>CM031234.1:732765086-733146548 GCA_018340775.1 Taxus wallichiana var. yunnanensis | reverse complement strand
CCCAGCACAATAATAATGGCACAAAGCGGCAATAACACAGCCACAAAAAGCACAGAGACCCAGATGCCGTGAGAGCACGCTCTACCACACCGATAAAGGCCTCATATAGTAATGGCGGGAGCATGGTAGACCGATTAGATAGACATGCTAACGACTGATGGATACAGAGAGTATGGGTAGCCCATTCACGAAAGCAACATCACCCAGCTTAGGCAATGATTTTACTTCCACCATCACTAAAGAGAGACAAAATAGGGACACCCTGCTGCAAGGTGGTGTGGCACTCTATCACCTAGGGCCTGGGAAGCAGACAGGACAATAGTCAGGCTTAAAGGCAGAGGTGGTGAAGTCACATGCCCGTTGGCTAAAATTCTACATGTCAAACTAAGCAGCTTGGAGAGGTGTGTGGGGTGGGAGACGGGATGGAAGAGACGGCAGTCAATGTCTGCTGCATAGGTTGCTGGTTTACAGATCGGCTTAGTCATGGCAGATAAAGAATCACTCCATGGGGCCATGGAGAGCACAGGGGCCATGAGCTCGGGGATTGTGGTCGTAATGCGAGGCTACTAAAGGTGGCAGATAGAGATCAGTCCTGTGGTGTACTCAGCAGGAATCACCAGAGCCCATGCGTAGAGGGATAGGAGAGACAGAGATGGAGGATATCAGGCGAGATGATGCCTGATATTCATCCCTTGAGGTGGATATTTTTGGTTTTTTGATATATACCACCGTATGCCGAAGATATTATGTATTTTGATACACACTTGCCTCGCATGCCGAGGATCAGTGAGGATGTATACGAGTGATTTTCTATTTTTGATCATATACCTACTTGCCAAAGATGGTGAGGCTGTATATGAGAGATTTTGAGAGATACACATTATTGGATATCAATGTATATTGTATGGACACATTGATTTATATGATGAGATAGATGATTTGATGGTGATGTTTGTGATATTAATGGCATTTGATTGACATGTGTGGATAGACATATGAGAGGTGTGTTAGGCATGATTGAGTTAGGTTGGTGTTAGGCATGATGGAGTTAGGTCATAGGCATGGTTGAGTCAGGTTGTGGTTAGGCATGATAGAGTCAGGTATGATGTTAAATAAATGATGATGGATGTGTATGTTTTGGTTTGATCAGTGACATGTATGTGGTGATTGGATCTTGTTGTTATGATGTATGATTGTGGATTGATATATGATGAATGTGATGAGATGAATGTTGTGAAAGATGTATTAATTTCCATTTATTTGATGATAGATTGGAAACTAATAGATAATAGCATGTGATAGGAATAGTTAGCCAAGAGGTGAGAAAGGAACGATTTCGAGGGAGAAGAGGTTAAGAAGGTGATGGTGATAGTCGAGCTATCCTCCAAGGGACCCATGCCCTCGAAGTGCTACCTACATAGCCCTAGTGAAAAGGGGCCTCAGACCAATGTAGTTCTCCCTTAGGCTAGGGAGAAGGAAAGAGTGGGTGTAGATAGGGGTTAGTCGGGTAAGGGTAAATGGGTACGGGGTATATGTGATCAGATGCAGTGTACATGTCCTGGGTACATGTGATGGGTAGGGTTTAAATAAGTAGGGTCAAGGGGTACGGGTCATGGGTGTGGGTCAATAGATGGGGTCAAAGGGTACGGGTCAAAAGGGCATGGGTCATGGGTATGGGTAAATAGGTGAGGTCAAAGGGTACGGGTCAATGGGTAAATGGGTAGGGGTATGGTCAAAGGTACGGGTCAATAGGAAAATGGGTCATGGGTATGGGTAAATAGGCGGGGTCAAAGGGTACGGGTGATGGGTATGGTTAAATAAGTAGGGTCAAGGGGTACGGGTCATTATTAAACAGATATGGGTTATGGGTAAATAGGTGGGGTGAGGATGAGTGGGTAAGGGAAATGGGTACAGGTTATAAGTGAGTAGGTACGGGTATGGGTCACGGGGTATGGGTGATGGGTAAATAGGTGTGGGTCATGGGTATGGGTAAATGCGGGTTAATGTGTAGGTAGGGTCAAAGGGTATGGGTCAGTGGGGTAAGGGTGAGTGGGTATAGTGTGAAATATAGATTGATAGGTGAGGGTATGTGTGAATGGATGGAAGTAGAGGTTATGGTTTGGAGGAGGTCTTATGGGTTGGTAATGCAGATGAATTGGGACGGACCATCGAGGCGCAGACCAGGGGTAGGTGCAACGAGCCTCAAGTCCCTAAAAGACTTTACAGGTTGGATTGTTCTGAAGGTGAAGCAATGTGTAGAATCACGACCGATCATATTTGTGACATAGTCCCATGGTAGGGAGAAATAATAGGATAAAGTGGGGAATGGGTGATATGGTGATAGGTTTGAAACTATGACGGGGGGATAAAAACACCTTAGGTATAAGATGGTCGATGTCCCAGATAGGTGAGTCCATGGCAAAAAGGGGTGTGTTGTGTTGGTAGAGTAGACTGATCAATGCGAGAAGTCTATGTGGGATGATTAGTTAATCTCCTTGAGGTCTTCGTGAAGTTGATCGATGCAGGAAGCTTCGAAACGAGCCTAGTCTCATTTTTTTAGGTAGAGTATTGCTAGTGCGGTATAGCTATCCTTCGAGGGAGCAATCTATTTATGACGACTAGATACCAATGGTAGATGTCCTTTTGAGGGATTCATCTTGATGTTTGGAAGTTTGACTCAAGGAGGGTGATCCCATTTTTGATAGGTAGGTTACCAATTAAGCCATGGACAAGGCTATAGAGGAATACAGACCATCGTACGCAAAAGGTGGGTAAATGGTGGAGGTAGAAGTAGGATTGTGCGAGGGGTATATGGGATGGTATACGACCATGGGATTCCATCCATGAGGGGACAAAAAGTATCCATGAGAATCATGCCATGAGTAGGGCATGGTACTCATATTGAAGACAGAGCTGAAAAAGTGACGGATAGTCACATGATTCTTGTTTAATCATAGGTACGTGAAGTGATGGTAAGAGGATTAGGTGCCCACAGGATGAGCCGAGATAGCCACTGGTGAGAAAGCACTTGGTTCAATAATAGAATGGTTGAAGATGCAAGATGTTAAGGGGCTCAGGTTCGGGTTTACCATCAAGAGATGATAAATGATAAGCACCTGATCCATAGGTATGAGTAACAATATAGGGTCCAAGCCAATTAGGAGAAAATTTACCCCATAGATGTTTCTCAACTTTTGTGACATGTTGATTTTCCTTCAAGATGAGATCCCCAACTTGGAAGGTGCGTGGGTGGACGTGCTTGTCATAAGCGTGTTTGATGTGTTTTTGGTATATTTGGAGATGGTCTAAAGCATTTAGGCATCGTTCGTCTAACAACTCTAGTTGTGCCAAACGATCTTGGCGAAAGTCGTCATTGGTGAGCATGTCTTTGAGTGATATGCGAAGAGATGGGATCTAGACTTCGAGAGGCAAGACAACCTCGGTACCATAGACCAGAGAGAAAGGTGTGGCAGCAGTTGATGTGTGAATACTAGTGCGGTATGCCCATAGGGTGAAAGGAATGTGCGTATGCCAATCCTTCCCAGTATCATTGACTACCTTCATGAGGATTTTGTTCAGGGTTTTGTTGGTGGATTCGGCTTGGCCATTGGTTTGCGGGTAGTAAGGTGAAGAGAAACTGAGTTGGATGCCGAAGGTATTACAGAGTTTCTGGAGGGTTTTGTTTTTGAATTGTTTGCCATTATCAGTGATAAGGTGATGAGGGACACCAAAGCGACAGATAATGTGATGGTTGATGAACTCACAAATCTTTTCGCTTTGGTAGAGATGAGGGGAATGGCTTCCACCCATTTGGTGTAGTATTCCATAGTGGTTATGATCCATTGATGGCGTTGAGAAGAATGAGGGTTGATCTCACCAATGAGATCAAGACCCCATTGAGAAAGGGCCAAAGGTCCCATGCGACCTGTAAGGCATGACCCAGAGTGTGATGAAGGTTTGAGTGTTGTTGACACTTCGCACATCATTTGACGTAATCACAACAATCGCGGTTGAGGGTAGGTTAGTAATAACCGAGGCAAAGGATACGTTTAGCAATAGTGAGACCACTGATGTGGCCCCCACATATGTCATCATGGATTTCCTTGATGGTATATGGTATTTCGAACTAGTGAGGCATCGGAGAAGGATCCCGTCGAAGCCATGTTTGTAGAGGAGGCCTCCCATGATGACATACCGAGAGACCTTTTGAGGAAGGCGCGTCGGCCATGTAAGGTCGGTAGGAAGAATGGAAATGGAGAGATAGTCAGAGTATTGTTGGTACTAGAGGTCTGATGGGTCAGTAGTGGGTTTCTCGACGAGGTTTACAACGTGAGAGAGGTAGGAGGGTGATTGCAACCTTCGCACAACAATGAAGATTTGTGAATTAGTAGGTGATGAGGGTATTTGTGAGGCAAGGCAAGCCATGGTATCCATAAATTTGTTCATAGAGTGGGAATGGTTTGCAGTTTATAGTGGGTGAAGGTGGTTAACAAGAGGTCTACATGGTGTTTGTACCATTGTAATTCCTCATTGCGACATTGGTAGAGTCCATTGATCTGATTTACTACCAATTGAGAATCACCAAAGATATTAATGGATTGAACATCTAGGGTTTGGGTGGTTTGGAGACCGAGTACGAGGGCTTCATATTTGGTGATGTTGTTGGTACACTCAAAATCGAGCTTGAATGAAAGTGGGATGGGTTCACTATTGTGTGGGATGAGGATGATTCCACTCTACCCCCATGCTGACATTTAGATCCGTCAAAGAATAGGGTCATCTGATAGTGTGGAGGTTCCTCAATAGGTTCATCGAGGAAAAGGGTAGCGATGGATTCATCGGGAATTTGAAATTGTCGGGTTGTTGAGAAGAGAGTGGACATCGGCCAGTTGATCGGTGATAGCCTGACCCTTGACTGATTTTTGGTGGAGAAAGGTGATATCCATATCAGCGAGTAGCATGAGCCATCGCGAAATGTGTTGGTTTTGGAATGGTTTAGAGTACATGTAATGTAAGGGGTTAGTGTTGGTTATGACAAAGGTAGTGTGGTTAAGTAGGTAGTGGCAAAGTTTGGTTGCTATAAAGACTAAAGCAAGACACAACTTTTCAGGTGTGTATATCTAGTCTCATAATCCACAAGGGTACGACTGATGTAATAGACCGCTTGTTCCCTGTGTTGGTCATCTCGGTGAGTGAGCATGGCGCCCAAGGAATGGTCAGTGGCAGAGATGTAAAGGTAGAATGGTTGGGCATCCTTAGGAGGGGTAAGCATGGGAGGTTGTAATAGATATGCTTTTAAGGCTTCAAAAGCATTGTGATAGTCCGCGTTCCAATGGAAGGTGGTATCCTTTTTAAGGAGGTGGTGGAAGGGTTCGCAACGATCTAATAGTTGAGAAATGAAGTGACGAATAGATTGCAGTTTTCCTGCAAACTATGAAGTCATGAGGTTAGTGGGTGGAGGCATCTCGAGGATGGCCTTGATTTTGGCCGGTCTACTTCAATGCCTCACAAGGAAATAATGAAGCCCAAGAGTTTACCGGATAGAACGGTGAAAACACACTTCTTAGGTTGAAGGCATACACAATATTGGATGAGACGGTCGAAGATGATCTTGAGGACGGGTAAATGTTTGGCGTGACTTTTGGATTTCCCCAAAAGGTCATCGATGTAGTCTTCCAAGATGTGATGCATAATGTCATGGAAGATATAGGTCATGGCTCATTGGTAAGTTGCACCTGCATTCTTCACCCTGAAGGGCATAACATGATAGCAGAAGGTCCCCAAGGGGTAATGAAGGCGGTTTTGTGTTGATCCTCGGTGCTAGTAAGATTTGGTTATAGCCTGAGAACCCGTCCATGAGAGATAGCATCTCGTGTCTGGTGGTGAGATCAACCAATTGGTCGATACTGGGTAGAGGAAAGTCATCTTTAGGACAAGCTAGGTTAAGGTCCCTGGAAATCGGTGCAGATGTGGAGTCCCCTCATTGCTTTGGTAATAGGTATGATGTTGGAAATCCACTGTGGGTAGTCGATTGGTAGAATGAAGGAAACGGAAAGTAGGCGTTGGAGCTCTTCTTTGACGAGAAGAGCAATGCGTGGGTGCATTTTATGTAACTTTTGCTTGACGGGTTTGGCATTAGGTAAGGTGATGATGTTGTGGACCATGATATTTGGGTCAATACCGAGCATATCAGCAGTACGACCAAGCAAAAGTGTTGCTATGATCATGAAGGAAAGAAGTGTAGGCTTCTTTGCATTCAAGCAGCAATCTCTCGAGATTGGCCTATCTTTAGAATGCGGATCATCCGAGGTATGGATGTTGATGTTGATGGTGGCTTCGTTCAACATGTTTTGGGTTTCAGATGGGAGTGTGTGGTGGAGATAGGAGTCTTCCGCACCCAGATAGGTGAGAATGGAGTCGTCGTTTTGACATTGGATGACATGAATAGAGGGGGTGTCATCATCGATCATATCAGGATAGAGGACGGGAAAAGAAGAAGGGGCTTCGCCATCACATTGGATGACAAGAGGACCCAAAGAAATGGTATTTATGGAAAAAAAGGTAGGAGGAATAGACTCAGGGTCTATAGACTCCGTGGGTGAAGTGGGTGAATTGGGCGAGGGGTGAGGTTGGGTGTCTCCGTAATGAGGTCGATGCGAGGTTGTTTGAGCATGGGCTCAACAAATCCTACCCCACTATGGTCCTTGTGTTTGTGAGAGGTGTAAGGAATGACAGTGTGACGGCCTTGTTCAGAAGGCCAAAGCCAAAACCCTTCCAAGCATAGCGATGTAGGAAGGTATGGGCAAAACGATGGTTGGTTAATGAGGGAAGGGTGGTGGTGAATGGTAGGGTTGGAGTTGGTGGTTCAGGTGTGTAGGTGGGGGTGTCGATACCCCCATAGGTTAGGTTTGTGCAGATGAGAGGGTCCATAGGTGAGAACCCGCCAATGCTAGGGGTCATAATGGGGGTGTTGCTGAAAGGTTTCCATACTCTTGCGGGGTATAGAGGGTATCAATGTTATATAGGTGGTACTCCCCCAATGTCAAGCGTTGAAAAACACCTTCTAGTGGATTAGTTTCCAGAATGTTGGAGGCGGGAATGGATGTCTCACCAGGGTTTGAGATGAGGAGGATGTGGGTTGTGGAGTAGGAGGTAATTCTAGAGGGGTTGTTGTAGTGGTGGTAATGGGTGATGTCGGGGTTAGAGAAGGGGTGGTAGAGGTTGTGGTAGCTGAAGCAGAGGTGGTAGCAGAGGTGGTGATAGGTATGAGGACATCGTTGGGTTGATATAACATGTTACAGGTCTTGAATGGTGAAGGGTCGGCCTGTATGGTGTAGCCACGTCCTTCATGTTCAAATTTGAGGCAGTGATGGAGGGTGGAGGGAACACATCCCATGACACAAATCCAGGGATGACCAAGTAACATGTTGTATTGAACTCCCCTTCTAGGACGTAGAAGATCTTAGGGATGCTACAGGACCAACACGAATGTGTAGGATTACCATCCCCAAGGTGGTGGTTATGGCATCATTGAAAGAGCGTAACATAATTGGGTCATTATGCATACAATTAGCGGGAATGCGCATTTGATTAAACACATGAGATGAGATGATATTGATGCTAGCTCCACCATCGATCATGATATGCCAGACACGTACATTATCGACACAGGCAAAGATGAAGAGGGCGGGATCCGGGTCCTTTGTTTGGTGAGGTGTGATCTCATCATTGGAGAAGGTGAGGAAGCTACCTGAGATGAGGTAGCAGTGTTGAGGTCATTAGGTGGAACCTCAATGGATTGCAGGACGTCAATAAGGGCCTGGCAATGAGATTCAGAAGTTTGGATGAGGTCGTACAATGACATCTTGAGTGGTGATTGATGAAGTTGTTTGATCATGGCGCGATGGGCTCTCCCATTGGAAATAGGGAAGGTGGGTCCACGAGATGGTGATTTTAGGTGTGGGCGCAGGTGTGATGTGAGGTATAGGTGTGGTAGTAGGTTCATCTACCCTGGTTTTCCTTTATCCCGTTGAGCCCGAGTGGCGATCCGAACCATATTGATTTCAAATATTGGTGGTGGGTAGGAAGGGTATGATGTGTGGGGTAACGATGGATGGGTAGGTAATGGTATAGGTGAGGTGGTTGTGGTGGTAGGAGGGGCTGGATCTGTCTAACAGATCATCCTATGTGAAGAGTTGGAGCATGAATTTTTTTACAAGCTTGGCAATCCTCCATGCTATGTCCGGGTGCTCGATGATAGGCACAAATCTGGGAGTCGTCAAACCATTTTGGTTTTGGTTTGAGTGGGTCGTATGGTCGGATGGGTGGTAAGATGATGTGGGCGGAAGCCAATAGGTTAGCCATGATAGTTGCATAGGATCCTGCCATTGGGTCAAGTTACGTGCGTGCGCGGGTATGTTCCTGGGTGAGGCACTCCGTAGTGAGTCGGCCTATTGATCATGATGTGGGGGTGGTTAGGTAAGTTGGGTATGTTTTGGTTTGGGTGGGGGTGTGGGTCGCATCTTGTTTGGTAAGGACACGGTGGATGACTTGGTCTTAGGTTTAGGTGTTGGTTTGGGAGGTGGGTGGTCAACACTGTAGAATGGTGGTATGAAGTTAAGGGTAATGCTGAAGGTGGTAGAGGACGGGTTACCCAAGGTGAGAGTAGTGGCACTATGTGGAGGGAGTGGTGATAGACGGTATTGGTGGTCGGCGTCGCCTAATAGGTGAAGGCAATGTTACGAGGGTTGGGTATAAGCGGAGGTGGGGGTAGATGGGGAGGTTTCCGATTCTGGGCTATACTGTGTATAGTTAGCTTGGTTGTCAGGGTAGACAGTGTGGACCCAAGAGCGAGGGTAATGGTGAAGGTGATGGAGAGGGTAGAGGTGGTGCCAGTATCGGTGCCCGAGGTGGTTGGTGTTTGGGTTTTGGTAGGGGTGTGTTTTTGGTGAAGGGGTGAGCAGAGGTGGTTAAATCGAGCTTGATTGTTGGGTGAGTGAGGCTGGATGTGGATCACACCCCCAGTATACGAGAGATGGGTTGGGAGGTAGATGAGGAAGGTATGGAGAGCGATGAGGTGGAAGGTGAAGACAAAGAGGGTATGTGGATGGTTAGGGGTAATGTGGGAGGTGTGGATGTTGCCACTATTGTAGGGTAAATAGTGGGGGAGTCGGTAGGTGGGGCTTGCATTTGTGTGGAGATGGGGATTCAAGGAGTTCTGAAGAAATGAGTGATCAACATATTCCGGATAGTCCATCGAATGCGGTGATGAAGAGAGGAAGGGAATGAGGGTGGATTTGGTGGTAATCCCTATAAATGGAATGGTTATCTGCGACACAAGGAAGCTCTCTATGTCTGATGCAGTGGGGAGGAGAGATGAGAGGAGGTCATGCAATGTTGTAGATGAGGGTAGCAGTCTCATGTTGGCATTGGCATGGGTTCTTTGTTGTGGTGAGGTGTGGGTAAGATAGATGAAGAAGGGGGAGGTACTCCCGACTCCTCGATGTGTGGTGAGGTGGGAGGAGGGGGAGGTAATTCCAACTCCTTGATGAGTATGGCGTGAGGTGTCAATGGTGATTCGTCGATGATAAGGGTAGGGGTCTCAGAGACAGACCCGTAGGGTGAGCATGGTGTCCAATGATGGGGTATTTGTTTGCACTAGATTAACTTTTGGTGGTAATGGTGAGGAGGATGGAGATGTCAGTACGGGTAAAAGCGTGTGTTCGCAAGGTTCTTCCACAGGTGTGGTCGGGGGGTATGGTGCGATTGGTGTGGGTAAGACATCAAAGATGGCGTGAACCTCCCGGATAGTGTCACTGTCGACGGAAGGATGGTTCTGTTGGGTGGGGATGTATGATTAGGGAATGGTTTTTGGAAAATGTGTAGGTTTTGGTTTGCGGGTGTGTTGGGGTTGTCCAGAATGAGATCTCCTTTATCCAACATTTCTTGAACAATGTTTTTGAAGGTGATGCAGTTATTGGTGTTGTGCCCACAGACACGATGGTAGTCACAAATTTTGTTCTCTCTATACCATGCGGGTATGGGGTAGCAAGATCAAAACGGGTGCAGTTTGATGGTCAGAAGGATGATAGCCCCTGTGTATTCGAATTCTTTCCAAAATAGCAGAGTATGGTTTAGCGATGGGAGTATACCTCTTTTGTGCATTTTTGAAGAGGAACGTTTGCACCGAAGAGGTTAGGTGGCGGTTGTGATATGTTGGATGGGTGAGGTGGGCCAGCCTTCAGGACCACCACATGGGTGGAGCCTTTAGGCCTAGGAGGGTTGGGAGGAGCGGTTGATGATGTTTTGGTAGTGGAAGAGGGTTCTTGTGATTTGAATGGAGCGCTTTTGTTGCGTAACTGAATCCATTTCTCCTCAAGGGCTCAGATTTCAAGTTTCCAGGCCATGGTGAACGCTTCATCAAAGGTATGAAACGTTTGTATTTGGAGGGTAGAGGAGATGTGGTGAGCGCAAGCCCGTGTGAACAGCTCTATGAGCTTGGTCTGTGGTAGGGGGAATGTGAGTTGGTTGACAAGGCCACGCCAACGAGCGACGAAGTCTATGATTGACTCATCATCGTATTGACGCGTGTAGTGTATAAGTCGGTCATGGTGACTTTCTTGGTTACATTGATGGAGAAATGGTCCAAAAAGCTTGGGCCACTTGGTTGAAAGAGAAGATAGAGTGCTTAGGTAGAGCACTATACCAGTCGAGGGCCGGTCCGTTAAGGGACATGGGAAACGTTCACAATAGCACATGTCATCATGAGCAATGAGGTAGCACATGTGCTTAAAAGACCTTAGATGTTGTTGTGGGTCTTCTTTGCTGTGGAATCGATTGAATTTAGGCATTTCCCAGTGTGGGGGGTATGGACGAATGGGGACAGAGAAATGAATAGGTTCATTGCAAATCTCTTCGTAGGTGAGAGATGTACGTGAACCTAAAGGGATGCTTCAAGCATTTGCATCTTTTCCATCATCATCTTAATAAGGTTGGGGGTAGGTTGTGATGAATGTTGGTTTCCCTAGAGGGGGAAGGAAGTATGATGAATACAAGGTGGAAGGTATCGCGGTATGTGAAGGAGCCGTGTATGAGAATTGTGGAGGTATGTGTGAGGAGAAGGAGGAGGAGGGGTAATGTGTGGAGTAAGAAGTAGACGCTACGGGTGGAGGTTGAAAGTGTGTGTATACAGGAGGGGTCGGGGTGACCACCCTAGTAGCGATAGGTGGAAGTGATTGAGGAATGGATAGGACCAAATTCTGGAGGGGGTATAGTTGGTGGATACTGGCGGGGGTTGAGATGGGAGAGGTATGTAGGTAACGGATGGCATGGGGGTGAAGATGTCAACGACGTAGTGAACATCGTATAGGATGTGGACACCACCGCATCAAGGTCAAGTTGCGACACTACTGGTGATAGGGGAGTGGCGGGGAGAGCCGAGCTAGAGGCGACTGAGTATGACAGTGGGTGCAAGAGTAGGAGGAATGGACACGGGCATACCATAGATTGGGTGGCCTGAAGAATCTTGAGTGGATGAGTGAGCAAGATAGTGTTGCATGCACAACAGGGTTCTGATCTAAGAACCGTGCAAAGTCTAAGTCACCCGTACTAACAACAACGGGGAAGACATGATCCATAGGGGATAATACGGAAGGCGGTGATGGAGTAGGTGGAAGAGGTTGAAGGCTAGCGTGAAATGCGAGCGTGTTTTCCTGATTATGTGTCAACACCATGTAGAGAGGTGCAGACTAGGTGGTACTGTATTCTGCAGATAATACAGAAAGCAGCAGAGATGAAGAGGATGGGTATTGCGAGGGGATGTGTTGGGTGGATGTGCTAGTTAAGAACCAACACAAGCTGATCGACGCTGGTTATGTATGACCGATGCCGGTTGGGGTTAACTCACCTTTGTTGACAGAGGAGTAAGAATGTTTTACCAAACTGAGACAACAGAGGGAATATTATCAAAAGGAAGGCTCTATGACAACGGTGTGACAGAAAGCAGTATCCAGAATGTTTTAGGAAATGATGCAGACAAGAAACAGAGATGAAAGGTCTTTTGGGTAGGTCAGCCCAAAAGAACATATACCGATGCTGGTAGGGTATAACCGATGATCGAATTAAGGGGTAATCGATGACGGTCATTTGGGCCGACACACCGTTTACGTGAAATTAAAACAGTAATGAAAAAGAGGGTTGTGAGTTATAATCGAGATGGAATCAGACTCAAAATTCTGAGAATGATGAAAAATAGGTCCTAAGCACACTCAAAGGGAGTCGAAATACACCAACTATGATGGGGAGCGTGCAAAGGGGAAATAAGAAAATGGAGAACGAGTCCTCTCACCTCAAAATGCAAGACAAGTAGAAACACTAAGAAAAATGCGATCTTAAGAGTGCCTTTTTCTATTATATTTGTTCAGCTTATGCTATTTAAGGACTGACACATGAATTGTAGAACAAATTTTTTGGTTAGGATGGCTTCCTAGGAAGAAGGAAATCTAAAAGGTGAGGTTTCAGGTTTGTTATGGTGGGGAGGCTTCGCTCTGAAGTATGACTTGATAGAGCAGTGAGCTGGGTACCCACTGTGTCTTTGCAATAGTGTGATCACCTACAACTTCTTCCAAGTAAGATGTTGTTTAAGAAATGTGTATATTTTGAAATTTGTGAAGTCTGCAAGACACAGAGAGAGAGAGAGAGAGAAGATGTGCTTTCTACGATTTATTTGTCAACCATCAGCTGGTAATGACCTCCAACGTATAGGTTGCCCTCATTTAATGTGAGCTAAATGCAGAAAGTAGAATGAAAATGAAGTTGATTTTAAGCCCAAATCGAAATGTTTTATTCGATGACACAAGAAGATGAAGAGGAGAAGGAATGCTCTTTCACTAATGCAATAATTAACGAAAGAAAAGAAATGTTCGTTTTAGAAACACCAAAAGACAATTGCTTTTAGACAATATGAAGAGGAGAAGATTCTAGAGAAGAAACTTAAATGTGAGAACCTTTCAGAAAGGGAAACAAACAAGCAACTTTCGCCTAGAAATGAAGAAATGCAAGGAACCTGGATGGGTCCCACCGGCGTGCCAAAATGTTTCGATCCTTTTTGCGTACAATCAGAGACTGAAACAGATAAGGGTTCAAGGTAGGTTTACCTGTTGTTTGGTTTGGTTGAGATGCGCGCGTGTAGACTTCCGATCTCGGTCGATCATGTGAACTCCTTTTTGGCTGGGAAGGACTACCCCTGTAATAAGAAAACAAGACCACCAGAAAGAGTTAAATAGCATATGCAGTGGACTGCCTAGCGTATGCTAGATCCAGGAAGTGTGGTACTCCCTAGAAGGTTGTCAATCCACTGTTTATAAATCAATATTAAAATGACAAAGCATGTAAATAAATAGAATCTAGTGCTAGCGTTCTGATTTGGGTGCCTCAGGTTGCTATCAACATCAATTCATTTAAATATTAAACTATGCCAATAAAAGAGTGTTCGGGTTGGGTTCTGGGTAAGTTGGGTAGTCTGAGGGTCACAGACAGGGTCAGGTCAAGGTTGGGTAGGGTTGTTGGGTAGTTTAGGTGAGCGGTAGGTTTCTAGTCACCGTGTTAGCAAGAGACACGTGGACCGACACCGGTCGGTATGACCGATGTCGGTCACTTTAGAGGTAACAAAGGGTCAGAACAAAGGTGTTTTGGGTTATTTTGGGTTCCTCAGGTGGGCAGGGAGAGTTGGGAATGGTGTTGGTGAGATTTAGGTGGGGAGTGGGGCTCAGAGTCAGAGCAGAAGGGTTCTGGAGGGTGGTTTTGGGTGTATTTTGGGTAGAGGGCTGGTGACAGGGTGACCGACGATGATTATGGATGACCGGTGTCGGTCACTGGTTTGGAGTCTTGGCTTGAAAGATAGGGGTTGGGGTGCTCTATGTGATTAGTCAGAGAGTTGATGGTGAGCGGAATGAAGTGGGAGGAGATCCTGGGTATGGGTGTGGTCTGAGTGAACCGGTGGGGAGGTTAAGAGGAAGTTTTACTTCTTGGAGGAGGAAGACAGAGAAATCAAAACACAAAATGCGAGGGAGGACAAAGAAATCCACTTACCCGGAGTTTGATGCGTGTTGGAGTGTGGTAGACGTTGATGAAGGTGGTCGGTTGGTTGGAGAGCTCTTGTTTGAGCTCAGTCTGGTTCGGGTCCTTCAATGGAAGTGTTCACAAAGATCCTTGTGAGTTCCTCCAATGGTGGTCCTTTCTTGGGAGTTCCAAGGGCTTGGTTGTCTCTCTCAGTTGCTTGTGTCAATGTCAAGTTCTAGACCATGCCAAGCAATCCACCAGGACGCGAATGATCCTCCCTGATGATTCATCAACCGTTCCAATGTCAAATGATTAACCAACCCTTTGGAAAGAGTCGAGATTGGGTATTTATAGGCGACCGACACCGGTCCTACCTGACCGACATCGGTCAGACTGTAACTGACATCGGTTATGTCGGGGAGTTGTTTTTTGAAAAGTGGGGAATATGCCTTCCCCACTTGGTTGTGAGTGGCGGAGCACATGCGCCCTCGCCTTGAGAATGGGTAATAGGACAAGGGAGAGTCCTATGAGTGGAGTGGCCACTATTAGGGCTTTCTAGAAGGGTATGGGCAAGGTATGGGCAAGGTAGAGAGTGGAATGGTGAGGTGGAGGTGCAAGTGGGGTAGTGGAAGGGTGAGGTGGAGGGGCAAGTGGGCTAGTGGGCTGGTGAGTTGGTTGGGTGATGTGGCCAGCTTAGTGGCATGATGAGGTGGCCCTGATGAGTGGGTAAAGGGAGGATTTAATTATTTGATGTCAATTAAATCCTTGGGTGAGTGAATGGGGGTTATTGTGATGTGTGAAAAGAGGTGCGAGTGACTAAATTAGGGTTAAATCGATCGCCTGGTGTAGGATGTGATTATTAGGTTATTTTGGAGGGAGGTGATGAAATGTGACGTGTTTTTGGTGTCTACACAGGGGCATGTGCCTCCTTCTCCCATTTGATTTTTCAAATGATACATAATTAGGTTTAAGTTAAAGTAGCACCTTATGGGGCATGACAATGTCCATTCCTTCCAAGGTCTGATTGTTTAAGTTAGTACAAAATTGGGCTTGAATCCACCCACAGATTATGGTCCATGAGTTTAGTAGAAGGCATTAAAAAAACTAAAGTCTTTATAGACTAATCTTTCCTCTTCTCTCACCGATTCCCAAATAAGTAAGGCATAAAATAACTAAGTTCTTAATATACTAAATTTTTCCTCTCTATAAAGATCCAAAAAGGAGTAAACATGGCTCCTCTCCCCACTCTCTCCAAAGTGTTGAGATGTACCTAACACTCAAGCATCTCCTTTGGCACAATGTTGGGGACTGATCACCCCCACCATTAAATATTTCAACAAATCCAATTCTTCAAGGCTCGACACAAAACTAGAACTCCTCCCTCCACAAAACAAATAGGCGTATTCCTTCCATATTTCACATCTATTTACTTACTTATTTGCAAAGTTAAAAGTTACATGCATTATCTATATCTCCCAATAAAGTTTAGTTTATATCATAGACATTGACTACACTCTATGTTGTAGGTTTCATCATAAGCATGACAACACCAACACATTAGAGAATCAATGTCGAGCAAATACAAAGTGTGTGTGCACACTCAGGTATGTTTTTCCTTTAAGCATGTAATTTTCAATTACACACTTAAAGGGGGAAATGTTGGCACTAAAATTTGGTAGCTTGTCCTTATGGAATGCCAAGTTTGAGCATGTTCCCTTGTTGAGACAAATGCTTGACATTCATTATCCAATCATCTCATCTCTCCATCTCTTCTACAAATTGCTTATCTTTACACTCTACTTTATCATTGATTCTAAGAACATTTTTTTATCAAAACAACATTAAACTTCTGATATTCATGACACAAATTTTATATTCAAATTTCATCTCTTTGTTCAAAAATGTATGGAAGTGTCGGGATGTAAGGTTCGATTTTGGCTGACTTCATGCAGTCTTGCCCTTTCACATTCGCCGAATCTTATTTCAATTTCTTCTTTGGGTCATTTCATCTTCCTAGGGACATTCTTATTATAATTTTTCACCTATGGAAGGCTATAAAAGCAAGTCATTATCACTTTATAACTCACATGACACTCTTACAAGCTCTAATGCAAATATCTTTCCAAAAGCACTCAAAGGGTTCCTAAATCTACCCAAATCAACTGCACATCATCTCAAGAAGTCCCTATTACAAGTTTAAAGCACTCAACTAGGTCAATGAGTCTTATCTTCCTCTATTTCCAAGCATGCAAAGTCACTCCAAGCATTAGGGTTTCAATTAACAAAGGGTTAGGTCACATAGTTGAGGCACACCACATCTCACTACTACCGTATTGGGTACATTATATACTACACAATTAGCTCACTATCTTGGTGTCAAGAGACATAAGGGCAATCCTAAGGGTTGATTAGCTATTCACACTTACACAAGCACATAAGAGAACTACACGATTCTTGATCTCGCATGAGGGCATGAGTGCCACACTTGGATTAATTCAACAAATGGGAATCAATCGCCAAGGGTAGTCCACCTCATTACACACACATGTTTTTTCCTTTTAGTTTGCTAATGCTTTGATGAAGGGTGATTTGCTAGGATTTCCACTTTGTTACAGACTCCTAAGTTGCGAAGTAATATTGACACATACGAAGATCATTATTGGACAAGTGAAGCGCACAAACATTTTCAAGTTTAGACTGTTAATGAGTCCAACACATATAGTATTAGATCAAGACCATACAAATTAGGTTTGGATTGTAGAAAAGTTGTATGTTCCTCCCTTTTAGGTGTGCAACTCTAAAACTTTCATCAAAGCATATATAGTTCTTGATTAACTTGTTCCACTATCATGCACATCTAAATCATCCAAGATTTGTCTTGTACAACTAAGTCTATCCTTCCTCTTGTGTATTTGAGCAAGTACTTATTGTTTATCAATTGTTATATGTATGAATGCATTATTTTAATTGTGAATGATTAATGTTGGAAGTTAATTAGATTAGAATAGTCTACTTATTACAAATCCTTACGTCCTCTTTATTGTTGTGTTCTTTCCATAACATCATATTTAATTAGGGTGTAAATAAAAAGACACAATGATGACATTTAAACATGCCAATAATCCCTATTAGGGTGTATGCCCCTTCCTTGTAGCTGCTTAAAATGATGTCAGAAAAGGATCACTAATTTAGTTGTACACTATCTCATAATTGTAGATCTTCCAAATTGGGAAGCATGAGCTAGATGCCGCTAATCTAGTGCACTACAAAACCATAAAAAAGAACGAAATTTTATGAAATATAAAAAGTCACCCATAATCGTTGACATTTACTTATAAGAGTTTCCTTGTAAACAGCTCATATCCAAATTCTGTTACAGCCACACACTAGATTTGGCAAATTTTGGCAAAGTTTGAAGAATTTGGATTCAAATGGGTGATCTGTTAAAGCATCCATATTCTCCAGAGGATCTTCAGCTACCGGGCTATGTACATCTTCTTCACCCAATCTTACATCTTGAGTGTCTATGCTGCTGCCTCTACTCTTATTTTTCCCTTTTCACTTGGATTTTATCAGGTACGTTTTTCTTGCCCCTTTCCTTTCCGATTCAACAGCTTCACTATTCATTCAAACGGTTTCCTCATTTGTTCTCACAGCGAAGAAACCAATGCAGTAATGAAAACGCAAAACAGTTTGAAGTTCACCCTCAAATTTTAAAGCTAAATCTTACAGATCCGCACGCAATGCGACATTGCCTAAGATTTTATATGTTTTTGGGTGTATTGCATTAATGCAAACAGATAAACTATAACTGCCAGAGTTTGTAGTAAAAGTCATTACGTATGCTGTCTTACTTGCCAAGTGACTGCATGATAGATCTCTGATGTAATTTCTCCGATCAAACTATTGTTTTGTTGTGTCTTTATGTGACTATTTTAAAATTCAGTATGTGACATGATTTTTCACATTCAAGTCTGTAGTTTCATGTTAATCTACGTTGATCTATATTTCATGTTGTTCATAAGAAACCATCTCATGCATCTAGGTGATGCTCCCATTGTAAAGCGTGGGGACTTTCAGGGAGGTTACTTATTTCAGTACTACTCTGGCTAAACTGAGAGCACAATCAAGCCCATTTAACCATATAGTTTCACTAAGTGGGCTTGATTGTGGGTGAAATTTGTCCATGGTTAAACACACTTGAGCTGTAGTACTTGGACTAGCGACATTCATCTAGATGCAATAAGTATGTAGTTTTCCCCATAAACGAGCCATTTCAATGATGGAGTATTTGATATGTAGGGTTGATTGTGGATGAAACTCCATTGTTTAGTGCACTTGACCCGGAATAGTACTTGGATAGGTGACCCTCACATAGATGCAAGTGTTTCAAGTGGACTATTCAGGTTCAGAAGACATGGGTTCTTGTGAACCACTACTTGTGAAATATGGTCAATGTAGATTGACTCCTTCTACACAGCTGAATCCCAAAATCATATCATATTATATGATGCTTTATGGAAACACCACTTGCGTGGATTTAAAATTTATTGTTTTTAAGGTCCCAGTCTAGCAAGCATGCCTTCTGGCTGTATGCAACCCTCTTATGGGAACAGGGGATTTTTGTTTGCACTTTACCTTATATATTCTGATCAATTTTTTGACCCTCAGGTTTTGAATTCATGACCAAGCTCAGGAACAAACTGAGCCTTGCCAATCTACTTTGGACTGAGATTTAGACTTGCTGAAATACTTGGCAATCTAATAAATCATCAAATACAACAAATTTATTCAATCTTTCCCATACTCGTCCAGATTCATCCAGACCCTTCCAGATTCAGCAGAGATGTGGTGAGACTCACAAATTGAACCAAACTGACTCATTTTGTCTGACAAGTCCTTGGACTTGCGATCCAACTTCCACTCACCAATTCTGTCTACTATGCTCAAAATAGATTAGTGTGTTTGCAAAGTTCTTATGCACTTCCTCAATATTTTAGACGCATCAACTCGCTGTTCTAAGAAGTTTGACAAGCCATTGTGGTTGCACCTGATTTACAGCTTCTTGCTCAATGAACTTTGCTATTGGGAGTTTAACTTCTTGCTCTGGGAACTAAATTAGCTTGAGACTCCATATGTAGCTTGTAGTTTCTTGGAGGCGACTTCTCAAGGAAAAGTACTCTCCTCATGTTCCTAGAGAATGCCTTCCACATTCTAGTTTCTAGTCATTTTCCAAGGGATACTGCTTTTTGAATTAACCACGGGTCCTGCTCAAACGATTTAAAGTGTCAAGGTTTGCACCTCTTAGAATTCCATCTATTCTTGGGCGTTCATGGTTTTCAAAGACAGACAATATCATAAAGAGTAGTTTCATTCTCAAACATAATGGCCTCCTATTAAGGTCTTCCTTCGGCTAGAGGTTTCATGTATGTCTGCCATTTTTTGACACCAGAACAATTTCCTTCATGCTCTGACATTTTTATACAATGTAATGGAGATAAATTCAGTCTTTTCCACTTGATGTAGCCTACTATATATAGCTGGGAGAGGAATATAGGGCGGGGTGTGGAGAAGGAGTGCCTAAAGGTCTTTTCGGCCCTTATAAGTGCATAAATTGGGAAGTGTTTGTGCTTAAGGAAGAAAAGAATAATATCTCCAGTGAACTGCCTACTTTCTTCCATATCGTTTCTTAGCTCTTGGCCGTGTCCACTCCCATTGGTTGAGCCCTTTCCCTATTGAGAGAATGAGGCCCTCTTCCATTGGTCTAGTGCTCTCCCGCTTCCGGACCTTCCCCGCTTTATAGAGGGAGTAGAGGCGTCGAAGAGTGCTTATAGGCCCAACTTCGTGAGTCAAGTGCCTAAAGGCCCTAAAGCGAGTCGAGTGCATCACCATTTGCGCGATTGAGGTCATTTATGCACTACCTTTTATTTCATATTAGAGAAAAAATACTCTCAATGTTCCTTTCTCTACACATCTAGATAGTTCTAGATGGGGAGGACCTACCTCGTCCAAGCTATAATTCCCTCATTGAATTGTTTTTATCATATAGATGAACCTAAGTTATAGATTAAAACACAACCCTCGGGAGCGGCGTCAGTGGCTAAAGATTCAGAGGCTAATACAAACCCGGGCGACAGTCGAATAATTAAAAACATAACAAAGCATGCCTACCGCCGATCCATTATTAAATCTAGGTAGCCGGACGCGGCCCCCTAGGGCTTGCAAGTGCGGTTCGGTCCGGTTCGGCGCGGGTCACGGGTTCGAGTCGGGGCAAGTGCGGTTGGCGGGGTTCTTCCCCGCAGGCCGGGCCGGCCGCACGTCAGGACGCATTCGCCGCCCGGCATACCGGGGCCTCGCAGGAGAACCATGCCGAACCCAAGCCGAACCGGACCCTTTTTTGACGCGTTTTTTAATTTTTTTTTTGTTTTTTGGTCAAAACAAAGGTCAAACCGACTTTCTAAACATTAAAATATTCTTTTCAACCCTAATTTGTGCGCCCAAAGTCTATAACAACAACAATAACAAGTCATTTACCTCACATTTTCATTCTTGCCTCTTATTTGCATATTTGACTCTCACCTTCAATTTTTCCACTATTTTCAATTGCTTAGGGTTGATTTCAAGTGCCATATAGTTGAAGGAGCTTGCAACAAGTGACAAGGAGTTCAAGGAGCTTGCATTATTGGTGTTGGGTGTATTGAGGTAAGTATTTTGTGATTTTTTTAGAGTGTTTTAGTTTGTTAGTTGTATTTAATATTTTATTATTTTTTAGTTGTTTTTTTGGTTTGTTTTTTGTTATTGTTTTAACTTTTAAGCTTCATTTTTCTACATTTGATTTCGTTTAAATTTAAATTTTAAACTTCCAACATTTTCTCAAGACTAAATTTGTTTTTATTTTTTTAAATGCATTGTGCAGTTAAAAACTTAAAATGGCTGCCAGTTCTAGTTCTGTGGGTCAAAGTAGTAAAGGTCTCCTTCACAAAAATGATCCATCCTCCCCACTTTGGAGGCATGTCAAACAACTAGAACAATTACCAGGTGGAGGGGGTTTTGTTTGGGTTTGCTCACAATGTAATATACAATTTAAGAGCTCCTACAGTCGGGTGAAAGCCCATTTGTGTGGGGTTGTTGGCCACGGAATCAGAACATGTGGAGGGTTGGATGGAAAGGGGTTGCCACGTGCAAAGACCCTTGCATACATCAAAGAGCAAGAGGAAGCAGATGCAACAATGGCATTAAAATCCAATCATCCTATGGCAAAAAAAGGAAGATCACATACCATTAGCAAGCCACCTGTTTCTCCTTCTGTTGATGTTGTGGCTCCAGATCACCCATTTTTGTCTACACCTATTGCAACTGAAGGGGAAGAGGATTCACCTCTTTCTCGCAAAAGAACAAAAGATGCAGGCCCATTGGAAAGGGCATTCCAGAATGAAAGCAGGGACATAGCTAACCAAAGTGTTGGACGCTTTATTTATGCATGTGGTGTCCCATTTAATGTTGTTAGATCACCATACTGGCATGATATGGTGAGATGTATTAATGAAGCCCCTAACGGATACATTAGCCCAGGGTATGAAAAGGTGCGCACCACCTTATTGTCAAAAGAAAGAAAGAAAGTTGAAGACTCATTGTTGCCCATCAAGAATCAATGGCTCGAAACAGGAGTGTCCATCGTTTCTGACGGATGGAAAGATACAGCAAATAGGCCATTGATCAATGTGGTTGCCGTGTGTCCTAAAGGGGCAATGTTTCTCAGGGCTATTGATTGTGAGGGGCAAGTGAAGGATGCCCAATTCATTGCCAACATCCTCGTAGAATCTATTGAGGCGGTGGGGCCTCAAAATGTTGTCCAAGTCAGAACGACAATGCAAAAATTGTAGAGTCAGCAGGGTTGTTGGTCGAGGCACGGTATGGACACATATTTTGGACACCTTGTGCGGTCCATTCCCTCAACTTAATGTTACAAAAATTGGGCACAAAAATTGCTTGATCAAACAAGTATATGAGGAGGCAAATGAAATTCAAATGTTTGTCAAAGAACCACCACATGTCCCAAGCCATCTTTCGTAAATTCTCAACATCATAGCTATCAAGGTAGCCCGTAACATTCTTTTTTTCTCTTTATTTTTAAAAATAATTATTAGTTTTTAAAATTCATTAAATTAATTTTATAAGTTTGTAATTTGTAGAATTTTGAATGTTTTAAGTTTACTTGTCTTAATTTTATTTCTTTTGATGTCTTATTAGGTTGCTGAGACTCGATTTGCCTCGCACACGCTCGTCTTGAGACGGCTTGTGAAGGTGCGAGAGGCATTGAGTGGCATGGTTATCGCGACCTTTGGAGTATATGGAGGCAAGCAAACAAAGAGAGGGCCGTAAATGTGAAATTGTTGATCCCGGATGAAACATGGTGGGATCGTGGATTACTTGCTTAGTTTTACTGAGCCCATCGTGAGTATGTTGAGATTTGTTGATATGGATCATCCATGCATGGGTGAGATTTATGATGGAATTGACTCAATGATTGAGTCAATTAAGACCATCATAAATGCCAAAGAGCAAGATCCTACAGAGACCTTCTTCAAGGAAGTGCACGCACATCTCATCAAAGGTGGAACAAAATGACTACTCCATCGATCTTCTTGCTTTTGCCTTGACTCCAAAATACTATAGCGCAGAGATCCTTTCTTTGCCTAGGAGGGTCCCACCATATAGGGATGTTGAAGTTAGTGAGGGGTATAAGGCAGCATTTTCTAGAATCTTCCCAGATCCAGAAGTAGAAGACATGGTTAGAGGCGAGTTTGTGAATTTCATATCCTCCAGGGATCACTCCATTAGCGCTCTTCGTGACAAATACAGAATGGATGCTTATTCGTGGTGGTACCTCCATGGACAAGCATACCCCTACCTCATGCCACTTGCAATAAAAGTTTTATCACAAGTAAGATTTTAATTTTTTTAATTTCTTAACTCTTTCTTTTTTACTTTATATTTATAAGTTTAAAATTGTAATTTCGCATTGACTTTGCGGCTTGCCTCAATAGGTTGCGAGTTCTTCTTCAGCTGAGAGGAATTGGGGTACATATTCATTTATCCACTCAGTTAACCGCAACAAGTTGGGAGCAAAAAAGGCGGAGGATTTGGTCTTTGTGCATTCTAACCTGCGCCTTCTATCACATAAGAAGGAGGAGTACAGGAAAGGGCCAACAAAGTGTTGGGATATAGACCCAGAGACTCCAAACTTGGATGTTCCCATTGCCCAACTTTCATTGCTAGACCCGGACCTAGATAGTACTTTGCGTGAGCTGCAAAGTGGGGCTAGCGGAAGCGGCATTGCTTATGGTTCCGGTTGTACTCCGGTGCTTGTGGTTCTAATGAACCACGTGATGGTAGTGATGCTCTCGCCAAGACATCGGAGAAGATGCAGAGCCATCGACTATTAGTCTATTACTAATTAGAATGTTGATGTATCTTGATTCTTCATTTTTGTGTTTACAATGTCGATAATGATAATACATCAGTAACATTTTGATTTGAACAATGTAATCGGTTATAAGTTCGAACAATGAATTATCAATATGTTTTAACTTTTGTCACTATTTCACCTATGTATATTTCAGATTTGTTTAATCTATGCATGTGTAAGGCTGGAATTTTGCTTATCTTGTTACTTTTCAAAATATTTTTAATATTTTATATGTATATTGTAATCGCCGCACTGGCCCCCAAAAAATTGGCTACCTAGCAAAAACGCCTGCTTTCTCCCCGTTTTTTCCTTCTCGAATCGCGTTTTTTTTTTTTGGCATTTCTTTCCTTTTTGGATTTTTGGCGAAGAAAACACAAGCATAGAAAAAATTTGCCATTTTCGGAAAGGGTCCGAAAGATGTAGCAAAGAAAAACTTGCATGAGCCATAGCTTTCATTCTGTGGCTCCGCTTTGGTGCCGTTTTCTCAAAAAGTGTATATTTTCTCGAGCTCTACGCATTGATGGCAATATTTTTCTTATTTTCATAAAATCCATTTTACACCTTTTTGGACCAAGCAACTTCTTGCAATCTTCTCGAAAGAATCATGAGCTTTGATCACTCAGAGATGATTAGTAATTAAAAATACAACTATGCGAGTATTCCAACTATGGTATATACAACTTATACAGTATATTATACATTGTATACATTTATATAAAATACATTATTTAATTTTATACAATCTATAACATACACTATAAATTTAATTTTATTCGTTTTGTATATATTGTACATTATTATAAATTTATAGTTAATAGTATAACTTGTCTTTTATCTTGTTTTTCATATACATAATATGTGGTTTATAATTAAATTCCTATTTAGAAGGCTGAGATTTATATATTTTTTAATTTTTATATAGTTTTTGTACTGCCGTATCCTACGCCGTATCTGGGGTCAAAAAAAAATTTGCCGTTTCTGCGTATCGGATACCCTGCTCCCGCTCCCGTATCCAAAACGTTTCAGCTACTTAGGTTTTTTCTTATTATTGAGTTTGAAGTAAAGCATAGTGTTTTATGGCTTGGAAAAAGTCATATTTGTCAGTTGTACATGGGAAAATTCTGAAGTAGGATATTCTTCAGTAGAGAAGCTGATATGATCTTTATGTTATGGCTTTATAAAACAATATATGAATAATCTGGATTCCTCTGTGATACCCCTATGTTTAATAACCTGGTGGGACTTTAATGGATGGATACATGTTAATCCTTTAACCTTAAAGACACTGCTTGATTTACTTTCTGATTGAGTTATGGCCCTGCTTAGTCTAAGGTTCTCAGCACCGCTTGGGTAATAGGTCCAACCTTTATCTGCTGGCTTAAAACCAGAATATTTTGTAGTGGAAAACATCATCTTCAGTTTTAGCTTGTTATGGATTGAATATAAAGAAGTATTTCAGAAAATGTTAAAATGCAATATACTGTACGCAAAATTCTATGCTTTTGAAAATAATCTTAAGCACCTTTGTTTTGTTTGCCTTAGACATTTTCTGGAGAATGTCCATTGAGACTTCCCTCGTCTCATCTTTCGTCAAGCTGATTTTCATTGTAGTATATATTGGAAATCCAGGTGTAAGTAGGGAGAAGACAGAATTAAAAATACTGAAGGGAAGGTATATTTGGCATGTGCAGATAACTTTGGGTCACACTGAGAATCTATATTGGGTGTTAAATATCATGCAAGTTAATTTTGCTGTTGCTATCTCTCTGTTTACTCGAACAGCTAATTTGTTAATTTTTCAGGTTGCGCCTTAGATTATTGGCCACTGAGATAGCAATTCTCAAGCACCATTTTTCCGTTCTTCATTTTTTGTAAGGTCAATTATCTAGTCAATATTAACCTCTTTCGGACTTGATTAAGAAGACCCACTCGGATCAAGTAGATGCCATGTATGCAATCTAGTGTTGCCATTTGAAAAGGTGACACGCCCTGCCTTGAGAGGTGGTTCTTATTCGAAGCTTCCTAAAGGAATCTGAAATTGGGGGCATCCAGGGGTTGATTGTACGAAGCAGGAAACCAAAAATGTAAGGGAGGCAATAGTCATGCATTATATCAGTGCATCAGGGAACCTTATTCCCATCAATAACATTGATCAAATCATTGTGCCATTCATAGAGAAATATAAATAGCTGTTCATGGCATTCTTTAATCTATATACCATGAAAATATTGACATTCATATTGAAGTTCTGAAATTGTAGATATCTGACTGCTCTTGAATCATCAAAACTTAAATGACTTATAAAATTACTCAATAAATCTCAGAGCAGGTGCTTGGCCCCTATGTACCACTAAGTCCACTTTTGGGGAGGGGGTCGGGGCGGCTGGCGTGGGGACAGTGAAGTGCGGGATCATAAAAGGGGATGCCTAGAAGTACCTCTAAAATCCTAGAAATGATATTTGAATAGGAAAATAGGAGGGGGATGGGGGACGAGAACTGGGTGATGGGGATGGGGGACCAAGGGGTGAAGAAGTGTCTCTGTTGAACATAGCTGGGCCCTATCATATATTCTTTGAGAGGCCCGAGATATGAGTGGTTGGTAATACAATGTCAAAGATTTTCAGAACTGCTATAATTTTTAAAGGTTCCAATGCTGTTGAATATTTATAAATGGAAAAAATTACAGTCTTCCAGTTCCTATGTCACCAAGTCTCTGAAATGTCCTGCCAATTAGTTGTTATAACAGTCTACAAGCTCCTTGCCTTGGTCATTATTGCTGCAAAAATATGAGACACTGTCAATTATGTGCTGGTGCTATCTTGCTTTCTCACTGAGAACTTGAGAAGTCATCAATGAAAAAACTTGTTGGTCCCAAGTGCCTTGTTGCCAGATTCTGTCACCGGTTAAACCTTGTTGTGGACGTTAAGGGCCAATATACAATGGTTCCAATATCTAGCCTGACCTGGTTGTCTCATTCTGAGACAAATACACAGCCTAAAAATGGGAGTAACTGGCTCCAAATTTTCTAGTGTGTAGCCATTTTGAGCTCTCCAACAGTCAGGATAAATTTATTCTTGAATGAATTGCACTCCTTGAGAGCCGTATTTAGTTTGTCACCAAAGTTTTAAAAACAGTTGCAGAAAATAGCAGCTACGTCAGTGAAGGAAGAATGATTCAATAGTGTTTAGTGTGCTGTTGAAAGATGAGCAACTGTGAGATTATGTGCTGACTAGAATCATAGAAGATCCTGATTACATTACTCTTCTGCTTTGAAGCTTTGCAGATCTGTATGCAGGGGAGTGACATCTTAAGCTTGTGATGGTAGTTTGTACTTATTTCTCTTATCTTCAACTCTTGTTACTCAACTAGTGAAACTGAAGGCTAGCCCTACAACTCTGCCACTAGAATGGAAGAATCCTATATGGCAGTGTCTAAGTCGATTCTTAAGCCCATTGAATTCATGCAAACTCATCAACCATAGTGAGGTACTCAACTACAAGGTTTATATTTCTGCCAAGCTCTTGATATTTTCCTCCCATTCAGCTAATTTGTGGAGCCCCGTCTGCAAACTTGTCTAGAGTCGACCTCCCTTTATTTGAGAGCTATTCCTGCACAGCCTGAACAATTTTACATATTACTTCAAAATCTAAGGTAAGCTTTTCATTTTCCATCTGAATTTGTCCAGTTCGTTGAATGCATTCCTAGTTAAAATACAGTCGTTGTTGACAGCATTGTTGCAGTTCACATTTTTGTTAGTTCAAATAGGCACAACTGCCTATGATTATGCAACAGCTGAAAACATTATGCTTCCTCAGCAATGGTAACAGCTATAATTTCAAGCTAGGTGAATCCATTTTGTACATTTTCTTCAAATTTTTGCACAATACTCCAAAGCCACATCTGTTAAGCTGGGAACCCACCGTATTTGATCCAGACTTCTTGGAGGTATTTGATCCTCCCACATGGATAGCTTCTACTCTGTATTTAATCAATAACTTTCAGGCTATTAGTTTAGTTAGAAAAATGGCTAAGTTCATAATCCCTTTATGTCAATATCTCACCCATCCATTGGCAGTTCCCAAGCAGTCAAAACCTTGATTTCCTTTATTTCAAATTTGACAACCAAACTGGCTCCTTCCTTTGATAAGCAAGTCTGTGAATGATCTGTTCATCGATTAGAAGGGTTTTGTCCAACCACAAGTACCCTCAGCTCTCTCTAGTCAAAGAGCGATTTGTTATAGAATTCAAGCTTCCACAATTTCTATCAATTGGAAGAGGGGGTTCCCAAGGAAAATTGCAAAGAACTAAGAAAGATGCTTTGGATCATTTTCCACAATTTCTCAGGAAGTCCCCTCTTCTAAGATATTTGTTAATTTTTGAATGATACCGAAATAGGCAAGAGTCCGATACCCGCGGTATCCATCACATCATGCAAGAATTTACCTTCTTCCGTTTGCATCTTGTCGTAGTAGTTCTTGTTTGGGAAATTCAAGAAATCCATTTATCAGATTTCCCTTTATTTAATTTGTCATGCTTCACGATGCTCTGAATGCTCAAACTTTCTGTACCTGAATTTTAGTTACCAATAATTGAAGGCTTATTTTGGGGCTTCTCCTATTGCTGGCTATATTCACCTCACCAAGTATTTTACAAACCGAGCAATTGTATTTGTTCCCATCCTGACATCAGCAATGACCTGATATTCATATAATTATAATGGAGTCAATCAAAATGTTCCTCTATATGAAGCATCACAGCAAGTTCTAGTTACAACACACTTCCCATAAAACAAGATGGCCTGCAGGATTTCTTTTGAATACATGTGCACTTCAAGTCGTCCTTCTAGAAACACTCATTAAAGAAAGGAAGACTAACTGTAAATGTAAATTTCAGGAGCTCAATGTCTCACCAGAATTCATCCTGGTACAATATTAATGATTCATCATCCCATTTATAATCACATAAGACGACAACACTTGCAAAGTTTGTCCATGATAAGAAATCGGCAAACTCCAGTAGCATGTGTATTTTCTCATCACAAGTAATACCTTTTTTCATGCAAGTATATTTTCTCATCACAAGTAATACCTATTTTCATGCAAATATACAGTAATTTGATAACACACTGCCTGTGGCTATATGAAAAGTAAACAGACAGCTACATTGTAATAGCCATGCTCAAAGAAGTGATGATATTCTATGGGATATAACCATTTTCATTTCATCCCTTCCTCACAGAACAATCTATGACATGTCCATATGCTTTAGAAACAAGGAAGTCAATTGAAAGGCCGGGAAAAGTATCAAAGTTTTGATGATGAGGAAAACCCAACTTGAGAATTAGTAAATTTATGAAAGCAAGAAGATTCCCCACCATTTCAAAATCTCTCTGTTAATGTCACAAATCTTTTCAAAATGTGAAGTTATTAAGATGCTTTGTTAAATTTGTTTTTAATGTCATATTTTCTATGTAGGTCAAGCTCCTGGCTGACACACATATGAACTCTAAGGCCACTGGGGTTTTAAACTGGGCCATTGACATGGTTATGTCCATTTCAGCCACTAGGCCACAGCTGAACAAACCTATTGTTCAAGCAGGCGACTGCCTTTTAGTTCCTCTCCGAGTTCAAATATGCTCCATCCTACAAGGGACTAATGACCTACACGAAAAAGTTTAGCACTTATTGACACATTTCATATGCATCTTTTTTATTTAACTTTTGTCCTTAACAGGGGGCCAGGTGCTTGACACAGTCATAAAAATTTGTCAAAGATATGAGATCCCAAGAGTGGTTGGAACTTAGAATAGAAGTAAGCGTATCAAAATGTTAAAAGTTCTAAAGTTTGCATTACATTAAATATCCATTAACTACTAAGTGGTTGAGTTTTCAAGAAAACTAAATTTGCTGCTGTTGGTGATGCTTAGCCATCACAATCTCTGTGTCAACTGGCATTATGTCATAAGATCCTCAAGCTTTTGGATTGACCAGTGTCATCGTTAAAACATTCCATATAATGTCAATTTGCAGTAGTCCCAAGTGTCTTGCCTTCTTGTGTAGAAGTCACCATGCTGCTGCATGTTTGGCACTTAGTGCCCGTGGTCAAATTACTGTTGCAAGTCAAGTCTCATCAAAAGCTCAAAATACTTAACGTCACACTTTCCAATAGTCAATAAGGCGGCGGATATTTAATAGTCAAGAATGCAGCTTCCTTTTTCCAAGGGCAAATCATTGTCACGAGCTTAAGGCTTTGCTCATCTTTCATTGTTCTCTTAGAACATTGAGCTTATTCATCGCTATTTGCCTGCTTCTAATCATGCTCATATATAGGTTTGCTCAACTTATACTTACTGCTTTTAGTTACTAGTTTTCATCTTTTTGTCACATTTTTATGTTTTAGATGAATCCGAGTTATATTCATTGCCCTGCCATCCTATCTGGTTAGGGGTGCTATATTATTTCTTTCAGCGAACTCATCTTTTTGGGTATGGTGGTGCTCTATAAGAGGTGCTATGCGTTTGTTTCATTTCATTCACAGAGTATTATATTCCTTCATCAATGGGTGATCCACTCTTTCTATTTGCATTCCACTCTTGGACAAAGACCACAATATCCTATCTCTCCCGTGGAATTGGGCAACAGCTTTAGCAAGATATTCATGAGCATTGGCAGAAACGTTGAAATTCTACAATATGCAAATCTATTGATTGGATTCATTGAGAAAGTGAGGGATTCGGAGATTAACTTATAAGCAGCAGGTGTACCCATAACTTCTTTCGGAGTTGATAACTATTCTTCCTGATCGGGGAACTGCCCGTGGAAGAAGAAATTTACTTACTGGCCTCAGATTTAATTTCTGGGATCAAGGACACTTTGTTGGCTCGCCTCTTTTTTCCATGTAAGGGCTTCATGGATCACATTGCCATTTTGAAATCCACAGTTACTGGCTTGGTGCACTCTTTTAAAAAAACATGCAATAAAATATTCTAAAACAGACAATGTAGATTGATATATACAGTGGCAAAAGAATAGAGATCCTCTTAAAATATTCGAAACTTGATGTGTTTTGATAATTGAATCATTTGGATTTATATTTTCTAATTTAATATTATCATCCCCATTGCAGTTTAAAGAGAATCTGCAGTTTTTGCCATCAATAAAAACATGTTCCGTTTTTGAATGTTTGTGTTTGTGCTCAAATTTAAGGTACATACATTTCTGTTTCCCATAAAATGCTTTTGTTTTGAATGTTGCGTTTAGCAATCTGATCAGAAATTTTGGCTCTAAAAGATGTTTTGTTTTAGGTCAAGAAATGCATATTGCAGATAACATTACTCTTTTAATCTATTTTCCAAATATTTTGACTATGGGGAATATATACATATGTGTGACTTCAAGAAATGCTTACAATTTGGGCTTTACACTCCAGGAAGATGCCCAAAAATCTCTGCAATAGACAGAGTTCTCATGTGCTGGTGGGCATTCAGTGGTTTAACTCATATAATTCTGGAAGGATATTTTGTTTTCTCTCCAGACTTTTATAAGCTCAAGTCTCCTGTTTACTTGGCCGAAGTCTGTAAGTTTTCTTGTACTTGATTTATATATAGTTTCTTTGTCTGCAACAAAAATGCAGCTTGCTGTCTTAAGCTGGTCCATTTTCCAGGGTTAAGTTTCTGATCTGGTTTTGTGCCTCTGAATAAATTAACAGGGAAAGAGTACAGCAAGGGTGATTCAAGATATGTAGCAAGGGATTCTGCTGTAGTTACAGTAGAAGGAATCACTGCAGTGTTAGGGGGTCCTGCATGCCTTCTTGCTACGTAAGCACACTATAAAAACTTTGTGTTGCTCCAATGTCAAATTTCTGTAGAATGAATTTTAAGATCCATTATAAAGTTCAGATGGCTACATATGGAAATAACATGTGGCATTGCAATTTACATCCCTTTTCTGTGATTTGAGGAATGGAAATTCATGTTATTTGATGGCATTTGTTGCTAGTCTAAAATCTTTTGCATGAAGTAGAGGTCTATTAACAAGATACACCTCTTTCTACAATTCAAGAGTAAGACATTTTGTTTGGCATTGCATTTAGAACATTTAAGATATTTTAATAGATGAATAAGGAAAACAGCCACCAGTTATTGAATCCTGTTTGATAAATAAGAACCAGCAGAAATAGGATGTTTGCTAATGCTGTATTGGCTACAGGTATGCTATAGGAGCACGGAAGCCATACAGTGACCTCATTCAGTTTGCTGTTGCTTTGAGCCAACTTTATGGTGACACCGTGTATTTTGTCACAGCATTCCTGGAAGGTGACAATTTCTCAGTTAGTAGACAGTATTATTGGGCTTACTATGTTTTGGCAAACGGCTTTTGGGTGGTAATACCCATGTTGATTGCAGTGAGATGCTGGAAAAAAATAACTCAGGCATGTTCAACTGAGAAATCAAAAAAATCCTGATTTTTGGGTTTACATCTTGAGCATTGATGGTGCTACATTATTTTTGCTTTTACCAAACTTGACTATTGAGAAGAATTTGAGTTTGTTTTCACGATACTTGGTACCAGTTAAGAGTGGTATCTTATTTATTGGTCAAAAGCATAATTGTTCAGGATTTTTAAAGTTTGTCTTCTCGCTAGAAGTCATCAGTGCTATGCCACCTAATTCCTAGGTGTTATCAATCCCAACGCTTTCTCTAACTAGAAAAGCAATTTATGATTCCTCATTCATGCATTCAAGGTGCGATTTGACGAGTCTCAATATAAAAATGAGTTTAATGGAAATTAGGACAAGGCAAAGATGGAGCGAATGATTGTAGGACAGGATACTGCATAAAAATAAGTAGGATAAGGTCAGAAATAAAGATGATTATACAATGTGCTAATATATACTTCATGCGGTTCTTTATGAACTTTAAAGGGTCATAGCTTATGCTTCAGCAATACTCTTTTGATCATGATAGATCTATGGGCATCAAGATATTTCTTAGGTGACAAATAATATATGTTTCAGTTCATTGCATGCACCACATCTTAATGATGCTCTGTGTACAGAAATCTGGAAAAAAGGTTACTTGTTGGAAAATATAATATTCCAGAAACTGTTTACTCTCCAGGCTGAAAATTTAGAACTTATGCTCCTAATTCGAACTGAAGCCGTAAACTCACTAAGTTGCTCCATGGAGTTGTTGGGGTACCAAAAAAGTAATTTTGGCTGTTAGGCTGGTGAAACAAATTGTTGTTGCTGTGTTGAAATGCTGCCAGTTGTTTTTTTATGGCAGCTATGCTTAAAAATTTTGGTGTTGGTCTGCCATGCTGCAAAGCTAAAATGAAGAATTGGGGAATGTGAGCGAGTTCTTTGTTTTTTACTATTTTGGAGGGGTGGGCAGAATTTAAGGGTAAGGGTTTCATTTTGTTAGATAAGTGAAACTGCTTAAAAAAGAAAAGAAACAGTTTAATCTCGGTTTCTATTAAGAGACATCCTCCGGGGTTTGGGCATCTTCATCAGCAGCAATAGAATATCCCCTTGTCTGCAAGGAGCCTCTGAATTCCCTCAACTGGAGATGTCTCAACAGACATCTCCATGTTGTGCCCCAGGCTGTACCCTGAGTTTGGGGATATCAAGGGATGTTTTCTGTTCCTTTGCCTCCACATTGTGGGGAACACAAGAAATGCATTCATCATCCTGAGACACATGCAACTAATGAAATATTATCAATTTGTGCTAAGTTGTTTCAGGGTAACAAACCTTGGCTTTGCCTCGGGGGATTTGTTAGCTATCTGTGCACATACAATGATGTTGAAGATAGACCAAGAATGGATTCCTAGATGACAAGTAGAGACTTTGAAATGTGAATTATAACAAGGTAATTGGACATATGGTTGGAAAACTCCAATTTATGTATTCCAGGCCATGAGCTCACATGTTATAGATATTCTAACATCTACCTACTTCTAGCGGAATAGAGAGTATTCCAGAAATGAAATGTGTGGCAGACATAAGATCGGTTCTTGATCATACAATGCTAACGTTTTGATGTATTGGTAGCAAGAAAAAAGGGATGATAGACATCAGAACCTGCAATTGTGGCAGATAACCAATAAAAATGTATCATATGTTAAAAAAAATATCTTAAAGTCCACTTTTTTCTCTTTCAAAGATATTGTTTATGAACAAATGAAAGGAATAGCGATGGGCTCTCCCTTAACCCTAATTGTGGCTAACCCATGCATGCGAAAAATTGAAGAGTCTGAACTCCTTTCCCCTTAAATCCAAATGGTGGAAGAGGTACGTTGATGACACAAATGTATGTTGGCAACATGGGAGGAGAACCCTAGAAGATTTCCATACCCACATCAACATTTTGGTCCATAGAATTCAATTCACTAAAGAGATGGAGTTGGATGGCAGCCTATCCTTCTTGGATGTCCTCCCATCTTGCAAAGAAGACAGTTCTTTAGGGTGCAAAGTGTATAGAAATGGTACACACACTTAATTTGTATGCCTCATCACACCACCATTCAGCCTGAAAAGTAGGTGTTTTGAAAACTCTTGGCACGGGCTTTTAGAATCTGTGATGTAGACAACATTGAACACGAATTAGAACATTTAGAAGAGGTCTTCAGAAAAAATGGGTACTTTGGTAAACAAATTGCAAGGGCGCTTAAACAAGCTAGAGAGATCCACAACCAACAACACCAAACTAAAACCCGACAACCGGTCCCACAACCTTCCTACCATATGTTGAAAGTGTGTTGAATAAGATTGCTAGGATCTTGAAATGTCAAAACATCTCCACCACTTTCTTACCCACAAACAAATTAAGACAATTTTTAAAGTTAGTTAAAGACCAATATAATCCTTGGTCGGCTGCTGTGGTCTAGAGGGTTCCCTATATCGGGAAACATGGAGATCCACACACACTATAATTAAAGTGCATGTGGCAAACATTCGACTAGAGAAAAAGAAAAGTTGGTGTTGTAGAACACTTCTACAAGACCAAACATTCTATTTGCATTGATCATTTAACAATTCTCAAGCGGTGGAGAATCATTATCATAGGTGCAAGTTGAGAGAATCCACAGAGATAGGTTGACACACAAGTAATTTGAATCGAGATGAGAGTATATGTCTTAATCGGGGTAGTAACTCATCATTAATAGATTGAAAAAGCTCTAACTTGCAACATAAGATTACTTAACTTTTTGTCGAGGTTAGGTAAATGTAACCTTGATGATTTTAAAAATTGGAAAATGCAAACCGTAACAAGCGGCTACATTCATTGTAAAATGGCTATATTTTAACCTTGGGGTACCCACTGCTACTTATGCAACAAACAATTATGGTATAATCGGCTAAGATTGTATGTCATTCAAACTTAAATATAATATTTATAATGACTACAAGCATGATAAAGTTATATATGTTTAGCTTGTCAAATATAAATACATTTCTAATTAATCATAGAAAATCGTGTAAAACCATTGAGACCTTTGTTGTAGTAGGTATTTAATTGTAAGACAAGTTTTACATCATTTTTTAAAATACTCTCTTTTCAAATGGCCCATTTGGTAGAGGTTACAAATAGTCATGTTATTTAATGATGTTCCCGTTTGAATTCTTAGGGTGAATCCAACAAATATCTATTTAAGACCTTGGTCTGTGGTTCCAACTTACATTTTTTTCTTGATGATGAATCATGGGTGATGATTCAAAATGTGTCGCTCAAAAATCTTGACAAAGTTTCATCCGTAAACTAAATCTCAATCTCATGGACTGTGAAAACATGTATATTCTTAACAATCTCTTATTTTTAAATAAAAAAAGAAGTTGGAAGACAACAAAGAAGAGCATGATTTTTTTTTGAATACAACACAATAACAAAGGGTTACAATAATCGAAGAGCATAAGGAAGACTCAAGAAGTGAAAATGAAAAATTTAAAGAAAATTACAAGGAAGAGTTTGAAGAATCTAAAGAATTGAATGAAGAAGATTTTGAAGAAAAGATGAGGGAAGAATAAGAACAAAAGAAATGAAGACATAGCTACTTGCAAATTTAATTGAGAGTCTTCATCCGTGTAAGGGTTGCATAAAGAAATAGATGGCTAATGAATAATCAAACATTTATAAAGATTGCAATATATTGGCATTCAAATTGCTTTGACGATAAGAAGCACAAAAGAGTAATGTGGAACACTAGAAGATAAATGATTAAATAGATGACAAAGATGAATAATCAAACATTTAAAAAGATTACAATTTATCGACATTCAAATAGCCTTGAGAGATAGGAGGCATGGAAGAGTAAAGTGGACCACCAAAGATAAATGAATATAATTAACAAGAAATCAAGGAAGCAAATATTACAAACATGCTTGACATAAAAAAGAAATAATCATGGTCATTCATGGAATAAAAAAGCATGACCTATGTTTTTGGCATCAAACAAGTAATGATTCCAATCTATACAATGTTAACATGAAGTTACATCTCATTTGAGAAATTTAACTAGTAATTGCATGTGAGCAGGTCAATGTAGACGCCTTAAAGGAATGTGTTGAAGAAGTTAAACATGTGGGAGAAAAACATTCTAGGAGAAAGAGAGACAATGTAGAAGGGGATTGAGGGAGGAGAAGTCCAGGGGTGGTGAAAATTTTGAGGGTGTGTATGTGAAACTTTTATTCATCACGGCAAGACACATATGAACCACATTTCATTTTTGTCAATTGTTTGAAGGAGAAAGGGGGTGTGGTGCATAGATCATTGAGGCAACATACTTTGGAGATATCTAAGAAAACAAGGCCTTGTCGATCAATACTCCCAATGTCAATAGTTACTTTTTGCAATGTCAACCCTTGTGTTTGTGGGTAGTTAGAACTTGACAATTTTAGGGGAATTTGCTTGTGCATGTCACATGACACTTTAGAGATAGGGATATGTGGAGGGGATTTGACATCCCATATTGAGCCGATGTAGTAGTTGAATTTGATAATCACAAAACATGGCCGTTAGGTGGTGTTGCACCATTGTTTTATACCATTATCTTAGGCAATTCTCCATGTTTTTCCAAGCAACAACAAATATTAGCCGCAAGAGTTTTCCTTGTGGATTTGTAGTTGAGTATGTCTCCTCAACATTCTAGGTTCTTAATAAGGTTTGACCGCGTGACCTTGCAGACCGCTTCTTATTATTTTCTTGTTTCTCAATCAAAGACATGGCTATGTCTACCTTCATCCCACCCAATTTTTTTTGTGAACCTAAACCACCACTAGAGGATGGTTTGTTGTGCGAGACACAAGAATAAGAGGATTCAGAAGAAAGAGTAACATGATTCTTTGAATACATGATGCATTTCTTTCTAGCAAATATGGCGCGACCACAACGAGTGGTTGCTTACACGAAAAATGGCAAATGCAAAATGTGTGGAGTACATATGCATCAAAGGGCATATGGAAAAATATTTTGACCTTAGGATGAATGGTCCATCGATCTTGTACACACGTGGTCTAACTTCCAACAATAAATGACAAAAATGGATGCATTATTATTATGGCTATTCATGACACCAATTCTCATTCAAACATGGGACTCGAAACTCCGTATGTATTTGACACTTCAATGTGGGACAACAAATTATATGGTAGGTTTTTTTAGAAAAAGTATTGTCTTCCATTAATTTTGATAACAAGAATGTTTGGTTGGCTTCTTACGTTAGGCGAGAACACAACGAGTTCTCGAGTCATCTTTGCACCTTCGATTAAAAATATTTCCTTTTTAATGGATTTGTAACTTTTTGGGATCATTGCAATTACATTATTATGTGTTTCAATAACATAAGCGATGAATTGATACAACAAAAAAATCTTACATTATTACGCGTTTAAAAACATAAGCTTTAAAAAATAAAATACTTCAAAACCGAAAAACATGGTATATTAAGAATACATCCTAACACATATTGTAAGAAATGTAAAAAAATAAAAAATATAAATATTATTAAACACTACCTTTTACCCACATAAGATTTGATAATGCCCATTCACACACCTAGCTTTAATTTTTGGGTTAAATTTGTAAATAGAAAAACACCATTTAATAATTGATTTGGTAAAAGTACAAATATAGCCAGCGGTGACCCGTACTTGTGTCTTACATGTCGGATACACCAATCAACAATGCGCATGATAATGTATTAAACCAACACCCCAATTTCAAGGGTCTTAACATGTGCCTTTCCCATTCACTTAATTATTGCTTGCATGACTATTCTACATATGCATATTGAACATACCTTGTGCTAATGCCATCTCACAGGACAATTTGAGAACCTTAGACATATCCAAAGAATGTTGTGAATGAGGAAGATGGTGAAAATGATGCAACAATTTGGAAACATCCAAAAAGTGGTTCGCCCCCGGGATGGGCCAATATCTTTGCCGTCACCACATTGTCCTTGCTCTTCAAGATGTAGCATACAAACATCGAGTCATTTCCCATCTTAGCCCCCTCATGCACGTTTGCTACCACCACCCTCATGTTAGTGTATCTCTGATGCCAATCTAATAGGAAAGGAATGTATCTTCTCGAAACCACTTAGCATAATTGACCACATGTTACCTATGGTGGTGGTACCCACCACAACACAAAACATATATAATTTGTTTTTTTGCCACCAGGAAACACCTTAAATTAGGGATTAAAATATTCTAGCTTTCTTGTATGTTCCTTTGACATTATTAGGCTTTACACCTTAGGAATTAGGTAATAGGAAATAAGCTTTAGGCTTTATCCTTTCGGTCATACATGATTACCCATCAACAAAGAAGAGAAGAAAGGGTTGATTCTCTACCTCGTTATATGTTTTCAAATAGGTGAATTGTGTTTGCAGCCGTTGTAGAGAAAATAAAAAGGGTGAGGATGACTAATGATGGACTTCCCTCTTTACCTATATACTTGAAAATTTGGTACAAAGTTTTGCAAAGCACATACACAATACACTTTGTCCATAATATTTGAATAATACATTGACTATTATATAGCCAAGGAAATAGCTAAAACAACTTCCTAGTAAATAGGATAAAAACCCGGATAGTCACGGGTAACAATAGCAAATAATATTGTTATAAATATATAATAATATAGTCAACAAAAGTAAATTACTAATTACTACAATAAATTTCCCAATGTAAACGTGAGCATTGTTTGATTTCCTAGCATTCCCGCCCTTAGTGCGAACATGGGGAAAACATCAATCTCATACCTGCACCTACTTTCATGATTTGGTGATTTTCACAGGACAACCACAAACCTCAATGATGGTTTTGCATATGGCTAACCAACAACAAAAAGGTGGTTTTACAAGTGGTTTACCACAAACCAAAAGATGATGGTTTTGCATATGGTTTACCAACAACCAAAAATGGTGGTTTTACAAGTGGTTTACCACAAACCAAAAATGATGGTTTTGTAAGTGGTTTACCAATAACCACATCATGATGTGCAGTACTTTCATCAGCTCTCATCAATATCTCACCTCAGGGGATGACATAGGAAATTCTACTCATACACAAAATAGGAAAAGCTTTCACAATGGAAATGGAACATTGGTATTATGTTCTCCCTCAATGTTAAATTTCCATTTATTCACCAAACCAGAACCAATCGAACACTACAAATGAAACACACCACACACAACTGAAAGCAAATTGCAAACACACATGTCACCAATGTTGTATGTGGTCCCATTATTGGTGATTGACAAGAGGCCAGCGATCGACCTCTAACCTCTTGTGCCTCCTCCTCCAGATTACTCACTTAGTACAAGACATCTTCAAAATTATAGTTGTTGTCCTCATTCATTTGCTCATCCTTGTTATCTGATTCTTCTTCAACGATTATATTGGTCTTACTTGCTTTGAGTTTTCCGTTGAGCAAATATTTAGCTTGAATTCTACAATATGAAGACAAATGTCCCTTTTTCTTATAGTAGAAACATTCAATTTCTTCCTTATTTTTGGAGTAACTCTTGTACTTATTTTTAAAAGTATAATGTAATTTATTCTTCTACATCGTATTTAGTCCCTTTTTCTTCAGCTAGGAAAGCTGAAATCATGTCTTCTAGAGTTTTAGAAGGCATCATTACTCAAAGCTGTACACTCCAAACTTTGCATGATGCATGAGCCGACAGATCTTCCACTAATATGCGCCCATGTTCATGAACCGAAGAAACTCCCACTCGCATGTTATATGTCAAGGATGCAGGCCAAATTGGGAGACAATCACACAAGATAAAACCTTGAATGTGACTAATATAATGCACTAACCAAATTTGTATAAAATAACGTGACATAACTCTAGTGGAAATAATTATGTTGCACCAAAATTTGCACTTGCTTACATGCATTCAAAGTTGTCCATATGTTGACCGAGAATACATGGAACAAAAGCTGAGCAAGGTGCCCTCTATAGTGAATGATGATGACACTCCACAAGAAATAATTCGATAAGATTGTCTTTGAGTAGAGATTGAAAAGCTAGAATATTCAATAATGTTTTGTTGACAGCTTGGAGTGGATGATGCAAAAAAACTCTTTATTACTGGGGTGATTTACCTTGCTTTGACACCAAAAGAAAATTTGGTACGATAAAGAAACAAGGAGCTACTTCAAGGCATGAATAATAATATAATGTCAAGTCACCCGCCAAATTTTTTATCGGTGCAAAATAATATACCCTGTTGCAGAATCAACTCAATGCGAAGATGCCCACAAAAAATTGTCTTGTCATATATAAAAATACTTACTTTTCAATGGTGTTCGCGAGAAAATTTTCCGGTTGGAAAAATTGGTGGATTTCTCCAACACTCTGGGACTAGGTCCCTTTGCTTGAATGGGGAAGTGCCATTTATTATGTGCGAATGAAAATAAAAATATTTGGTTGGCTTGGATGTCGGGATCCAACGAAACACTCCACTGAACCTGTGAAAAATGCTTGCAATTTCTTGCAAGGGAGGAATTTGCTAAGTAGGTGGGAAAAGTGAGTGGGAAATTAGGAGGGGGATTAATATTGTAGGTAGAAAATTCAAATGCCTGCAAAGATTAATCAGAGCATATCATCACACATAATAAAAAAGAACAACCTTGTTACTAACACCAAGACAAGATGGAATTATGAACACAGTCTCCATAATTCCCTCATCAAGAAAAGCAAGAAAATTTTGTCTTCTTTATTGACATTCTCACAAAGTTGTACAAAGAGACAAATGGAAGAACATATGAGAAGGAGAATGGAATAAAATAGCTATCTCTTTTGCTTATCAAAAGTAGTTATCTACTCTTGAACATACAAAATTGATGACCCTTCAGAATAGGGAAGTCGTTACAATTTATATATTTCAAGAGGGCTCTTCACCTACCCCCACATGAATTTTCATTTATCTTTTACAACATGTGACTCTTCAATTCCATAGGGGTGAAATTAAGTCCCTTTTTTATTAATTGAGGGTGAATTATTACAATATTAGTCACATTTAATTGAATAGGACAAAAGTCATGATTGCTTATAACAGAGAAATAGAAAGGGGGTAGAGAAGAGGAGAAAGAATGGAGAGAGAAGAGAAGGAATGCCCCACAGCCTGGATGAGGATCATTCTACCTTTAATGAAGATCGGTTCAACGATATTGAAGATGGAACTTGTCCCAAGATGTCCCTTTGCAACACTGCCATGCTCCGCCAATGAAGGTTGCTCTTTTGGACACTTTTGAACACTTTGCCCCTTTTAAAAACTCTTTAAAATAATGCACTTCTGTACACTGCATGTATACACCAAGAAGGGGGATGATGAAAAATTGAGAAGAAGACCAATGAGAACATTAGAAGATGACTCCCCTTATTGAGAAAATATTCCTAATCTTTGAGACACTATCATAGTTTCATGATCAATTATTCACATTCAAGAAATTGGATGCACTTTGTTCACTCAACTATGATCTTGATACTTCCACTACAGACACATTGGTGATGAACGAGGCACGTGAAAATATCCTTCTAATATCGAATTGAGGAAAGGAGAATGAGAAAAAAATTAATTTCATCCACCAATTGATCATGCATCACATGTGAAATGAACTAAAAGGGTCTTCAATATAAAATTGACAATTTTCTCATTTTGGCACTCTTCGCTCACTGCATCGGGAATGCGGGAATTGAATTGAAAACAAAGAGAGAAGCTCCTGTGAGTGCCGAGACCATCATAGGATGAGTGAATGAATGAAATTTTACCACCTTTATCTCCTTTCACTCATTTTCTATTTTTAGAATATTCACCATTATGGTCTCATTTAGCCAATTTTTGCCATTTTTGTCAATCTTGTCAATTTTGGAGTGTCTCAATCATGAGGGAGTGAAATAAGGAGTGTGAATGCACATTTTTCTTGAACTTACTATTTATAGTAGGTGCTCCCATAAAGACTTACTAAAAATAGAAAGTGGTCTTCCCGGTGTTGGATTCGAACGAAAACACTTGTAGAAGTTTACATAATTCAATTCACACTCTGCTCCAATTTTGTGAGATTAGTGCACCGTGTGTCATGGGAAGCCATTAATGGAGTCCCCAATGCTTTTTAGTGTTAGGAATTAATAGAATCTAATGCGGAATAATTCCTTAGAATCACAATAATAAGAAGTATGAATAGAAATTACAGAAATGAAATATGTAAAACATGAAGACAATATTTAACATGGTTCACCCAATGTGGGCTACATCCACCAAGAACACTTGCTCAGATTTTATTACAAGCCAACAGTCTTCACAATTACAATAACTAGATCTTGTTTGGAGCTGCGCTCAACAAACCCTCCCGAATTTGCACTTGAATTTGCACACACTATTCACCTTCACAAAAACACTCATATCAATCCTATTGTATGTCCATCTATATATAAGTACATCAATAGGTAGCCGAAGAGGTGGTTTTACAAAACAATGGGTACCGAAAAACCATGGGCCCAAAACCAGCCCATAACGGTTACCCATTACCCATGGGTTAATAAACCACCCATGAAAATTTGCTTGGGGGCTTCGCCCCGAACCCCCTTGACCCACTCACCAGCGAGCGGGACTACCGTAAAAATATCCGAGTGTAACACATGGAAGGTGTACCAAACTCTAACATGAAAACAAGCTCCACAAACATAACATTTAGAAAGTTTTCTTTTCCACTTCGTATTGCAATAAAATTAATTTCACTGGAATAGGTTTTTTATATGGACTTGGTGCTCATGTTTTTAGCTCGATCGTCCCATTGAAATGTTGGGAAATTGAAGGAATGAAAGTTAGGGCACAAAATGAGGGTTTTTCCTCCATAAAAAATTTATGGAATAATTTGATATGTTGTCACTTTCTCCTTGAAGTCGTTTGGAAATGGAGAAGAATGTAAAAAAATAGCACCTCGATCTCTGCCTCCAGTTTTCGAGATACAAAAATTTCACTCTCTCGGAGTGCGAAGTCATTCAAACACGAAAACACATATGAAACTTCTAAAAATTTGAAAATTTTATGGAAACATATTCACTGCGATCATGGAAACATGGAGGGAGGAATGGAAGAGAAACAATGGAGGTGAAAGATTCTGGAAAAATTTTGCGAGTTCAAGGTATATTTTGAGCGAAATGGGGAAAATGGAAAAATGCACTAATTCCTTGGTTTTTATGCCTTGGGGGGCATATTTTCCCCCTTGTCCCCCTGAAAAGAGACAAAGGGGACACAAAAGTGCACCCTATCCCTAAGAGGATAAGTGGCGGAAATGCATTGGCGGAAGAGAGAGAGAGATGAGCTTAGTTTTAGCATCCGAGGTTGATTTTCGGTCATGTGAGGAACCAAATGTGAGCAAGGTGGGGATGCGTATTTTTTCCTCCCCTTTTTCCCTTGGAAAGGGATGAAAGGGACACAAAAATTCACCCTATCCTCATGGTGACAAGTGGCGGACATGCATGACACGAGGCGGGGGCTAGAAAATTGCCAAAAGGTGCTTACAGAGGCCTCCTAGGGTCATGTGGTGGGTCCAAGAGGTATAAGGTGGGGGGGGCTCATTTTTGTGTCCCCTTTGTCCCCTTAAAAGGGATAAAGGGGGTACAAAAGTGCGCCTCACCTCATGCTTCCACGTGGCATTGAAAAATTTGACTAAGTACGAAGCTTGTACCTTGGAAGGAGCTTGAAAATGACGTTGTCGGAGCTCCCGAAGGTATTTTTGGGAACTTATTTATATGAATTTGACTTAAAAAATAATTTTGAGAATGATGGGATGGGCCTCATGGTCTGATTCATCCTGAAACCTCCTAAAAAATGTCCTGTTTTATCAGGATCGCTAGTTTTTCCTATCAAGAATGAGTTGCGAAAAGAAATGCATGGGACTTGCGAAAGATTTAAAAGTACCAAAATGTAGGGATTTGAATCATATTTCCATTGATATCTTGTTTGGTCTCTAACTCATTCCAAAGCTCCCAAGATCATCTTCCGAATATCATGTAGTTTTTTGCAGTGTGATTTAACAAATATTGGAATTTGTAAAACCCTAGATATTTCAGAGTCACATGAAATAAATAAAATACTAAATTAAATATTTGACCCAAGAAATAAGCTAAATGAATTTGAAACCCTGAGTGCAAGAGAGGGAATATAATATTTAGTTGATTTAGAAATTAATCCCAAAGTATGTCGAGGAGCTAGAAAATACTTGAGCAGGAGGAGGAATCTTTCATGAAACACACTTAGAAAAGTACATGATTTTGGAATAATATTGAGTGGGTCGGGGGTGCACAGGTGCGCGAGTTTGCTTCACAGGCACCCGTGACTATGAAAATTGTCGAATATGAATTTTCTTGTGCTTTGCGGTGTTCACTAACCTTCACTATTAATCACCCGTATGTCGCACTATTCCTACTGAAATTCACCTATAACTCAGTAAACAAATGATCTCCTGCAAAACCCAAAAATACATCAAATATTAAAAAGAAATAGATGCAAATGGGGAGTCAGAATGATCCCAATGGTCACTGACAAAGTGAACTTACAATCGAGTCTGCATTACATCTTAGACTCCATGTAGTTTTGTGTGTGTGTGTGTGTGTGTGGGTGTGTGGGTGTGTGTATAATCGTTCCTAGGAAGCTCTTGTGCAAGATGCACTTGATAACAAGTGATAGCTAGATGTACCAATGTAGATAGATGTGTGGATGGAAAAATTAACTTCCCCTCCTATGCGTGTATGTAAAAAATGCAGTCCTTTGTCCCTTTTATGAGTGTTATATGAATGTCTTTGATTCTCTTAGATGCCTTTGGATTCAACCTTAGGTGATGATAGTAGATGATTAGAGCTTGGTCCTTTATTATGGTCACATATATTTGTATTTATATGATTCCCTTGTTTGAATTTTGTAATTGACAACTAAAAGGTGACTCATAAGAAAATAAGATGCCCAAAAGATAAAAGATTCCCAAAAGAAGCTAGTAAAGAAAAGAGAGGTCGGGGGCACCCAAAGGGGACGAGGACACCTGAGTGCTAGTGTCTCGAGCTAAGAAAGATAAAGCAATGAAATTCAGACTGGGTAGTGAGGTGAACAAGACCACAAAGAAAGCAAGAAAGAAAGCAAATAGGCCAAAGATAGATGTCAATTACTAATTTGCTTGCTTAGGAATCGTATGAATAGTGGTATGTGATTATGACCTATAAATGTACCCAAGTTAGTGTTTTAGTGTTTACATTTTCCCCCACTTTATGTTGTTGAGTGAATACTCGATAACATAAAGTAGATAAGAGATGCGTACTTGATAACCTTGTAGATCAATGGAGAAAGCATGCTGAGGAGACAAGAAAAAGTGCGGAGTGATAAAAATGAAGCGTGAAAGCTATGAAAGAGGAAGTGGCCCTAGGGGTGAAGCGTATATGTTATGTTGCGTTGTACCCATTATCGTTGTCACTTGATGTGTTCGATGATGTGACTTCGCTTCTCATAAGGACAAACCTGCAAAAAAGAGAGCAAAAGAGTGGTTAAATTCGTGTATATAAAAAATTTGATCCAAGTATGTAAAAAACATGTAAAATTATGTAAAAATGTGAAAAGGAACATTTGCACCTGATCCGTGATGAGTGAAAAGGATAGAAAGGATCTTGAAAATGTTTGTAGAAGAATGATTTTTTTGGGTGATCTCACTCCACAATAGAATAAATGTTGGGGAGAAAGGTCTAGTGTTATTCTCCATCCCATTGCTTCTCGAATATTTATACACCACTGCAGATGGTGTGATCCTACTTTGTTCCATTTCGATCCATTTCTATCTAGTTTGATCCAACACAAATAGATAACATGCATGCTTTGATTGTTGGAGGATTGTGCTATCTTGAGAAAACGCTTTATAGACTATTGTGAACCATGCCGATATGAGAAAAATTATGTAACTACCCCTGTCATAGGTTCCCAGGAAGGGTCAAGAGTGCCTAGGTGCTCATGTCTATATCTAGGAGCTATATTATGTGCTATCTTTGAGGACCCAAGTCAAAATCAAAATTTGGGCATTTACGTGACTATAGACTGTCTTTGCTCTTGTCTTGTGCATATATCAACTGTGATTGTGTATCTTCTGAATGAGGTGAATGATTCTCCTAATGTATGACCCCTCATTTGGGGTACATGCAACGTCACTAGGAGGATGCGACCCAAAGGAGAGGACTGGAAACTGCACTAAAAATAATACCCTCTAGGGGAGGGAATGTTCTTGGTAAAAACCAAGGAACATGCAAACAAAGTGGCTGGAAACATGTGTTAGTGTAAACAAGACAAATACGCATATAGAAGATAATGTGTAATCTAGCAAGCAAGAAGAAAATTTAGACCATAAAAAGTGGGTTTCAAACATGGGACATCGCTCACAATGTCGCAAGACAATTAGGGATGAAGCGGCCAAAAGCATACAATGTGCACACAAGACAAAGGGCATCACCCATAAATAATGGCATAAAATGAAAACCAATGACAAATAATAAGTAAAGTATCAGACAACCATGGTGGAAAATAGTTCCTGTAAATAAAATGTTACACATGAAGCACCCGTTAGCATGTTAGAAAGATAAAAAGTATGTCAAAGTGTCTATGATCCAATATAGAAGTGTGCTAGTAAGAAGTACTAGAAAATGAAACAACAACACATGTTGTGTGAGTACAAAAGTAGATGCCCCTAGGAGCCTCGATGGGACTAGTAAGAAGTATAATGCTAAGCATCCATGCTACGTGTAACGATCTCTATAAAGTCTGCATTCACAATTAGAAGGAAAGTGAATGCGCATGTGTATATAGAAAATATAATGACATACTTGAATATCTGACTAACATAGTAAGCAAAGTGTACATGTGAGTATAAGTAAGCAAGAACAATGTGTAACCAAGATATGCAATATGTTGTGAGTGTGAATGGAATGAAATGCAAAGTGAGTGTGATAGGAGCAGCATTCCCTCGAGTGAATGTGTATGAGCATGAGAGGAGGTTCATTTATAAAAGACCCCTCGTTAGTCAAGAATTAACCATAGAACAAGAGTGCATCATCGGGAAATGGTTTTAATTGTGCACTAGAAATATATGATCGACAAATCATAGAGCATAGAGAGTGAGTGAGTGTGGTGAGGTTCATTTCATATTTAGACCCTCAGCAACCAAGTATAAACCATGGAACTAGAGTGATTCATAGGGAAGTGTCTTTGTGTGAAAATTAGAAATATGTGTCATGAATGCGCCAAGTGTGAAATATGTCATGTGTATGATGTGAGGTTCATGTATGTAGTATGCCCTCAACAATCAAGTGTGAATTGTAGCACGAGAGTGCATCATAGGGTAATAACGATATAAGCTATGTGTAGGATGAATGAGAAAGACTAAATATGATGCAAAAATGTGATAGTAGAAATGCGCGACACCTAATAATGTTAAGAAGAGGGAAGAATAAGCGTGATGCCCCATAAATGTGTCAATGATGAAGATCTATGTGGTGATGCGAGAGATACAATGCCATTACGGGACACTATTATCTATGTCATGATAAGAGAGAGAGAGAGAGTTAGCAAAATGGTAGGCAAAAGCAATAGTAGGACCATGCCATGGTGGGGGATTTTGAAATGTGTCTTGGCCATCAATGTAAGGAGTAGTTTCTTTGACAATAATGATTACATCTTATGTGGAATTGATGACACTACAGAAGAATTGATAGGAGAAGAGGGTGGAATGATTTTGGGAGGTGGTTTCTTAGTTGAACTTGGTAATGCCATAGAAGACTTGAGTGGAGGAGGTGTTAGACTGATTTTGAGAGGTGGTTGCTTAGTTGGAATGGGTTGAATAAGTGACACTTGATTGAATGAAGAAGGAACATTATAAGTGATAGTATGATGCTCATTATACATAGATGAATCAAATTTAGGAACCCAATGAAATATAGCAATTGGAGATGAACATGTAGGAGCATTTTTGTAGCAAATGAAATGAGACCATAATGCTTAAGGTGGCCAATTTTTCATTGAAGAGCATAACAATCATTGTCATTATGTCCATTGATTCGATGATAATTGCAATATGGATGACCTTGATATTTTTCAAGCTTATAAGGAGGATAGAAATGAGTAGATGGCAAGATGATCAATTGATGAGTGAGGAGATGTAGAAGAATATCTTATTTCTTAGTATTGAGATCAAAATTTAGAGGTGCGGGAGCAGTAAGACTTGGGGTTCAATGATATGAACACATGTAGAAGACATAGAATGAGGATGAGAAGAAGAACTAACGTGAGCCTGAGAAGCATCCTTAAGATGTTGAATTTTATATTTAAGAGATGTAATCGTGGATTCCATAGCCTAAAATTTATCTTGAAATAAATAATGTAAAGCTTGAATGGATTTGTAAATAGATTGATTGGAATTAGGACCAAGAGATTCATCGAAATATGATTGAAGATAACACCTTGACCTAAGCAGGTGGTGTATCAAGAGGGAGGCAGATAAAGTGTACAAATTTTTGGAGAGCATCTTTGTAAGATGGGTGCATTTGAAGTAATTGATATAAGGGGACTTGAGGAGCTTGAGAAGCCATGAAAGAAGAAAAATGAGGATCCAAGAGTATTCGAATGAGACGGGTTCACCAAATGATTTAACAAATATTGGAATTTGTAAAACCCTAGATATTTTAGAGTCATGTGTAATAGATAAAATAATAAATTAAATTTGACTCAAGAAATAAGCTAAATGAATTTGAAACCGTAAGTGCAAGAGAGGGAATATAATATTTAGCTGATTTTGCAATTACTCCTGAAGTATGTCGGGCTGGAAAACTTGAACAAGAGGAGGAATATGTCACAAACACACTCAAAAAATTATAGGATTGTTGGAATAAGCTAGACTGGGGTTCCTAGATTGGGTCAAGGGCACTGGATGTCATAGTCTACTTCTGGGTTCCCATGACCGCAAAAATGGTTGGAATCTAAATTTTCTTGTATCATAAGGTATTCGATGACCTTCATTGTCGATCACTTATATGTCGCACTATGCTAGAAAAATTCACCTTAACTTTGTAAAATAAATTATCTCCTGCAAAAACTCAAAACACATTAAATATTAAAAATAAAAAGATGCAAATGGGGAGTCGAATGACCCCGATAGTCACCCAACAGAGTGAACTTATGATTGAGCGTTGAAATACATCTCATACTCCATGTAGTTCTTGGGAGTGTGTGTAGAAATCATGCCCTATATAGTTCTTGTGTAAGATTCACTTGATAACAAGTGATAGCTAGATGTAGCGATGTAGATGTGTGGATGTCAAAATGAACTTCCCTCCTATGCATGTATGTAGAAAATATAGTCCCTTGTCCCTTGAATGAGTGCTAGATGGATGCTTTGATTCTCTTAGAATGCCTTTGGATGCAACCTTAGGTGGTGATAGTAGATGCTTAGAGCTTGGTCCTTTATTATGGTCACATAGCTTTGTATTTATATGATTCCCTTGTTTGAATTTCGTAATTGACAACTAAAAGGTTGACCCATAAGAAAATAATATGCCCAAAAGATAAAATATGCCCAAAAGGAGTGATTAAAGTAAAGAGAGGTCGAGGCACCCATAGGGGATGAAGGTGCACAGGCGCTTACATCTTAGGCCGGCCGGTGTCAGAGCAAAAAAAGATAAAGCAATGAAAGTCAAATTGGGAAGTGAGGCATGTAAGACCACAAAGAAAGAAAAAAAGAAATAAAAATGGTCAAAAAAATTTTCTCTCTTAGGAATCATATGAATAGTGATATGTGATCAAGACCTAGAAATGTACCAAGTGTGTGATTTAGTGTCTACACAGTGTAAACTCCTTTGGCATCAAACACTTTTCTGAACTTTCTTCCGAATATCTAAATCTTTACTAAATATTCCTAAATCACTTGCACAATTATCTTGGCTCATTAATATAACTCCCTGATGAATTTATGACTTCAAATATGCTCCAAAGAATATGCACCAACCTTAGAAAGACTAAAAATAGTCATTCCTAAGCTTGCTGAAAGATCCGCCTTGAAATACATTGTCTCAAAAGAATATTGTGATCTTGTTTTAATATTTCTAACACTTGGGAAAGGCTGGAACAACAAATAAGGACACCGAAAGGATTGGGACATACGACACAAAGGAAGAACTGATCTGGAAGGGTTCTAGGAAGGTTTACAATGAAAAATCTAGACACTAGGGTATAGTTGTCATAATTTAAGTATGAATTTTTCCCTTTCATAATAAAATCATGACAACATATGACTCTAACTTGGGGACTCATTCTAGATAAAAAAGTGAGGACATGATGAGAATGTACTCCAAGATATTAGTTTACAATTTCGGACTAGTGCCTTATCAATTGGGATTTACAAAGTCATTATAAGCAACAAATAGATTGAAAGGAGAACACACACACACAAACACACACACACACACACACACACACACACACACACACACACACACACACACACACACACACACACACACACACACACACACACACACACACACACACACACACACACACACACACATGGCTGCACGCATTTACGACTACGCGAAAGGAAAATACACACCTAAATCACCTATGATACAATGCGGGGACAACCCGTTTTAATGTAGCACTTTTCTTTTCAGAAGTTACCTCAAGGGGTAACACTGAGTGATGATGTTATGTGAAGCCATTGACTGGTTCGAGAAAGTATCCTCCTTTCCTTAACTACTTATGAAATCCAGGTGATTTCATGACTACCTGTATACTTGGGAGGAGTGAGCCTACATGAGATTTTTGATGTTTAGAGCTTCACTCAGAAATTATATTTCTCTTATTATCTTTAAAATCAGTTTCAAAGTGCGAATTTCCTTCCAAGCTCACCCACATTGCTGATTTATCATTTAGTACCTCATCATTTCCCTAAGGCTGATTTTTGTTTTAATTGCTTAAATATCTTTAGTTTTCTTCTTCCCCATATTCATGTTCATTGAAAACTTTTTCTTTAGAGGCCTTGAATTCATCCATCTCATTATGAGGTGTTTGGAAATTGAGCGAAGAGTTAGACATAACCTCATACCTATCTTACATGGCCATGACATGAGTCAAGAGGTCTATACTTAGCTCGAGATCTTCCGTACCTTCTACAACTTTCAATATTTATTACATGGACTCCTTGAAATTTCCAAGAGCTCACCTTTACATTCATTCGAAGAATCTTCATTTTGAAATTCAAGGCAACCATTTGGAGGATTGTTTCATTATCCCGAAGCTCATTGCATTCCACTACTTATTTGTGGTGGGGAGTCTCATCTCCAAGGAATTCAAAACTCTTTGTTTCAATTTTTTCATCATAGAAAGAATCTTCCTCTTTGAATGGAAAAGAGAAAAATTCAATCTCATCATCACATCCATCAATCATTGTTGCAAGAGGTACATCATATTTTCACCCTATTTTATTTCATCATGACCAAAATCCAAATTGGTTGAGAATTTGAAATTGGATTCACACATGTCTTGTAAATCCATGGCTTGCATTAGGAGTTCAAGACTAAGATGAGGATCTTCTGTTTCTTCTGCAATTCTTAGCATTTCTTTCAAAGACTCTTCTTTCAAAACTTCCAAAGTCTTGTCATGAGTTGGCTTGTCTTCTTCATGGATGACATGATCAAGAGAATCTTCATCTTTGAATAGGAATGAGAAAACCTCCTCATCATGGGGAAACATGTTAGCTGATTTCTCCGCTTGAAATTCATCAAGAACCATCTCCTCTTCTTCATGGCTCACATCATCCGACAACTTGGGGATACCCTCTTACAACTCAAAATTTCTCAACACTTATTCAAGATCAATACCCCCTCAAAAAGGGATGCTTGGTCCTATCAAGGTGGGAATCTCATCCTCCTCTTTGGTTGTTACAAAATTATTCATCTTCCCATTATCTTGGTACAAGATGTTAGCTCCTAGATTTCTTGACTTTTACACCATATATTTCATATTTTTCACATAAAACAAATGATCCATATTTCCTTTAACTAGAATGGTTGCGAAAGACCAATTTATCTATATTTTCCCTCCCAAGTCTCAACGAAGCTTATACGTAACAATATTCCAAATAAATCCAGAATTTTTGCCAACAAGATAATCATTGACACCTTGTTGTCGAGAATTGATGAGATCCACATCTGCATCTTTGATTTTTCCTACAAGTGGGACGTCCTTTGATTCCATGGAGTAACCAAATCCACTTGCCCATGTTAAGGTAATTCCAAGAGCATTAGCAACATTTATAGGCATTACATTATCAGAATCACCTAAATCTATTATGCAATTATTTAACTAGTATATTCCAACAAGAAGGGAGAAACAAAAAGATCAATCTTATCAGTATTTTATTTACTCATATCAAACATGCTCTGTGATGGAGGTGTAGGTGGGGTTGGTAGTAGTCCTTTAGAACTAGGGGTCACAATATTGGGATTTGAACTATTACCCTTAATATGATGGATAAGATTCTCGAATTTCTTGGGATGAGTCTGCAAATACTCGGATTTGGAAATTTGCACTTTGGATTTGTTCATATGTTCTATGATATCAAAAGGAGTAGATGTGGACAAGGGGGATGAAGGAACTACTTTTGAAGTTAGGATGGGCTTGGAAGTGGGAGTAGATGTTTGGGAAAAGAGGTTAACTTTGAAGGTACATTAGAGGCTTTTGAAGGACTATATTTTGTAGGAACAAAGTTAGGTTTAGAAGGAGCATGGGAAGACTTACTTGGACTAGCAAGTGACTGCTTTTTTGCCATAGGATTGGGTTTATCCAAAGCATAATCCATGGAGGGAGGAAGTGGATATCCTTGACTGATTATTTTAGTTTGTAGAGTCACCGCAGGAAGATCTGTAATCTTCTTCTTTTTTACAACATCGGAGGGAGAAGATCCTTTTTGGGACTGAGAATGGGTGAATACCGCACATGAGAAACTAGGTGCATCTTCATCACTATCTTCATCACCTCCATAATAATCACAAAATATAACTTGTGCATCATTTTCTACTTCTTCGATCTCTAGGAAATTACTTTGCCTTCACTTTCTTGTTCGATTCCTTCTTTCTCTTCTTAAGTTATATGGATTGCATTAACAACTGAGTTTCGAAGAAAGCCTTTAAGGTACTTTGACAATCTGATTCCTATCCTAATTTTGAAGAGGAATATTTTGGGATATTGTTTATTTATTGCATTCAATTCATTTGCCAATTTTTGGACAAGAGAGTCAGTGGTACCTTCCTTGGAAAATTGACCCCTTTGCTTTCCATTTGGATTCTTCATTTTTCTAGACAAAATTAGATCATCTTCAATATCAATTGCATCATCTTGGGAAAGCTCAAGAGTACGAGGTTGAAATATTCGTAAGATGAATAAAATTTTAGGGGGTTGTACATTGATGAAGAATCTCTTGACATTGTCTTCAGATGGTGAAGAATATTTTGGTATTCTATGGAGTAACCAGTTGAAATGGGCCATAAAGTCTCTCATAGTTTCATTCGATTCTTTCTTCATTTGTACCAATTGAATGAGGAGGTCTTGGAAATATTCAGCTAATTTGAATATTGCTATGAACTTTTCTTGAATGTCTTCCCAACATGTTATGGAGTGAGAGGGAAAGAGATAAAACCATTCAACTTCCTTTTCTTGCAGAGATTCTACAAACAATCTCATAGCAACATCTTTGTGTTCGATTCCAAGAATTTTGCATGAGGTTATGAAGGCAGAGATGTGTTCTTCAAGAAGTTGTGTGTCATCACCTTTGAAATTCAGAAAGTTTTTGTGGGAACTTTTCAGTAGATCATGAAGAGGAGGTGTAAGAGTGAGTGGACTTGTATTCCTTCCCCATGGAACAATGGGTTGGGGTATTTCTCTTTCTTCATCCACCATTATTTATTCTATTTCAACTTCAGCTTCCGCTTCTACAAATTATTCTCCCAATTATTCTTCTGATTCTTGTTCTCCTTCACTAGGGAATTCAATGTTCAATGGTGGGTGGAAGGTAGGAGAAACAAGAGGATTTTTAAGGGGAGTATCAACAAGAGTTTGGATAGGATTACCAGTGTACCACTTGAAGAATCAGATGGAGATGAATCTTGAGATAAGTAGTAGGTATTATATATATTTTTTTCTCGTGGAATTTGCAAATCCTCAAAAGAGGGGTCAACAATTCCTTTCAACATATTCAACCCAATGTATCTTCTTTTAGGCAATTCGGGGAAAATCCTGTAACAAGAATATGAAAGGGAACTGTGGAATACGAAGGGTCACATGCAAGAATCAATGGTGGTTTTTGTGTAATGGATTTTTAATTTTACATATTTTTTGTTCTTTGGAATATTTTTTGTTTTTTTGTATTTTTTGGTTTGTATTTTGGGTGCAGAAGATGCTAAATCTATGCCACAGTGGGCGCCAAAAAATTTTGGCGAGAAAATTTGTCGGTTGGATAAATTGGTGGATTTAGACCAATGCTTTGGGACTAGGTCCCTTTACTTGAATGGGAAAGCTCCATTTATTATGTGTGAACAAAAATAAAAATCTATTGTTGGCCTAGAGGTGGGGATCCAACATGAACACTCAATTGAACATGTGGAAAATGCTTTCAATTTCTTGCAAGGGAGGAATTTTCTAAGTAGGTTGGAAAAGGAGTGGGAAATTAGGAGGGGATTAATATTGTACGTAGAAATTTCATATACTTGTAAAGATTAATCAGAGAATATCATCACACATAATCAAAAAGAACAAAAACCTTGTTACTAACACCAAGACAAGATGGAATTATGAACACAAAGTCTCACTAATTCCCTCATCAAGAAAAGTAAGAAACTCCTTTCTTCTTTATTGACATTCTCACAAAGTTGTATAAAGAGAGGAATGGAAGAACATATGAGAAGGAGAATGGAAGAAAATAACTATCTCTTTTTCTTATCACAAGTAGTTATCTACTCTTGAACATACAAAATTGACAACCCTTTGGGATGGGGAAGTCGTTACAATTTATAGATTTCAAGAGGGATCTTCACCTACCCCCACATGAATTTTCATTTATCTTCTACAACATGTGACTCTTTGATTCCCTAGGGATGAAATTAAGTCCCCTTTTTATTAATTGAGGGTGACTTATTACAATATTGACTATAGTCACATTTAACTGAATAGGATGAAAGTCATGATTTCTTATAACAGAGAAATAGAAAGGGGGTAGAGAAGAGGAGAAATAATGGAGAGAGAAGAGAAGGAATGCCCCACATCCTAGATGAGGATCCTTTTTCTTTCGATGAAGATAATATCCACTTGATGTTGAAGATTGAAACTTTTCCCAAGATGGCCCTCTGTAACACTGCCATGCTCCACCGATGAAGGTTGCTCTTTTGGACACTTTACCCCTTTTAAAAACTCTTTGAAATAATGCACTTTTGCACACTTCCTGGATATACCAAGAAGGTTGATGATGAACACTTGAGAATAATACCAATGAGAACATTGGAAGATGACTCCCCTTATTGATAAAATATTCTTGATATTTGAAACAACATCACAAATTCATGATCAATTATTCACATTAGAGAAATTAGATGCACTTTGTTCACTCAACTATGATCTTGATCCTGTCACTACTGAGCCTTGCGACAATGAATGAGGCATGTGAAAAAATCCTTCGATTCAAGAGTGAGGAAGGGAGAATGAGAACAAAATAAATTTCATCTACCATTTGACCATGCATCACATGTGAAATGAACTAGAATGGTCTTCATAAAAACTTGGAAATTCTCTCATTTTTGCACTCTTTGCTCACTACATCGGGAATGCGAGAATTGTCTTGAAAATAAAGAGAGAAGCTCTCGTGAGGCATGTGAAAAAAATCCTTTTGATTCCAGAGTGAGGAAAGGAGAATGAGACAAAAATAAATTTCATCCACTAGTGGATCATGCACCACATGTGAAATGAATTGGAAGGGTCTTCGGTACAAAATTGGTAATTCTCTCATTTTGGCACTCTTCGCTCACCACATTAGGGAATGCGGGAATTGACTTGAAAACAAAGAGAGGAGATCTTGTGAGTACTGAGACCATCATAGGATGAGTGAATGAATGAAATGTGACCACCTTTAGATCCTTTCACTCATTTTTTATTTTTAGAATATTCACCATTATGGTCTCATTTATCCAATTTTGTCAATCTTGTCAATTTTGAAGTGTCTTGCTAATGAGGGAGTGAAATAAGGAGTGTGAATGCACATTTCATTAAACTTACTATTTATAGTAGGTGCACCCATATAGGCTTATACTAAAAATAGAAATTTTACTTCCCAGTGTTGGATTCGAAGGAAACCACTTGCAGAAGTTTACATAATTCAATTCAAAGCTCATTCCAATTTTCACAAGATTCTCGCCCATTGGAACCACAGGAAGTCATGAGGTACCTCGCTGCCCTTTCATTACCATGTTGTGGTAGTCATAAATAGAGTCTCTAATATTTTTAGAAAGTGTTCTTTCCCATTTTGGATTGCGATGAAATTACATTAACTGGAATATGTTTTTCATTTGGACTTGGTGCTCAAGTTTTTAGCTCGATTCGTTCGCCTTAGTGATGGGAAATTGAAGGAATGAAAATTAAGGCACAAAATCAGGTTTTTTCCACCATAAAAATTATAGGTCATAATTTGATACATTTTCACTTTCTCCTTTAAGGCATTTGGAAATGGAGAAGAATGCAACAAACCCCACTCGATCCATGCAACGGTTTGTGAGCTACAAAAATTTCACTCTCTTGGGTACGTAGTCATTCGGACACGAAAATGCATATGAAACTTCTAAAAATTTAAAAATTTAATGGAAATATATTCACTACGATCATTGAAACATGGAGGTATAAATGGAAGAGAAACAATGGAGGTGAAATATTATGGAAAATCTTTGCCAGAGTGCCGGTAGATTTTGAGCAAAATGGGGGAAAATGAAAAAATGCACTAACTCGATTTTATGCCTTTATGGGGCATGAATTTTTCTCCCCTTGTCCCCTTAGAAAGGGATGAAGGGGACACAAAATTGCACCCTATCCCTAGGAGGACAAGTGGTGGACATGTACTGGTGGAGGAGAGAGAGGGAAGAGCTTAATTTTAACATCCAGTGAGTTTTCGGTCGTCGAGCAACCAAATTTGAGAAAGGTGGTGGGTGAATTTTTTTCCCCCTTTTAACCCTTGGAAAGAGATGAAAGGGACAATTTTTTTTTCCCTAGCCTCACGATGACAAGTGGTGGACATGTGTGGCACAAGGCAAGGGCTAGAAAATTTCCAGAAGGTGCTTACGGAGGCCTCCCAAGGTCATGTGGTGGGTCCAGAAGGTATAATTTGGGGGAACATTTTATTTTCCCATTGACCCCTTGGAAATTAAATAAGGGGACACAAAAGTGCACCTTAGCCTCATGTTGCATGTGGCACTGAAAAATTTCACCAAGGACAAAGTTTGTACCTTGGGAAGGAGCTTGAAAATGACGTTGTTAAAGCTCCTGAAGGTCTTTTTGGGAACTTATTTATATTATTTTGATTGAAAAAGACATTATAAGAAGTATGGGACAGGTCTCATGGTATGTTTCAGCCTAAAAACTTCTCAAAATTTACATCTTTTATCGGGATCACTAGTTTTTCCCGCCAAGAATGAGTTGTGGAAAGAAATGCATGTGTCTTGTGAAATATCTTAAATTACTACCATTTAGGGATTTGAATAATATTTCCATTGATATATTGTTTGGCATCAAACTCACTTTTGAGCTCTCGAATCATCTTCTCAAGCTCAAGTGATTTTTGTAGTGAAGCCTTTGGCCTCAAAAACTTGCTTTTGTTGAACTTGCTCATGAATCTCTGGATATTTCTTAAATAACTTACACAATGATCTTGGATCATTAATAAAAATACTTGATGAATTTAGGACTTCAAATCCACTCCGAAGAATATGCACCAACCTTAGAAAGGCTAAAAATAGTCATTCCTAAGCCTGCTAAAAGATCTGCCTTGAAAGACATTGTCTCGAAAAGAATATTGTGAGATTGTTTTCCTCTTTATAACACTTGGGAAAGGTTGGAAAAACACATACGAACACTAAAAGGATGGGGACATGCCTAACACAAAGGATGAACTGATCTGGAAGGGTGCCCGGAAGGTTTACAATCAAAAATTTGGACACTAGGGTATAGTTGTCATGTTTTCAAGTATGAATTTTTCCCTTGCAAAACTCATGACAAAAAATGGATTTGTAACTTTTTGGGATTACCAAAATTACTTTATTATGTGTTTTAATAATATAAGTGTAAAACTAATACAACAAAAAAATTGTAAACACAATACAAATAAAAATACTTAGGCACATAAAACATGGTATATTAAGAATAAATTTTGATACATATTATAAGGGTGGCATAAAATTCAACAAGTTCAAATATTTTTAATAAATATAGATCCAATACATCGAATGTAGGGTACTTTCCATCCAATAGTATACAAATGAGCATAATTATTATAAACGATTTTTTTAAATTTTAATTTTAATTTTTAAAAACAGATTTAAAATTCAAACAAAAACAAAACCTTTTGATAGGTAGCTGGTGAGTTGACTCGAATGTATGGTACTTTCCATCCAATAGTATACAAATGAGCATAATTATTATAAATGATTTTTTTAATTTTAATTTTAATTTTTAAAAACAATTTAAAATTCAAACAAAAAATAAAACCTTTTGATAGTAGTATTTGGTGAGTTGACTCGATCAAGGATTCCACAATAGGTTTGGGCTTACATGAGATGGTTAATGTGGAATTATAGAGGCATAAAATCCTGTGAAGATGTCCCCATATAACAGGGGATAATATGTGTTCGGTTTGGAGGCATCGGTTAGTAGGGAACAATGCCAATAATCAAGTTGGGATGTCAAGGATTTAAAGTACTAGCACAAGGATTGGGTCAAATGGGAATGTTTGTAGGCTATGGCCCTCTAAATATTGATGATTTCTCTCATTTTCCATGTAGTATCTAATGGAATTACTTCCCTCAACACTTGTTTATGTTTATGACACTCACATAAATGAAATTCTTCTTGAAATGTTCCTCCATTTTTTTTTGTTTAATTTTTTTCTCCTTACCAAGTTGGGTATTTGACTTAACTCATAAAATTTATTTACATGCCATTAACTGAATAAGAGAGAAGGGGAAATTGGATACCAAGTTTGGAATTATTTATGCAAATGGGAAAATGTATATTTTGGAGATCCTACATGTGTGTATGCTATAGGCGAAGCAATCTTGAAGATATTTGATATTGATTACATTGATATATATTACCGACATCACATTGATACCAAATTTGGCACTACTTATGTATCCAAATCAAGAAAGATGATGACACATAAGATGACATGTTGGTGTTATATAATTCCATATCCCAAAAAAACATAAAAGAAGGGACATTTTCCACACGTAGGTCTCTCCAATAACGAGTCACCACATGGAAAATGATAGCTCTATATGACGATAACCAAAATGAAGTTGACCCATTCTTGTCTCTGCCACATGTCATGTTATCCCTCCACAATCTAGTTTGGAAAATGCCTTTCATAGTAATGAGTATGTACTCAAATAAGTAGAGCCTAATGATTCACAAAATATAAATTGAATCTCATGGGAGAATTTTCTATATAAAATTTCAATAAGAGGTGAGTTTTAAAAAGAAGAGCCTATTCATGACCAATCAATACCATTGTCGGTGAATGGATGAGAAAAATATATGGTCAAACTAGAAGTGATCTTACAAGTCCAAACAAGGTGTTTTAAAAAGAAATGAAAAGGAACAACCGAGGAAGAATTGACATTGGAACTTTAAGTAACAAACACCTATTTTTGTGCCATATTGTAAACCCATTGACCACATCATCCAATAAAACCCTCCATTTGGGAAAGACAACAAATTAGACTCACCAACTTAGCAAGTACTCTTTCACAATCGCAACACAATTATATGGGAATTGGAATAACATGAAAATTACCTTCACCCTCTTTATTAACTATACCATGGCCAAGATTGGAATATATAAGTGGAAGGGTTTGGGAGAGAGTCTTTGAAAACTTCTACTTCATCCCCATCCACAAATTGTTGAAATGTTCTATAGTTTTGATCCTCTAAACACAAGTAGATTTTTTCACACTTTTTATGTTACTATTCTATATTTTCACAATTTATGACTATAATTTGTGTTGTTTTTAGTCACTTTTCAATGACATAGAAGTTTTGAAAAGTGCATCATTTTTGTTGAAACCACCAAAAATAACAACCTTGTCGTAAATACGTTAGATATTTAACCTAATATTAATTTGCATTACATTTGTGTGTCAAAATCCATGGATTTTTCAAAATTAAAAATCCCACCAATCCATTATTCATAAATCGATGCTAGAATTAGTGCTGATGAAAATTTGTGACACTGATTTACATCATAACATGTGTACTTTTCAAATTAAAAATCCACTTAATCTATTATTCAAATTTTAGATGCTAAAATTAGTGCCATCACAAATTGTGTTAGAATGTTGACATAATTGTGATAGGATTAACGTCAAGGCAAACTATTAACTTAAAAAATATTTCCCAAAAATCAATTGACACATTCAAATAAAAATGTATTTAAGCTCAAATGTTTATAAAAAAGTATTCTGTGATTTATTGGGTGTCGATATTTTTTCATATGGGAGTTGTTGTCATGCAAATGTGCAACAGGAAATTGACAATTTCCGAGCATGACAACTATACCCCTATGTCAAAATTTTCATGTTTTATCATTCCCAGGCACCCCAAGTCAAATCATCAGTTTGGTCACCCCCTATTTGATGTAAAATTTATCCCCTAGGTGATTTAGGAAAGTCTATCCATTCCCCTAGGTGATTTTAGGAATTCTGAAAAGATGCTATCTTTTGGTAGTATTGGGAAGGGCTATCACTGGCCTTCCTAGGACTGGACCAACCACCCTGGAGCGAGAACACAAGGGTAATATTCAACATGGAGGTGAATTGAAGACCTTAAAACATCATGGAAATGGTTTTGGAAGGTTTGGGGAAGTTTTTAAATACTTGGAGCAGTTTGAGTAAAAGTAGGGTTCACAAGCCTAGGCAATTCACAGGCCTAAAACAATTGTTGGGCTTCAGAAGAAGATTCTGAGAGCTCTAGATGGAGTTAGAAGTAAAAAAAACATATTCAGAAATAGGATTCCAAGACCTACATGATGGTAAAATAATATTTTCACAACACCTTAGCGCATAGGATTAGCAGAATTTTTATCAGGTACAAGTGGAGTCTCAAATCACAAAACCAAATTTTCAGGGATCATATGAATGAATCAAGACATGAGACCCCAACCATTTTATTCAAAATTCCATTTAAAGTTAGGATCATATAAAATTTTTCCAAGAAATTCCATTGGGAGCTCAAGTTATCTTCGTTCCAAGTTACACGTGTCGGCACACCAAGATCCGGTGGGATTTCATGTCCCCAACATCCCTGAGGTTAGGTACATTAGCCCTTATAAAATTCTCCCAGCCCCCATGTGACCTCTGGGACCCTCATATGACCTCCAGACTTGACAATTCAACCCCCAAGTGCATTTTTGGAGCATCCATTCCCTGTCGTTGGATCGGGCGCCACACGTCACCTCCTGGAACACCATGGAAACTGATGTCCCTTATGCACCTGAGGTGGGGACATCAGACCTTGAAAATTTTTCCAAGCCCCTATGGGGAGTCATTTGGACACCCACGTGACCGAGTTTTAGCCCCAAGGTGTATTTTTGGAGCATCCATTCCCTGTTGTTGGATCGGGCGCCATGTGTCACCTCCAGGACCACCGTGGAAACTGATGTCCCTTATGTACCTGAGGTGGGGGACATCATACATGGAAAATTTTTCCCAGCCCCTATGGGGAGTCATTTGGACACCCACGTGATCGAATTTCAACCCCCATGTGCATTTTTCAAGCAAATCCCCTACCATTGGATCGAGGACACATGACATCACCTTGACCACCATGGAAATTGATGTCCCTCACGTCCTTGAGGTCGGGAAATTAGGGACATAAAAATTCACCCATCCCCTCCATGTGCATGTTTTGAAAGTTTAAATCTAGCACTTAGCCATTTTCTTCCTCTCATTTCTCCTCCACAACTCCTCACCTTGCCATGGCTCCGTGCATGATTGTCCAGACACCCGGTCCACCATTGTTGCTCCGAACCAGCTCGACATGGCCACATAAACTCTCCAAACCATGAATACATAGAAATATGTAGGTCTCAGAGAAAAATGGAGTGAAATGACGAAGAACGGGACCTTTTTTGCCAGATAACCATGAAGTCACTCGATCAAAAATCTTCATATCTCACAAGATACAAGTCGGATCGTGATGCCATATTTTTAGATTTCCTCATTTTTCAAGGTGATCAAGATGCAACAAACAAGAGGTCAAATGGTGCCTAGAATCATTTTCTCCAACAAAACCCTCTCTTCGTGCACGGCTCACATTCGTTAGATTTCCCATCATTCCGGTAATGGAAACGAGCTAAAAAATTACACACGAGCTCCAAATGAAAAATCTATCGCAATGGAGTTGTTTTTTTGCAAATGGAGACAAAAACTAGACCTGCAAATTTTGAGCTCCATTAATGGCTGCCATGGTAGCTCTATGCTCAAGCCACTGCCAAGTCAAAATTTCAAAATTTATTTCTAGGCATTCTAGTGGGAAAAACTATGTGAAATTTGGAGGGTGTGATCGTAACAACAAGACGAATCTAAAAAGTATGTTCATCATAAAATAGAGCATTGAAATACACTTTCTAAAAATAGTAAGTTTTCCTATATAGACTTGCTATGTTTGGAAAGTCATCATCAAAAGCAGCTGAGACAAAGGCAAATTGGTATTGAAGATTACGAGAGAGCCCAAATGAGTGTTCAGAGAAGAAAATAGTGGAAATGACCACTTACTAAAAATAGTAAGTTCCCATCTGGGCATTTACTAAAAATAGTAAGCCACACTCAAAGAGCAGTTTTGGCACAATGGGACATTCAGAACTTTGTCGCATCGAGATTTCCATGAACGGGGGCCATCGGACTTCATCACGGGAAACATCTTCTCCTCTTCTCTCTCTTCCCTCTCCCCCAACTTTCTCTCCCTTCAAATGTTCTAATTCTTCGTTGGGGTTTGCACTTTTTGATATGCCTTTAAGTCACTTAAAAGTGACTTTAGAAATATAATGTAACTTTAAGTCACCTTTATGTTATAAAAAGGGACTTAAAAGTTTCCTAGGAAGTTGAAATTTTTAAGTTGTGTGAGGACATATGAAAAGGCATTGGGGGTAGATGAAGAGTCATATTCTATTCTATAAATTGTAAAGCCATTCCCATTTCAAAGGGTTGGTGATTGATTTTGTAAACTCAAGAGTGTATTGAGAGAACAAAGGAGATAGCCAAATTCTTCCATTCCCCTCATTCTCAAATTTCCTCTATTTCTCCATTATGTACAACTTTGGTTTGAGCAATCAATACAAGAAGGAGTTTCTAGCTTTCTTTGACTAAGGGGTTTCTTGATACTTTGTGGTCAATAAATTCTATTTGGTCTTGTTGCTATTTGTCAGGGTTGTTTCTTCTCATGAATGCATGTGATGAAGTTTCTAACTAGTGTGTGTGTAGGAATATGATTTTCTACCTACAACATTAGTTCTCCTACCTCTTTTCTCACTCCCTTTCTCACTCTTCAGACAAAGTCTTCCCTAGCAAGAGATTACTAGATTTTCCGTAGGGTTAGTGGAGTGCCCCTGTTAGATCCCCAGTTGAAAGGCAACCATAGATATCCACCTTTTCATGCGCGTGCACATACGATGCATACTGCACATGTTAAGTAGAGGGACTTAGATTCCCAAGAGTGTTGGCAAGAAATCCATAAGTTTGTCCACCAGAAAAATTTTCTCGCCAAAAATTTTTGCGCCCATCATGGGGGGTAGATTTAGCAAAGCATTTGCACCTAAAATACGACCGCAAGGTCTTAAAATTAAAAAAATCAAATATTGAAAAAATTAAAAAGAGTTCATGAAAGTCCGTTCTTTGAAAGATACACTTTGTTGATTTCTCGAACATGTCTTTTCATATTCCCACTTCAAGAATTTTAAAAAGTTGGTTGAAGGAAGACACATCGGAGTTAAGCGGTCGAGAGGTGTTGATGATTTCAATTTTGAGGCTTCACAAAATCAAAAAGAACGAATTAGAAATAATCCATACTTCTTCTCTCAAGCCTCCTCTCCATCTGAATCTTCACGAAGTTCACCGGGAAATCCTATCAAAACTCCTATGGATACCCCCTTCAAATTCTCCCATTTTTCAACCACCATTGAGCATTGATTTCCCAGAAGAAGAATAATTTGAAGAAGAATTCGTAGAAGTAAGAGTAGAAGCAAAAATGATAATGGAAGACGAAGAAGAAATACCTCAACCCATTGTTCCATGGGGAAGGAATACAGTCCGATTGCTCTTGAACCTCCTCTTCATGATCTACCAATAGGTTCCTACAAGAACTTTCCAAAGTTCAAAGGCAAAAACACACAACATCATGAAGAACACATTTTGATTTCACGACATCATGTGGAATTCTTGGTGTCCAACATGAAGATATTGCTGTAAGATCATTCATTGAGTCCCTCCAAGAAAAAGTAATGAGAATGGTTCTACCTCTTGCATTCCCGATCCATCACTAGTTGGGATGACATCAAGGCTGCCTTCGAGGAAAGATTTAAATCAACTGAAGATTTTCAAGACCTCTATGTGCAGTTGGCTCAAATGAGGAAAGGAGAAAGTGAAATGATGAGAGACTTCGTGGCTCATTTTGAATAGTTGCTTCGTAAGATACCAGAAGAATATTCACCCTCTCAGAACAAGATCATAAGATTCTTCATAAATTCTCAATCACCCAAGGTAGGCTTTCTCCTATGAAGAGTTCAACCAAGGAACATTATAGAAGCACAAAGGAGGGCCATTTAATTGGATGATGATCTCATACTCTCTGGAAAGATCAAGAATCCATCAAAGGCAAGGCCCAACGTCCTGAAGATGATAGAACCAATCCATCATTGCAAAATTTGGCGAATGAGATAGCATCTTTGAAGAGGGAAATATTTGAACATGTTTCTTCCTAAAGAAGGAACCTGTTTCTTCCTAAAGAAGCAACATAAATCAGATTGTGGGAGCACCCAAAAAGGCTCGCCTTGGAGGCGCCACCCATGAACATAAATTGCAGATTTCAAGAAGATGAAGAAGAGCTTGAACAAAAAAGTGAAGGTGGTGATTTCCTAGAAAATGATGAGTTTGAGAACAATACACAAATCAGATTCTGTGAGTATTTTGGATGTGATGAAGAAGATGAAGAGGATGCACCCAATTTCTCATGTGTGGTATTCACTCGTTCTCAGTTCGAGAAAAGAGCATCTCCCTCCACTGCTACAAAATAAAACAAGGTTGATGATCCTCCTGTGGTGACTCCGTAAAATAAAATAATCAGTCGAGGATCCCCACTTCCATCTTCCATGAAGTCTGCATTGTTAGAGCCTGACCCTATAACAAGTAAGAAGACACCCACAATCCCAAGTAAGTCTTCTGATGTCTCTTCCAAGTCTAAATCTAAATCTTCTCCTACAAAATATAATTCCTTGAAATCTCCTAGTGTGCCTTTCAAAATACCATCCATTCATCAAACATAAAAATCCTGTTCCTAAGCCTATCCAAACTCCAAAATTAGTTCCTTCTTCCCCTTGTCTGCATCTGCTCCCTTTGACTTCATAGAATATGAAAACAAGGCCAAAGTGCAGATTACTGAAATTGAATATTTGTGGACTCATCCTGAACAATTTGAGAGGTTCGTCTGATATATCAAGAGTGGTAGTCTAACACCCAATAGTTCCAAAGGCATGCTACCAAACTCACCTACACCTCCCTCACAGAACATGATTTCTCTCGAGTCCATCAAGACCGATAAAGTTGAACCTTTCTACGTCTCCCTTCTTGTTGGAGAATATGTACTGAACAATTGCATAATAGATTCTGGTGCCTCAAACAACGTGATGCCTTTGAAGGTCGCCAAGGATCTTAAACTTACAATGACTCCACCTAGTGGCTCTTGCTACTCTGTGGAATAAAAAAGGTCTCACTTGTAGGGAAGGTCAAAGATGCACTGTGTGGCTATCGCGATTTCTAGACAAGAAATTTTCAGTGATGATTTTAGTAGTAGATGTCCCAGCCTCGTTCGAAATGTTGCTTTGAGTAGAAATTTATGCCGAGAGTTGGGAGGGAAAATTCAGATGAATTGGTCTTTTGCAACCATACCAGTGAAGGGAGACATGGAGAAATTACTTCTGAGAAGAAGATGAGGTACATAATACGAAAGTTCGAAGCTCGGAAGCTAACATCTTGTATCAAGGTAGCAGCAAATGAATCACTTTGTGGAAACCGAGGAAGAAGAGGATATCCCCATCTTGATAGGTCCAGACATGCCTTCCCAAAGAGATTTGGATTTTGAAGAAGCATTGAGGAGATTCGAGTTACAAGAGGGCAGCCCCAATTTCTAGATGATGCAGATCATGGGGAAGAGGAGATGGTTCTTGATGATTTTCAAGAAGAAAAATCAGATTATATGATTTTCCAAGATGAGGAGTTATTCTCATTCCCATTTGGGGATGAAGATGATCTCAGTCAAGCCATCTATGGAGAGAAAATCAGCTTGTGATGAGCCCGTGAAAGGTTTGAAAGAAATGTTTGTACACAAAATGTCGAGTCTCGAGCTCCTGATGCAAGCCACAAATTTGCAAGACAAGCGTGAAGCTGATTTGGAAGCCTTAACTAATGTGAAGGTTGGCCATATTGAGATAAGGAAAGATGAAACATATGATGCCGCTCTTGAGCTAATGATTGATGGATGCAATACCAAAATGGAGATATTTTCTTTCCCATTTGAAGATGAAGACTCTTTCCATGACGAAGAAATTGAAGAAAGGAGTTTCGAGACCTCTAAAGATGAAGCTCTTTTTGATGAAGGATCGGTAGAGTGCAGCGATTCTTGAGATGATGAGGTAATCCCTCCAGATAGTCGCCTTATGCTGTAAAATAAAGATTCTTCAAAGGCATATCAAGATGAGCTGCAGGAAACGATGAAGCATAACTCTATGCAAGAAATCTTGGATGCAGTAGAAGTTGTGGAAGACACCGAGCTGATTCTTGATCTCTTCACTAGTGCCATGGACATACAAGACAAGTATGAGGTCACGTCCAACCTTTCCATCAGTACTCAAACATTTCAAAGTGGAGTAGGGATAAGGGAGGAATCTAATGTTTCTCATGGAGGAGATTTCAATGAGCATAGACCCAGGAAAGAAAGTAACTCAGAATATCCAAGGAATTGGAACAAAAATCAGCTTTGGGGCAGCGATGAGATGTTCAATGGAGAATCAGCTACATGGATAAACATGGAAGGAAACTGGCACTATGAAACCAACTTCAAAGAACATGAAGGCAATGGAATTTCCAAGCAAGGACTTGAGCATCAAGAAGTTCACATGGAATCACTCCTACCAAGTACACAGATAATTGTGAAAGCACCTGGATTTCATAAGCAGCTGAGGAGGGGAGGCTACTTTCTAGAACCCGTCAATGGCTTCGCAGAACATCATCACTTAGTGTTTCCCACTCAGGGGTAACTCTTGAGGAAAGAAAAGTGCTTCAGTGAAAGTGGGTTATCCCCCACCTTGTACCATAGGTGATTGTTAGGTGTGTTTCCCTTTTGTTGTGTGTGTTTCCCTTCATGTTGTGTGTCATGTGTTTCTTTTCCATCCTTTTGGTGTGCGTGTGTGTTTCCTTCTTCTCTCTCTCTCTTGTTGTAGGTTGTACATGACTCTACAGGGCCCAATGGATAAGGCATTGGTCAACAAATTATATGGTCTAAAAATGAGATTCTAGATTCCCATGTCATGTCTTCACTATGCTCAGTCCATGTCATGTCCCCAAGCTAGAGCCAATTGTTGTCGTGGAAATGTGCAATAGAGAAATTGACAATTTCTGAGCACGACAACTATACCCCTGTGCTGAAATTTTCATGTTTTTATCATCCCCAAGTCAAATCCATCATTCCTGGTCACCCCTATTTGATGTAAAATTTATCCCCTAGGTGATTTAGGAAATCCAAACTTAGCCATTTTCTTCCTCTCATTTCTCCTCCACAACTCCTCACCTTGCCATGGCTCCGTGCATGATTGTCTAGACACTGGTCCACCATTGTTTCTCCAAACCAGCTCTACCATGGCCACATAAACTCTCCAAACCATGAATACACATAAATATGTAGGTCTCAGAGAAAAATGGAGTGAAATGACGAAGAACGGGAGAAAATGAAGGTTTTTTGCCACAACCATGAAGTCACTCGATCAAAAATCTTCATATCTCACAAGATACAAGTCGGATCGTGATGCCGTATTTTCAGATTTCCTCATTTTTCAAGGTGATCAAGATGTAACAAACAAGAGGTCAAATGGTGCCTAGAATCATTTTCTCCAACAAAACCCTCTCTTTGTCCACCGGCTCACATTCGTTGGATTTCCCATCATTTTGGCAATGGAAACGAGATAAAAACTTGCACACAAGCTCCAAATGAAAAATCTATCGCAATGGAGTTATTTTCGTTGCAAACGAAGACAAAAACCAGACCTATAAATTTTAAGCTCCATTAATGGCCGCCATGGTAGCTCCGTGCCCAAAGCCATTGCCAGGTGAAAATTTCAAAATTTATTTCCAAGCATTATACTGGGAAAAACTATGTGAAATTTGGAGGGTGTGATCGTAACAAAAAGACAAATCTAAAAAGTATGTTCTATCGCAAATAGAGTATCTTTGAAACACACTTTCTAAAAATAGTAAGTTTTCCTATATGGACTTGCTATGTTTGGAAAGTCATCATCAAAAGCAAAGACAAAGGCAACGGGTATTGAAGATTATGAGGGAGCCCAAATGAGTGTTCAAAGAAGAAAATAGTGGAAATGACCACTTACTAAAAATAGTAAGTTCCCATCCTGGGCATTTACTAAAAATAGTAAGCCACACTCAAAGAACAATTTTGGCACAATGGGACATTCGAACTTCGTCACATCGAGATTTCCATGAACGGGGCCATCGGACTTCATCAAAGAAAACATCTTCTCCTCTTCTCTCTCTTCCCTCTCCCCCAACTTTCTCTCCCTTCAAATGTTCTAATTCTTCGTTGGGGTTTGCACTTTTTGATATGCTTTTAAGTCACTTAAAAGTGACTTTAGAAATATAATGTAACTTTAAGTCACCGTGTTGTTGCAAATCAGTAGCACCCTTGGATGTTGATCAGATTTCTAGTTTGATCATCCTAAGCATCTAGTGTGATTGCACAACATTGAATCCTTTCCCCAAGTGTGGGACTTGTAAAATGGGAAAGGAATCTCCATATTAGAGGCTGGTTCCTCAACTCCTCTGATCATATTTATCACTTACAAGTTGCAGAGGTTTATATTCCTAATTCCTACTCTAAATTTCAAAGGGGGAAAGATAGAGGATGTAAAAAACTAAAACTAATGCTAATAAGGTGATGCACCAAAGGAGTGGTGAGCATTTTTTACTTCTGCAGATTGACACAAATCATGGAAATGTAAAAAAATCATGCAAAAACTGATGACATGTAATGAAAGATCAGAAAGGAAGCAAACAACATAAGCAGAGGATTGAAACTCATTCACAGAGCTTGCATTGTCATTTTAATATCAAAATACATGCATTACAACACCTGAGAGGCAAAAATAGGTTACAATTCTTAGAAAAGGTCTGATATTCCACCAAATCACTTCCAAGGTGAAAAAGGGAGCCTGCTATACACAAAAATGTTCAACCCTTTGAAAATGAGCCAAATCTAGCTTTTACAGTGTAAGGGACGAGCCCAAGAAAGAGAAACGGGGAAAACATGGAAGGGATTCAACCATTGACCAAAATGTGATTAAAACAGCATGGGCATCCTTATAAGCCCATGCCCTGACATTTTTAGCCATGCTGGGAGAGAATGCGAGCCATTCTTCATTAAAAATGGTGGTTGAAACGTCATTTCTGTCCATGACCACGTGCCAGAGGCGTTTTTGATTTTATCTCTCCAAACTCCATCAAAATGCAAAAATGACCCCGAGAATCTTGTAGAGAATTTCACCAGCTTTCCATTGATATCAAGAACGTGAAAAACCAAGCTCTGGATCGAAAGATATGGCCATTTGAAATTTTAGGGAAAAACAGTACCAAATCAGTTGGTCAAGGCGAAAATTTGAATTTTTTCACCTTTTTGCATTTGGGAAAATTTCCCAAAAAATCCCTGCGCTCCGCCTTTCCAGGTGCCATGTGGCACGTTTTTATTGGGCGCGGGCCCATCCTGCTCCATTTTCCTTCGTTTTGCCCTTTGGAAAATTTTCCAAAAAATCCCCACAGGGCTGGTGAGTTGAGGCCACATGGCGTGCGCTGATTAGACGTGGGCCTGTCCTTCCTAAATTTTCGCAGGCCGCTTTGACCATTTTCGACTTGGACACATGGCATAACCCCATTGGGTGTGGGCTTGCCCCTTTAAATTTTTCATGTGGGCTTTTCTTAAGTTTTTGGCGCCACCTGGACACGTGGCGAGATTCCATTGGCTCGCATTTTGGGGGTGGGCTTTTCCCTTTGAAAATTCCTTCGTTTTTCCTTTGGGAAAATTTCCCAAATTCTCCCCACGCTCCGCCATTCCAAGACATGTGGCACAATTTCATTCACCATGGGTCCTCCATAAACATTTTTACCTTTGTGCGCAAACTTTGGGAAAAAATCCCAATTTCCTCCCGCGCTCCGCCCTTCTCGGGTTCCGTGACATGTGTCGAAACATGATTGATTGGGGGGGCAGCGGGCCAAAAAATCCTTCTTTGGAATTTGGCAAAACACTTCACCAAATTTCCAACTTCTCCTCCGCCCTCCAAAACTCCCATGCCATAGGACACGTGGCATCATATGATTGGGCATGGACCTTCCTTCAAAATTTTCCATGCGCAACACTTAGCCAAAATTTTCAAATTTCTCCCTGGACATGTGGCATCATCTGATTTGTCAGCAGGCCTGCGGGGAAAAATCTTCCTTCTTTGAAATTTGCCAAAACACTTGGTAAAAAACCAAGTTTTCCTCTGACCCCCACCACTTCCTTGGACACGTGGCGGCGTCTCATTGGCTGCGGGCCTTTCAGGGGAAAATTTCCCACAAAAACTCCACCGAGCCATAACTTCAAAAATACATGGAGTTAGGAGGAAAAATTTACCTTTCTGGAAAGCTGAGAGAGAGCTCTATCCAATGGTGTCATTTCCAGAAAGTTTTGAGTGCCTAAAAGTAAAAATTATGTCTGAGGTACAAGAGAGGGAAGAATGAAAGGAGTTAGCCACAAAATGAGCAGGGGGCACATTTTGGATAACAATTTTGGCAACTTAGAGGGGTCATCTACCTGCTGGATGAAATTACCAGTTACCTAAAGCAATCCATTAGGCATGGAGTCATCGAATTCTCTATTTGATACCCCAACTGACTAGAACACTGTAAGGAGGAAGATGGAATATCATCTGATGGAGCAAGGCCTGCAAACACATCTCCAGGAACAACAAGCCTGTGCCAAAGCACTTAGGGAAAACAAACTAACCTACAGCAAAACAATGTGCACAAGCACTTGGAGGAATGAAAACCTAAACTGATATGTACAAGGTGGATAATTTCCCTTTAATAACAATGCTTTAGATGGATTCCATTGACTGGAATCTACAGTTCCTCGCCATCCAATGAAGACAATTGGAAAGCATTGCTATCCTTACACTTTGTGACCATGTATGGGCCACTCCAAATGGCATCAAATTTTGAATTCCTTCCCGGTTTTGCTCTATCTGCATCCCATTTTAACACTAGATCTCCAACTTGGAAGGATCTATTCTTGGCCTTTCTATCAAAGGTCTTCTTTATCAAAGCCTGATCCTTCTCCATTACTCGAGATGCCTGATTTCTGATTTCTTGGAGCTCCATCAATTCTACATATCTGACTTCCATGGGCTCAAACTCCAACAACTCCAACTGTTTCATGAGTTCCAATGTTGGCAACTCAAGTGACATGGGAAAAATTGCCTCTCTCCCATAAACAAGCTTAAACAGAGAGTTACCTGTAGATCTCTTGGGAGTTATCCTATCAACCCATAAGGCTGATTTCAATTTAGTATGCCAAGACCTCTTATTTTCATCAAGAGTCCTCCTAATGATCCTCAACAAGTTCTTGTTTGTAGACTCAGCCTGGCCATTACCCTGAGGGTAATAGTTCGATGAAGTACTTAGGTAGATCCCATTCTTGACAGCCCATTCAGTCACCTTGGACCCAATGAATGCCAATGCATTATCTGATATTATTGTAGCAGGTATGCCAAATCTGGTTACTATTCCCTCATAGAAGTCTAGGATGCTAAATCCATTTACTTCCTTGAGTGCTACTACTTCACCACTTGGTGAAATAATATGTTCATTAGAATCCATTTCTATCCTTGGCTTGAATTGGGATTAATGACTCCAATGAAGTCTAAACCCCATCGCATGAATGGCTGGTCAACTAAAATTGGATGCAATGGAAGGGCAACCAACCTCTCTTTACCTCGTGAAGAATGCACAATTCTTGCACCTCTTGATCCATGCATAACAATCATTGAAAATCTTGAGCCAATAATAGCCACCCTCATGATCTTTAGAGTCATCACTCTTGGTGCAAAATGACCACCACTGGTCCACCATGAAACTCTTCCAACACTCTATGAATTTGATTTGTACCAATGCATCTCAAGAGTACTCCATTCACATCTCTTTGAACAAAACACCATCAACAAGGGCATATGGGACAACCTCGCAATCAAGTGTCTTCTTTTGGTCTTCTTCATCTCTGGAGGGCATAGGCCCGTGCTTAGAAGTGCATTATACCTTGGGTCCAACAAGGAGTGGGGACACCATTATTTTCCTCTTGAGTGCTTCCTTGCTCATGGTTGTCTTGTCAAAACAACCTCCTTCTCATTGCATGCTTCCTTTTGTTTGCTCAAAATCAATCTGCTCACACAATCCTTTTCCTCTGACCAACTTGGTGACTTTGATCTCAATGTCATACTCCATGACACGAGTAATCCAACCTACTCTCTTTTCATTCAAGTCTTTGTTGAGGAGGAAGTCTTTAACTCCCGCATGAGAAACCAGCAATTAGACCTTATTGTTTGAAACTAGATGCATGGATTTCTTCAAGCTCCCGATTACGCAAGAACATGCTTCTCAATGAAAGAATATCTCACCTCATAGTCCTCCAGGCTTTGGATGAAGAAAGCAATTGGCTGCTCTTCATTGTCCTTGTTCTGCTGTACCAAAATTGTAGAAATATTATCATCACCCCCAAATGCATAGAGGATGAAATCCTTGGAGAAATCCGGGTTAGTGAGAGTTGGTGCTTGAGAGATGGCTTCTTTGATTGCTTCAAAACTTTCCTTGCCCTCTGCTGTCCATTTAAAAGCCATGCTTTTCTTTAACATCTTGGTGATAGGTTTGACAAGGGCTACAAAATTTGGGACAAACCTCCGAACAAAATTTATCCTCCCCAAGAAACTTTGAAGGGCCTTCTTGTGGCTTGGCAATGGTAGTGCTCTTATGGCTTTAACTCTCTTTGGATCAATTGCTAATCCTTATTTGGAGACAATGTGGCCAAGGAGCTTTCCTTCATGGGCTAGAAAAATACACTTTTTAGGATTCAAGGATACTCCAAATCTTTTACACCTTTGGAACACTTGTCTCAAATGGAAGAGGTGATCTGCTGCGTTTTTTGAAAAAACAGTGATATCATCAAGATATATCAGCACTATGTTGTTAATCAAATCCTTGAATGCCATGTCCATTGCTCTTTGGAAGGTAGCTCCAACGTTGGACAGCCCAAATGGCATTTTCCTATATGCATAAGTTCCCCATTTGGTTGTAAAGGCTGTCTTGAACTGATCTTCTTCCTTCACCATAATCTGATTGTACCCTGAATAGCCATCAAGTAATGAAAACCTCTCGAGCCAACAACAACTTGCAAAATTTGCTCCATAGAAGGAAGTGGATAATGGTCCTTGAGAGATGCTCTATTCAAATCTCTGAAGTCAACACACAATCTGATTTCCCCACTCTTCTTTTTTATTGGAACCAAGTTGGCTACCCAACTAGAATGCTTGATAGGGAATATGATTCTTGATTCTATCAACTTATTCAATTCTTTTCTCATGAGAGGCTCCATGTGTGGATTGAATAGCCTTTGTTTTGCCTCGATGGGCTTAGCATTTGGATCTAATTCAATGGTGTGTTGAGCTAACTCAGATCAAACCTTTCAAATCTTCATAGCTCCAAGCAAACACATCAGGGAATTCTTGACAAAGCTGTATGAACTCATACCTTTCTTTCTCAATTTTCATCTTACCAATTTGGAGTGATTTGCCTTCTTCTAACAAGATGGACACTGAATCTTCTCCCTTGACTTGGATGTTTGCTTTCTCTTTCCTAAACTAATCATTAGGATTGAAAATGGACTCCAAAGTAATAAGTCCCTTTGGTAGCTTGTTGGTTCTCAGCTGCACCACTTGGTCACCATACTGCTGCTCCAACTTTTCCTGATTTTTAGCTGAGAACTCAGCCTCTTCTTGCAAGAAATGGATGATTTGTTGATCATTTTCAAACACTTGCCAACTTACATTGTTGTCTGGCACTGAAGGCCTCACAATCACATGGATGTTTGGCTGTACCTTGTCTTTCTAAATGCTTTCAACAATGTCAAAGGCTGCCCCAACTGCTGCAAGCCTGTCAGTAGCTTGGTTCTCTTTTCTAGGAATGGATTTTATGCCAAAGCCCTCAAAATCTTCAATGAGGTCCCACACCCTGTTCTTGTAGCACTTGAGTAGATCATTCTTGACAGCATGCTGCCCCTTAACTTGGTTGACAATCAACTCACTATCACCAAAGACTTGCAAGTTCTTTATTCCTCTCTTGATTGACCAATGCAATCCTTGTATCAAGGCTTCATATTCAGCAGTGTTATTAGAGCATGAAAACTGAAATCTAAAAGCTGAATAATACTTAACTCCTTTATGTGAAAACAACATAGCTCCTCCTCCCGCACCTTGTCTACTTCTTGACCCATCAAAAACAACCGCCATACCTCATTGTCATCCTTGTGGTTTAGCTTGGTGATGCTAGGAATAGGATGATTTTCCTCATGCATGCAATAGACTCCTAACTTAGATTCTTCTACGTATTAATAAGGATCAAAATCATGTACCTTGTTTGCCCATTAATCAAGAGTTAGATCTGGGATACTTCCAACCTTGGTGTCACGCTTCATCGGTGCTTGGATAATCCTCTTGATCAAACACTCGAACAATTGGTATTGATATGATTTGGAGTGTAAGGCTCAATGCAAAGTTTGCAATAGGTTCGATATGATTGTGGCCTTAGTTCCATATCTTGTTCTGAAAAACATGTGTGACCAATCAGTAGATAAGTAACCTCCAATCTTGGCTGTGAAATCCCTTGATAGGCATAGGGAAAAGAGTGGTGGAAGGTCTATTACCGAGACATCTTGTAAAACAACAACGTTGGGACATGCATGCAAAGTAAGACTTAAGTTTTTTATCACTCCAATTGTTGTTACTACTGTCCCATCCAATTGCACTACCCCTTTGGATATGACTTCATACTGAATTCCCAACTGATCAGCTATTTGCTTGGGCATTACTGAACTACTTTCCCTGGAATCAATCATGCAATTGTGTACTAGTTGATTTCCAATGATCAATGAAACATAGAATGGAGGGGGCTTCAACATTTTACCTTGCTGTCCTCCATGATTCCCCTCCTACTGGGTAGCATTTGTGAGCACCTTCTCTTGCATTTGGACCTGCTGATTCGAAGCTGACCAATCCTTCATGGCAGCTTGTAACAAATCTCTTTGGCCTGGGATAGATAGTGATTCCCACATTGATATGTTTACATTTGTCTTCTTCATCTGATCAATGATATTGAATGGAGATGAAGCATCTCTCTGCTGTCCCTTGGCCTGCACATTCATTCCTTGCACATGGGCAGTAACAACTGGCATTTGAGTTGGCTTAGGAGCTTTCTTAGGCAATCCTTGCATGCTTGGGACTGCACTTTGTTTGCCAATAGTTTGTGGGGTGATAGAAGATTGAGGATTGCTTGGGGCTAATGGTTGTTCTTCACCCAAATTTCTCCTCTTTGACCTTGTGTTGGCTGCAACACTTTGGGAAACCATTTGATTCATGCCACAAAAATATTCTGCCTGCCAATTTACAAGTGTGGTATCATTTGGAGTTAACTACTGCTGGAATGTTTCTTGACTACCCTCACCCTCCACACCAGTTGTTGTCACCATTAATGCTTGATTCAAGGCACCGTTGAAGCACATGGATTGGTTATGAGGTTAATTGCATGGGAAACACCAATCATACTCTTGAGCCATATTGTTTTGTACTGGCACTAATGCTTTAGAGGCAAATGTAGCATTAGGATTATAGGGCTGAAATGGTTTGTTGGCAGGAGGCCTTGCTTGATTTAGATTTGCAACTGGATTGGGTGGTCTTTGGGGTTGATATGGCTGCCTGTTAGGCTAAGATTGAGGCTGGAAGGGAGGTCTAAAACCTTGGGCTTGCTGCCTCTTGAGTGTAACCAACTCATTACCTAAATTTTGTAGCTGCTTCATGACTTCTTGAAGTTCATTCGAGGCACTAGAAGATGAAGTAGAAGCTTCACTTGAATTCTGGTTTCTAGGAGTGGGGATAGGAGCTAAATTAGGCGTTTGATTAGTGTTTGGGATCTCTAAACTTGGAAACAGTGGCATTAGAGGTCTAGGGGCTAGCTTGCCAGCTTGAATCAAACAATTTTCAGCTCTAATGGCAATGCTATAAGCAATGGGGATAGTTGTGCCTCTCATGGACTGAATTAACATAGAAATATCATAATTTAAAGCTTTGAGGAAATAAAGAAAAGCACCTTCTACTGTTGCCCTGACTGCCAATGGAATTCTCTCCCAAGTCCTTTGAAATCTGAAGTCAAAATCAATCACCGCTCATTGGGAGCTCTCTTGATGGTTGTCACTACTCTAAAAGGGACAAGTTGTCTCCTTTCTCTCCAAACTACTCATGGAGGGCTATGTATAGCTGGTTCCAATTTTGAATAGAACTCGAGGCAAGACTCTCGAACCATTGCAAAGCTTTCCTTTGAATGAAGATGCCAGCAGCTTGATAAAGAACTTACATCTTATTGATTTCATGGATTGCACAAATGTTAGCAATATCCTTAACATAATCATCGAGAGTAGTCGATTCTCTCCAAGAAAGTATGGAATGTTCTTCAATGCAGAATCGGGATTGGGTTTTGTGCATTGAGAGCAAGTGGGTCACACAAAGTGAAGTTGACATAGGGGTTGTTTTGTGCCATTCTGATTGGCCTTAGAACCCTTGTTGATTGAATGAAAGGCCTACCAGGTGGAGGAGTTGAGAGAGTTCTGTTTGGTGGAGATGGAGACCTTTGAATCCTCCTCCCTCTTTGCCTTCTTCTTGGAGATAACTGCAGATACTCAAACAAATCTTCTTCTTCTCCAACTCTTGACCTTGTGGTGATTCTTCTCATGAGTTTTTAGGTCTGCACTGCTAAAACTAGCTGATTCTTCTTCCTTGAGTCGCCAGATGTGTAATTTAGGGCTCTTTTAAGCAAGAAACTTGCAACAAATGCACATCAATTTTTTGCAATGAAGATGAAGACCTCTAAGGTCCCACCGGCATGCCAAAATTGTTGTTGCAAATCAGCAGCACCCCTGGATGTTGATCAGATTTCTAGTTTGATCATCCTAAGCATCCAATGTGATTGCACAACATTGAATCCTTTCCCCAAGTGTGGGACTTGTAAAATGGGAAAGGAATCTCTAGATTAGAGGTTGGTTCCTCAACTCCTCTGATCATATTTATCACTTACAAGTTGCAGAGGTTTATATTCCTAATTCCTACTCTAAATTTCAAAGGGGGAAAGATAGAGGATGTAAAAAACTAAAACTAATGCTAATAAGGTGATGCACCAAAGGAGTGGTGAGCATTTTTTACTTCAGATTGACACAAATCATGGAAATGCAACAAAAACATCATGCACAAACTGATGACATGTAATGAAAGATCAGAAAGGAAGCAAACAACATAAGCAGAGGATTGAAACTCATTCACAGAGCTTGCATTGTCATTTTAATATCAAAATACATTCATTACAACACCTGAGAGGCAAAAATAGATTACAGTTATTAGAAAAGGTCTGATATTCCACCAAATCACTTCTAAGGTGAAAAAGGGAGCCTGCTATACACAAAAAATGTTCAACCTTTGAAAATGAGCCAAATCTGGCTTTTATAGTGCAAGGGACGAGCCCAAGAAAGAGAAACGGGGAAAACATGGAAGGGATTCAACCATTGACCAAAATGTGATTAAAACAGCATGGGCATCCTTACAGGCCCATGTCCTGACATTTTTAGCCATGCTGGGAGAGAATGCGAGCCATTCTTCATTAAAAACGGTGGTTGAAACGTCATTTCTGTCCATGACCACGTGCTAGAGGTGTTTTTCGATTTTATCTCTCAAAACTCCATCAAAATACAAAAATGACCCTAGAATCTTGTAGAGAATTTCACCAGCTTTCCATTGACATCAAGAACGTGAAAAAAAGCTCTGGATCAAAAGATATGGCCATTTGAAATTTTAGGGAAAAACAGGGCCAAATCAGATTGGTGGGCAAAAATTTGAATTTTTTCACCTTTTTGCATTTGGGAAAATTTCCCAAAAAATCCCCACACTCCACCTTTCTAGGTGCCATGTGGCACATTTTTATTGGGCGCGGGCCCATCCTGCTCCATTTTCCTTTGTTTTGCCCTTTGGAAAATTTTCCAAAAAATCCCCGCAGGGCCGGTGAGTTGAGGCCACGTGGCATGCACTGATTAGATGCGGGCCTGTCCTTCCTGAATTTTCCGTGGGCCACTTTGACCATTTTCGACCTGGACACGTGGCATAACCCCATTGGGTGCGGGCTTGCCCCTTCAAATTTTTCATGCGGGATTTTCTTAAGTTTTTTGGCGCCACCTGACACGTGGCGAGATTCCATTGGCTCGCATTTTGGGGGTGGGCTTTTCCCTTTGAAAAATTCCTTTGGGAAAATTTCCCAAATTCTCCCCACACTCCGCCATTCCAGGACACGTGGCACAATTTCATTCACTGCGAGCCCTCCGCAAACATTTTTACCTTTGTGCGCAAACTTTGGGAAAAAATCCCAATTTCCTCTGCGCTCCGCCTTTCCGGTTCCGGTGACACGTGTCGAAACATGATTGATTGGCGGGGGCAGCGGGCCAAAAACTCCTTCTTTGAAATTTGGTGAAACACTTCGCCAAAATTCCAACTTCTCCTCCACCCTCCAAAACTCCCATGCCATAGGACACGTGGCATCATATGATTGGGCGCGGACCTTCCCTCCAAAATTTTCCATGCGCAACACTTAGCCAAAATTTTCAAATTTCTCCCCTGGACACGTGGCATCATCTGATTCGTCGGCGGGCCTGCGGGGAAAAATCTTCCTTTTGAAATTTGCCAAAACACTTGGTAAAAAACCAAGTTTTCCTCCGACCCCCGCCACTTCCTTGGACACATGGCGGCGTCTCATTGGCTACGGGCCTTTCAGGGGAAAATTTCCCACAAAACTCCGCCGAGCCATAACTTCAAAAATACATGGAGTTAGGAGGAAAAATTTACCTTTCTGGAAAGATGAGAGAGAGCTCTATCCAATGGTGTCATTTCCAGAAATTTTTGAGTGCCTGAAAAGCAAAAAATTATGTCTGAGGCACAAGAGAGGGAAGAATGAAAGGAGTTAGCCACAAAATGAGCAGGGGGGCACATTTTGGATAACAATACCTTTATGTTATAAAAAGGGACTTAATAGTTTCCTAGGAAGTTGAAAAGTTTTAAGTTATGCAAGGACATATTAGAAGGCATTGGGGGGTAAATGAAGAGTCATATTCTATTCTATAAATTGTAAAGCCATTCCCATTTCAAAGGGTTGGTGATTGATTTTGTAAACTCAAGAGTGTATTGAGAGAACAAAGGAGATAGCCAAATTCTTCCATTCCCCTCATTCTCAAATTTCCTCTATTTCTCCACTATGTACAACTTTGGTTTGAGAAATCAATACAAGAAGAAGGAGTTTCTAGCTTTCTTTGACTAAGGGGTTTCTTGATACTTTGTGGTCAATAAATTCTATTTGGTCTTGTTGCTATTTGCAGGGTTGTTTCTTCTCATGAATGCATGTGATGAAGTTTCTAACTAGTGTGTGTGCATGAATATGATTTTCTACCTGTAGCATTAGTTCTCCTACCTCTTTTCTCACTCCCCTTTCCCGCTCTTCAGACAAAGTCTTCCCTAGTAAGAGATTGCTAGCTTTGTTTGTAGGGTCAATGGAGTGCCCCTATTGGATCCCCGGTCAAAAGGCCACCATAGAAATCCACCTTTTCATGCGCATACACATACGACAGCTGCACTTGTTAAGTAGAGGGACTTAGATTCCCAGAGTGTTGGAAAGAAATCCATAAATTTGTCCACCTAACAAATTTTCTCGCCAACAGGAGTGAAATTTTTCTTTCTTTCTTAAAATACAAGAGAGGAGAAATTTCAAGAATTGGTATAAAGAGAGAAACATGAATATGAAATTGTAATTTTTAGTATCATTTGAATCCCAACTCAAATTTTCACACACATAGCTTTGTTTGCTAGCATTCTTTCTTACAACATTCAATTCCAATGACAACACCACTCATATTAAAAAAGGTATATTGTAATTTTTCCCTTCTAACATGCACACTAAAATGTATCTTATAGAAGTCTATTTATATTGTAATAATTATTTGAATGATGTCATAAAGAAAAAGGAACACACTCATACTTTGGAAAAGGTGGGGTTTAAGGAGCTTATCTCTCATGTCCCGGTTCAAATTCTAAAACCAATGGAAAACTTTGTTAAATTTATGTTGGATCTATTTTTATGCTCTAGCCAATTATTTTGAGTCTTGGTGAAGAGTGGAGACCTGCACAAATGCTTAAAAATTGAAATATATTAAAATTCTTAATGCTAAAACCCAATTTATTCAACTCCCTAATGCTAATACCATAAAAAAATATTTTGATATCCCTAATGTAAAATACGATGGTGCAAAAAATGTCATTGAAACTCGCCAAACTTAAAATGTAAAATTATTATACAATATTTCTTAACACATCACAAAAATGCCATTAAACTTCGACACATTATGTGTTTGAAAAAGTGACTATTAATGTCGGGGGTTCTAATGTAAATTGCATTAGAAAAGTTGTGTTAAGACTAAAAAAAAAATACAAGTTAAAAACCACAATTTTGATGCTAGAAGTGATGCTAAAACTTCAAAATCTACTAGTGAGCCATGTTTTAAACCAATTGGAAACTTTTGCGTATTTTATTGGTTGCATGCCAAGATCCGAGAAAATGTCTTGTGCATCCTTCAATCCTTTCTTAAAGGCTTCTTAAATCCTTTGTACATAGTGATTCGTACGGGGACTACACATCAAAATTTCCTATTGTTTTATGATCTAATGTAATCTAAATACCATATTATTTGTTATAAGATCCATTAAAGTGAATAATTTATGGATTTTTTTCTTGTTTAGAAACTCTATTTAATGAAATCACGGGTCTTTTTAAATCCTACCATCCCACCTACTTTTCTAAAAAGGTTGTCATATACATCAAACCCAATCAAGTAAAATACACAGGGCTAGTGAAAGTCTTGATCTCAATTTTTTTACATTAACATAACTACAAAGTGAATAATTTTTACATATTAATATGTCCCTTACTAAAGAAATTTATGCTAACATTAGTGTGATTTTGGTCCCATACCCAACACAACCATGACATGAAAAATTATGAACTCTTGACGCATTTCACACTCTTTCTCATAGATTCAAACTACAACAAAACAAAATGTCAAAATAACTTACAAAAATTGTTAAATAAATCTTAGAACCTAAACTTTTTCCCTTAAACCTTGTTATTATATTTCTCATATCTTTTTAACACCTATGAACATACCTAGGAGCAATGTTTCATGTTGAAGACTAATCAATTCTATCAATTGATCCTCTCCATATCTTTAATTTTTAGAATATGATCACATGCTTCAAATTTGTTATAGACCATTTAAAACAGCTTAAAATTAATCAACTCTTATAAACCTTTTAAATTATGTTAGTCAATAAACTAAGAATTCACTAGCTTCTTTCTATTGTGCATGTAAACCTGGTCACAAGGTCCTATTATATTGCAATGATTATAACATTATTTTTCCTCTAGCCTTCCCATGGAGTTTGATATCTTATTCAAACTATCAAGAATAAATCCTTCATCATAAAATTTATTCCTCTATTGCCCCCATCAAAAGAATGATCAATAACAAGTCCCAAAACAATTTCCATGTTTTTTAAAAATTCTTTACCATTAGTTTTGAACAAATTTTGCATTAGATATATTGCAAGTTAGATGCATAACAAGAACCAAATGAGGAAGTTGGTCATGTAAAGGGTTTACCAAAAATGTACATAATGGCCAATCATAATTTTTTTGAAAGCATATTTGAAAATCTCATAACATGTAATTCCATCACCAATTTTCACTATGAAATACGATTGACACCGATATTTTACTTTGTCATCACAAAAACCCACAAATGTGCCCACCTAACATAATTTCTACAACAGTTTCAACTTCAACAAGACACACAAGAATCATACCTTCAATACTATGTCTTGCTTCATAAGAAGCATAAAAATTTCCAACTACCTCAAAAATGTACTCATGTGAATTTGTAATATATACCAATGATTTTCTAAATTATTTTTAAATCCAAGAAACTAATGTAATCTGAACCTCCCATAACTTGGTCATCTCATAAACTAGTTCAATAGACACATCATGATGTCTCCTTTCTCTAGAAGTAATAATATTGTACGTGATTCAAATACATTTTTTTTAGGGACCTTACTCTATTAAAAAATGAAACAAACCTCATCTTCTCCCACCAAAGAGCCCAAAATTATTCATTTCAAGATTTCATTTATAAATCTTGTTGTAGATGAGTTCACTTTGAGTTAAATAGTATAATCTTTTACCTTTCCCTATATCTCTCCCATGTCTTGTAATGAAGCTCTTTGATTCATGATATCACCACATCCTAAAGTCACCATGAACAAGGAACCAAATTACACAATGCACATGCAAATGGATAAAAATAGATTCCTAATTTAGAAACTGTGTGATACTTAATACTTTAAAATTACCATTTATATGATGCTTATACCATCATAACATCACATCATATTGGTATGCTTCTCTATGGCCGATGATTTTCCTTCTCTCTTATTATCCAAAGAAGACCTTTACATATAGCCTCACTCCCTTTCTATCAATATATGGATACAATAAAGACATAGTCATGGTTAAGGATCTCAATGAAGAGATGTCTTAGACCACGTAACCACCATATTCTCAAAGAAATGATGTCACACTTGAACATTTCATTACCTATCTTGAAAGAAACAATAAAATCGTCTTCTAATAATCAATGAAGAAAATTACAAAATTATGTGCATCGTATTACTATCTTGTTACTATCTACCAACTATATTTTTCACTTGCATGAATTATACTCAAACTAGACTTGACCCCTTGAGCATGGAGATTTATTAAAATTCCTCTCAAAACCTCACTATTAAGGCTCTTCAAGTTGTCCTTTCCTTTTCCCATGCTTTGGTTCCATAGATTCATCACTCCCTATATTTATAGAATATGGCAGGAGAAGATAACAATACCTTTCGCAATGATTCCACTACTCAATAAAATAATTGTTGATTCAAATTAACTAGCTAACATGTAATCAATCACAAGGGTGTTTTTCTAATCAAAACATACCATGTTTCTAAGTCATTTGGTTGTGAAGAAGATCAATCAAGACACACATGTCTAAGTGACAACTTTCTCAACGTTGACGAGTATGCAATAACGCAAGATCGACATAGCACATAAGTTCATAATGTGCATGCAAAAGAGGTTTCACATGGTCCTTTCATAAATTTCCATTAAACACTTCACACAATAGGTTTCTTAAATATTCAAAAGTGTTAAGAAAATCCTTCTTTATTTCAAGTAACACTATACATGTGATTGTGCAAGTTCAATGAATCTATGTAAGATTACACAATCTTATTCTTCAAATTTTAACTCTTTTTGATACAAGATCACAAGTTAACCCCTATGTTCCTACATCATACAAATAGAGTAAGAAGAAACACAAGACTCAACACATGCGTGATTCATGATATTTTTAATTATTCGGTAAGTTTAACAATATTTCCTATGTAAAGACACAATACATCCTCAACTTTTCTTCCTCCACCATTTACTAGATATTCTTTACATTCCTTTCTATGCATTGTATTCGATACACATGTATCTATATTTTATTCAATTTATTCACACACTTTCTTTGATAGTTGGTTCTTCCAATATAATTTGATGCGATCAACTTCGTTACCTACCTACCCTCATAATAATGGTACAGTATATGATACATTAAAGATAAGTGAAATGTTTATCGCTTATGGTAGCTCTATCTCATATGCGTTTGTTGTAAAATTCCACAAGATCTTAAAGGATCCAATTTTATTCCACTTCAACTTATCATACGTTCTTCTTGCGAATATCTCTTGCACATGTGTACAAGAACCATGTATTTCACTTAAAATTATTTGGTTTTTATCCTTAAATTTTCATTTTGTTTGTCTTTGCACATTTCTCTTATGAAATATGTGTGCACTTTTACCGCACATCCCGCATGTATTTCATAGTCTCCTGTTTCTATGCTATTACCTATATCTTTATTTATTTCACATAATTTTGTGACTCCTCTTAGACTTGGTCCATAAAATATCTTAAAAAGTATTGTCCTAGTGTACCTATTCACAAATTTATTATATGAAAACACTTCATGCATAAGGACCGAATCCCATGTGCTTTCTTTCTATCCAACCTAACATCTCAACAAGATGCCAAGGCTTGTGTTGATAACCTTCATATGGTCATATATCGATGGGTGGTATGTAGAACTCAATTGTAACTTAAGGTTCAAATTATTCCAAAAATGTCCAAACAACTTAGAGTTTATTTTTGATTATATATTTTTCTCGTTATCCATACAACCTCACAACCTCCCTAGAAAATAATTTTGTTATATATGTAGCATCATTAGTCTTCCTACATGCAATAAAATTAGCCATCTAAAAAAATATATCAAGCACCCTATAGATATAATCATAACCTTTATGTGTTTTAAGAAAACCCAAAACAAAACCCATACTCACTACTTCCATCGTATTTTAGCTAATAGTAATGGCTTTTATAATCCTATGTTTTGACTCTTTCACTTTACCACTTAGAAAATGTTGCATCTTTGTGTATACCTACACACATCTTTAGCCATGCATGGAAAATAGTACCTCTCACTTATTTGAGTTAGGGTCTTTTCAAAATAAAAAATATTTGATAGTCCTATGCAATGCTTCTCTTAGATCAATTTTTCTCACATTAACCCTTTAGGTACAAATAAATATGTGCCTTTGAACAAAAACCATTTCTCCAAGAATTAATTAATCCAAAGTGTGTGATTTACACTCACTAGTTTTGTGCACATTCTCCATGCCTCTTTGAATTTACATAGAGTGCCTTCTAGAGTTGGACCCCAAAACTTCCAAATACATCTCACTCAATAAGTCACATCTTATACTTAGCGAATTTGCAACTCTATTTAACTTCCCATTTATATTATTCAAGACAAATGAGTGACCCTATGATAATTCAAACCACTTCATGTGTCTTTCATTAAAATTACCTTGAATATTAATGAAAATATTTGGATAGTAAGTAATGCCTCTTCTTCTTCAAAGATGTGCACTATGAAATATAATTCTTCATCATAAACTAAATATTTTCTATGTGTTTCATTTAGTTTTTTATTAAAATAAGAAATGGTCTTGCCATCTTGATTTTGAAAAAAATCCAATGCCTATTCCACTTGAATCATAATCAACCTGAAATAATTTGTTGAAATCAAGAAAAGCAAACAATTTATGCTCAATAAATTTAAAAACCAAATTTTATGTTTTTTTTTTTCCATGAAAACTCTTTCTTGTCTCCCCACATCACTTCTTCTCTTGGTGCAAAAATCTAGTTGAAGTCTCATATTTTCAATATAAGATCACCAAAACATGAAAATATCTTACTTTAAATGCACTCTTGGATGAAATCCATTCAGCTATAGATCACATTTTCTTAGGATTCATATTCAATCCTAATTGATATATCAGATATACCAAGTATGAAAACTCTCGCTTCACAAAAATACACTTCTTCAAATTAATAAACATCTTCTCCTATCCAAAATATTGTAACACTTTCCAAAAATGATAAATTTCTCTTCTCATGTTTTGCTAATAATCAATATGTCATCCATATACATAATAAAAAAATTCCTAGAAAATAATTAAGCAATTAGTTCAAGATCCTTCCAAATATGCTTGGTACGTTAGTTATCCCAAATAACATGTCTACCTAATCATACAATCCATCATGCGTCTAATTAGTAGTATTCCTTACATCACCTTTACTTTGCTTGATATAGTGATATTTAATCTTCAAATCAATATTTTTGGAGTATTACACTCAACCCGAACAACCATCAAATCATCAATGCATGATAATAGAAATATATACTTGAAGGCAATCTTATTGATGGATTTGGAATTAGTGCACATCCTCTACGCTCCTTTTTCCTTTGGTGATAATATTGCAGGAGCTATGCATGGTTTCAATATTCTCTATTCAACTCCTTATTAACAGATTATTGCACTTTCTTCTTCACTTAAAAATTCTCCATAAACCTTGTTTGGTAAATTAGACCCTCGAATTGAATCCATTTGATGATTGCATTGTGCATAGATGGAAATCCATGTAGAATATCCTTTGACATGATATTAACACATTCATGTAACATTTACTCAAGTTCACGTGGAAGTAATACTTATTGAATCGTTTCTCACCCATCTTTTGCACAAGATTAGAAATGAATGAAAAACTTCCATTTTCCTTCCTCGTTTGTTCTAGGAAATGTTTTCCTGAAATTAAAACACCATATATCTTTTCTCCACAACACCCATATATTTTAAAGGATTCATAGTGTATTTCCTTCCATCCTTCATTAAGGTGTAATTATTTGCATGCCATCATCATGTTGTGATTTCCTGTCATATTTCCAAGGTTGACCAAGTAATATAAAACTTGTTTCCATAGTCATTATATCGCACAAGACTTCATATTCATATGTGTAAATCTTAAAGAACACTTTAGATTCCTTGATCAAAATCATTTTATTTCCCTTTTATAATAAGGATACTTTATATGGAATTGGATGTACAATCATTTTCATACCAAGATTTTCAATCATCTCATTTTAAACATGATTATTGGTGTTACCACTATCGATAATGACTTTACAACACTTACCTCTAGATTTTCAAATGGTTATTAATTGATTCTCTCTACAATGTTTCATTATCCATTTTAAATGGATTCCACAACACTCTCTTAATCATAATATATTATCCACAGATCAGATATTATGCATAGATAATTGATGCAAAACTTTATCTCGCATGAAAAACATGGTTGCTAGCATCATTTATCCTTTCTTCATTTCCTTGTGTGTGATTTGACATGTCACTATACACTTTTCCACGTATGTGTGGGAACCTTCCTTTACCTCCCAAAAGGATTTTATGTCTACGGGAAAAATTTTCCTCTTCCTTCATCTCACACCGATAAGATTTTTCCATAGACCTTAGTTTGGCCATGCCAAACTCATCTTGAATGTAAATACAAAGTCCATTAACATAACTTGAGACCTTTTTCTGGATCATGTTCCATGTGATCCATATGAATTTTTAGGTATAAATATCCTCAAAGTATACCTTAATGCACATATCCTTCTGGGCTAGGCTATACAACTTTTAAAACAAGTTGAATTGGTAATATGTAGATAAATTTTTTAATATAATTTTAGAGACCATTGTAATCCTATCTTCGATATTCTCTTTTCCTTTTATCACTATATTAATTTGAACATGATCCCATGAAAAATATAAACACTCCTTCATATTTTTAAAAGAAAAATAAACCTTCCTTGTTTCCTCTATTGACTCGTAGGAAAAATATTTCTTCGCTTTTGTAATCCAATTATTCAAATCCCTATGATAAAAGCTTCTTCAATAATTTAGAAAATATATGCATGATCTCTCTCCAATACTTATAGATACATATCTTTGGGATATTCATCTGATTATTATTCTCCAACCTATAATTATTAATCATCACCGAAGTATTCATCCTCTCTAACTTGTCTTCTTTGAGCCATCTCCATAGTTTTAAGCATATCATTCATACCTATCATAAGATATGCTAACTTAACCACTCTGGGTGGTCTAATTCCCCTTCTCCTCATAGGATTTATTCTTTATTTAATTTTAACTTTCATCATAACAACAATAAAAACAAAATACTACCCTTTATACCTTTTACCCCACAACTTAAGTGTTGGAAGATGTCAACAACCACTTTCTACCCGCACTCACAAATATGGAAATAAACTATATGAAAACTATCAACTATAGGACTTAAATATTGCTATGATAAAAACTAATGTATTCATGATTATGGTACCTATGAAAAGACATATTAGACCACACAAGCCACAAAATTTCAAAGAAACAACCTTGCACTTGTAAAAATCACTTCGTATCTTGAAAGAAATAATAAAAGCTCATTCTATCAATTAATGACAAAATTACAGACTTAGGAACAATGCATTACAATATTTTTATGGCTTTACAAATAAATACTCTACAAAACCACTAAGGGAAACACTTCTGAAACTCGCCTAAGTGATCTTCCTAACTAACAATAATTTTGTTTGAAAAATACATCATCCTAAGCATGGAGTTTTTTTATGATTACACTCAAAATATCATTACTAATAATTTGCAGTTATCCTTACCCTTTCTCATGATATGGATCCTTCATACATTCACATATCACTCTATTTATATAATCTTGTAGGAGAAGATAAAGATAATTGTATAAAGATTCCAGACTCAATCATATCTACACCAATTAAAATTAACCGCTAAGCAAGTAGTCAATTGAGGGGGCATTTGTGTCCGATAAAAACATACTAGGATGATTGATCATTCAATTGCAAATAAGATAGATCGAGAAACACATGTCTAGGTGACAAAGTGTTTGATGTTGACATGTACACAACAACACAAGATTCACATAGTACACAAGTTCATATTGTTGTTTACAACCTAACCGATATATAAGGTTTGTTACAAGAGGGTTATTCGATTAATTAACTTAACATTAATCCATTAAGAATGTAATATTTTGGATACCCTTCATTATTAAACAAATGAAGAAGTCAGTAATGTTTATAGACATTGGAAATCAATAACAACATCCAAGGGAAGTGGATCAAATATACTAACTATGGAAAATATGTAAAAATAACATATTGCCCATAACTAATCACATTTAGAAAATAAACTAACAATAGCATATCCCTAGATATGTGACAACTAACTAATAGCTAAGTTAAAGTAATAAAATTTAAATACTTTAACTTTACAAGTTTACTAATTATGAATTAACCTAAGTTTATTCCTAACATTCCCCCTTAATTCATTGTGGTCTCAAGTGAATAGGAGAGAAAAAACTCGAAATAGAATATGTTTACATGAGGTAAACATTTATTAGCACACACATGCTAAAAGAAACATATTCTAAGGTGAATGAAATAAATTTATCATTCCCTCCTTAATTTAGTATGGTCTCTTTGGATCTCATTCAAAAAAGAGTAGATGGATGAAGGTGCTTCCTCTAAACGGTGTGCAAGAGATGGAATAGGCTTAGAAACTTTCTCTAGATGTCTGTAACCTCTTTTAGGTTGGAACGTGTGCTAAAAAATAATGAGTAGTTCTGATTGTTTTGAAAAACTCTACTTGGATTGACTCATGACTCAATAAAACCTCTGTTTGAGGTTGGGTTGGCTCGTAAATCTCAAATTGACACCGACATGAAAAATTACTCTCCATTCACTTTGCTCTAATCTATTAGGAATACCACTATTAAACGTTGAATGAAAAATTTGCAAGTCTTTCATCTTTTCCCCTTAAATTCTACGTGAAAAGCAAAGAGAACTAGCTCCATGGGAACGAAAAACATTTTTGGCACTTTATAATTATAGCGTGTTTACAATTTTGTCTCTTCTTCAGTGGAAAAATTCCCTTTTCGGATACATTTTGAGTATATTTAACCTTTTTACATCTTATTTCAGAAGTTGATTTTTTTACAAAATTTCCATCCACCAAAATCTCCATAAACCTATCAATTATGTATCGAAATCTAAAATATTTAAAAAAAAATTGACATTTTTCACTAAACATAAATAAAATTATGGCAGTTTGAGTTTTTGTGCAAAAAAGTACTCCTGCGAGGTTTTTTTAATGTTTTTGGGCTCTTTTGCCTCTTTACCTTTACAAAAGTGTCTCGAAATGATTTTTGGATCAATTGGATTCTTGGCCCAATTAGGTGATTCCTCCCTAAATTTAGTGTGGGCTTTAGTTACAACTAATAGGTTTAGATGTGATTTTTCCTGCTAACTTTAGCAGATTTAATAAATTTTCCTCCATATGTTTTTTCAAAGAAAAATGTGTAGGCGTGTGGGTCAAAACTGAGACCTGTTGCTCCTTAACCTTCGGACTAGCCACCTAAGTGCATCATGCACTTGAGACATGGATTCGAGAAAAGTCTATTTATAGATACTTAAAATGCCTTTACCTTTTAAAATGTGACGTGTCTGATTTTTGTGCATCCACGTGGCATAAGGAGGAGTTGAAAGTGGTTTAAGTTTTTTTCTTCCTCTGATTTTAGTTTCCACTGCTATTTTTTGTTTGGCCTCCCTTGTTACTGCTTTGCCTCTATTTTATTTTTTCCCCTTGCTTGGCTCTGTTTGGCCACTCGTTTCTTATCTCCACAGTTGTTTTATTGTTGCAGGGTGTTGTGGATTCTATAGGATTAGTGCTTGGATGCCTTTTTATTTTTACAATGTCTGTTATTGATCATCGCTCTATGTTTTGGAGGTCACAGAGGATTTGTCTGTCGTTGAAACATTTGTGGCCGCTTTGTGTTTGGTTGTTGTTTGTTTGTTGCAAGTCATCGATGAGGGAGCTCATTCTCCATTTGTGGAAGCTTTGTGTTAGAAACTCGCCATTTAGGGGTGGTAGTTTGACTTGATCATGTGGAGTGGTCGACTTCAATGCAGGGAGAGGCAGGTGAGCTTGATTCGATCTCGGCTCCAATGATGGCCTATGTAAATTCTTTACTCACCAAGCAATGAGCAAATCGGTTTGAATGCACAGCTCTCTAATTTTCACGCCCAACTCGCCCTTGTGGGCTACTCAACAGGCTCATCTTGGATTTGGGTGGATGAATCGATCTGGTGTCTCAATACAAGTGTTTGCTTGCACAGCTTGGCGAGGATCTTGGATCTACCAACTCATTTTCACCCCTTTGACCAATGAAAATCTTAGTCCCAAATCGCTTGCAACTCGAATGCAATGCTCAGTGCCCAACTCGGTTTGGGATGATTTGGAATCCCAGCTCAGTTTGAACCACTTCCAGGAGCTCGGTCATAGAAAACCTGATGCAGGTGCATCATTTTAATATTCATATGCAATTTCATAACTAAATTAACTATCCTAGTGTGTAGGGATCTTCCCACGTATGATAGTGATATTATAGAATGTTTCACAAAGTGTGAGATAACTCATAATGAACTCATAGTTAGCTAAAAATTATCTTAAGTATATTAGGCTATGATCTCAGGTTGTTATTTTTTTAAGAGTTCAATAATGTAAATTTCAACAAAACTTGAACTATTCCTCCATATCACGAGAGTTCGAATTTTAATTGAGATTATTTCATATTTAGTATTTAGTATGCAATTTTATAGGGGGTGTATTTGATTGTATTTAGCTTGGAATGAAAAGTATGCGGAATTAATAGAGTTTAAAATTATTCTCATGCTTTGAGATCCTTGTATAATTTTATTATTGATTAAGAGTGGAATAAAATAGTGAGAGATAATGTTTAAATGCTAACAATATTCATAGTTTTGTTTTCGTGCACATATAGTATGGTGTCTACAGATATGGTGGTCTAGAGAGGTTTCATCCCAAATTGGAGGTTGGGAAAGCTTCTAATTTCTACCTGAACGTACACCATTAATTCAAGCTTGTGCAATTGAAAAGAAACAAAGAAATTGAGTGTTTATTGCCTCTCGGTCGTATAGAAGCGCTAGAGAAGAATAATAGAAAAGTGTGAATTCCTCTCAAAATACCCAACCAAAATTCATGAAATTTTGAACAAATCTCTACCCCATCAAGAAGTATAAGATGCATTTTACTTCAGATCAAATGGTTAAGTATTTTGCGAGAAAAACATGACAAAAATTTGAGGCTTTTGATTAGAAAGAGTATGGATGTTTTTCTTCACGATTGTTTTGTAGTTGCTCAAAGTTAATGAGTGTTGTAAGTTTACTAAACATTATTAAGCAATTATAAATTTCTATAGACTTTGTTTCGGGTTGTGAGAAGTTGTGTCTAGTTGGAAAACAATTCCAAAAGATTGTAAACTAAGAAATTAATATACTTGGTTTTATGTTTCCTCTACGAATTATGTATATGGAATTGAGGAAAATTTAAATAATATTTGTAGGAGAAAATTTTACACCATTTTTGGTATCATAGCAAGGTTCATACCAGGTTTTCAAGGAGCTGATACCCAAGATGAGCCGTGAATATTGCAGCCATAGGAAGAGGAAGAGTGGGTCGAGAAGATAACCAATGATGTTGCATTAATTGAAGAGCTGAGGAATGTTCAAGCACATTTGCGGGATATGGAGATAGCTCAGAGAAGAGGTATTGACACAGGAGATGTCAGTGACAAAGAAGATGAGAGGCCTAGAGAAGGACCAGAACAAGAGGAGAGAGAAGATAGAGTAGAAGAGAGGATCATCAAAGCAGTCATGGGAGTTAGTTCCAAACCTAAGCTAGACGTGCCTATGTATGGAGCAATTACGAATGTGGATGAGTTGGTTGATTGGATATAGGATATGGAAAATTACTTTGACTATGAAGGCACAAAATATGTCAAGAAAGTGAAGTTTTCCTATACTGGACTCAAGGGACATGCATCTCTTTGGTGGGATGGATTTCAAGAAGAAAGAGAGCAGAATAAAAAGCCAAAGATCCAGAGCTTGGATAGAATGGTGTCCAAGGTGAAAGGTAAATTCATGCCTAAAGATTATCAGACTAATATTTTTAAGAAGATTCAAAATTTAAGGCAAAAAGAAATATCTTTTAAGGATTATACATAGGAATTCTATAAGTTAACCATCGAGCCGGTCATATAGAATATGGTGTGGAAAAAGTAGCTAGATATATTAATGGGCTAAGATTTAATATTCAAGACGAGAGTATTCTTTTATCTCCGAGAACAATTGAAGAAGCATAACAGAATGCTCTAAAATCCAGGAAGAAAATAAAATACTCAAGAGGAAGAGGCATAAATTTTAGAGGAAGAGGACAACAAGGCAAAGCTCGATTCTGATTCCAAAAAGAAGAGGCCAATAGTTCACATGCCCAAGAACAATATTCAAGAGGTAGTTATTCTTTTAGAGGTAAAAGACCTTTCTCAAGAGGTAGAGGTAGAGGTTTTGGGGAAAATGTTTCAAATGTAACAAGTATGTTGGTCATAGATCTTATGAATGTCCAGAGAATTCTTCAACAAGTCAAGGGAGTGCACATCTTGTCCAAGCAGATGAAGAAAGTGTAGTTTCATCTCCTCATGAGGAAGCACATGAAATTGGAGAGTCATTTTTCATGAAGAGGATCTTGCTTAAACCCAACAAGGAGATCTAATAACCTACACAAAGAAAAACAATCTTGAACTACATTAAAGGAAAAAGGTAAATGTTGCAAGCTTATTATTGATAACCTTGTGTCTACTACTAAATGGTTGATAAGCTAGGCTCAAAGAAGATAAAACATCCAACTCCATACAAAGTTCCTTGACTACAAAAAGGACACCAAGTCTTGGTCACCGAAAATTCCAAGCGGAGTTTCAAATAAGAAGTTAGAAGGATTAGCTAATCTATGATGTGATGCCAATAAATGTTTGTCATATTCTTGTTGGTAGACCTTGGCAATTTGATAGGAAGGCAATTCATGATGGGAGAAACAACACTTATACTTTTGAGAAGGATGGTAAGAAACACACACTCTTGCCTCTAAAATAAGAAAGTGCAGCAGTTGAGGATAGTCCTAAGGTGTTGATGATCAGCAGTAAGGAGTTCTTAAATCAGATAAAAAAGAGGAGGTAAGCTTTGCTTTGATTGGTAAGCCAAGAACAACCATTACTAGCACAAAGTTGACTGATTTTCCTATAAAATTCAAGATTTGTTGAGTGAATTTTCTAATATCATTACAGATGACTTACCTAATGAATTACCTCCTATAAGAAGTATTAGCCATCATATAGATCTGATTATAGGGGCTAATCTACCAAATAAGGTATCCTACAGGATGACTCCAAGGGAGAATGAAGAAATCAAGAATCAAGTGCAAGAGTTGTTGAACAAGGGATTGGTAAGAGAAATCTTAAGCCCTTGTGTTGTTCTTATAGTGTTGAGTCCTAAGAAATATGGAGGTTGGAGAATGTGCATGGATTCATAGGCTATCAACAAGATAACTATCAGGTATAGATTTCCCTTGCCAAGAATTGTCTAAGTGGTGCAATGTGTTTTTCTAAGATATATCTAAAAAGTGGATATCATTAAATAAGAATAAGAGAAGGTGATGAAGGAAAACCAAAATTTAAGACAAATGATGGACTTTATGAATGGCTAGTAATGCCATTTGGATTGACAAATACTCCAAGCACCTTCATGAGGCTAATGAATGAGGTGCTCAAGGATTTTAAAGGTAAATTTGTTATTGTTTACCTAGATGATATCCTGATTTTTACTCAATCAAGAGAAGAACATTTTAGACATCTTAGAATGGTTTTGAAGAGATTGCAAGAAGAAAAGTTACTAATCAATCTCAAAAAGTGTACTTTTATGAAGACATAGTTAATATATTTGGGATTTCTCATATCACAAGAAGGATTGAAGATGGATAAAGAGAAGGTCAAATCCATCATAGAGTGGCCTACTCCAAGAAGTGTATATGAGGTAAGAAGATTTCATGGCTTGGCTAGCTTTTATAGGAAGTTTATAAGAAATTTTAGTGGTATTTGTGCCCCGATTGTGGAAACAATTAAAGGGAATAAGTATTTGTTCCAATGGACTGAAGCATATGAATAGTTACTCAAGAAAAAGGCTATGAAATAACCTATCCTTGTTTTTCCGGATTTTAGAAAACTTTTCCAAGTTGAAAGTGATGCAAGTGGGAATGTTATAAGTGTTGTTTTGAGCCAAGAAGGTAAACCAATTGCATATTTCAATGAAAAACTTAATGATGTTAAGAAAAAATAATCCTCATATGATCAAGAATTTTATGTTATTGTCCTATCTTTGAAGAAATGGAGGCACTACTTGATGCCTAAAGAGTTTGTGTTGTATATTGATAACCATACTTTAAAAAAATTTAGTACTCGCCTAAACTCACCAAATACATGCTAAATGGGTTGATTTTTTACAAAATTTTACATTTGTTATCAAACAAAGAGAGGATAATATAACGAAGTGGAATATTCTTTAAGTAGGATAAATTTTATCATGTGCAGGAGCTGCAGTTGAATGTCTTGGGGTTTGATGATTTGAAAGAGATGTATAAGGATGATGCATATTTCAAAGAAGCATATGTAAGATGTGAAGATCCCATAAGAAGAGATAAGAGTCCTTGGATGGACTACTTGATTCAAGAAGGGTTACTATTCAAAGGAAGTCAGTTATGCATCCCAAAATGTTACATGAGAGAGAATCTACTGAAAGAGAAACACAGTGGGAGTTTAGTAGGAAGTTTTGGGAAAAATAAGATATTTTCTCAATTAAGTGCTTACTATATTTTTCCAGGTATGCAAGTTGATATGAAAAGATTCATAGAAAGATGTAGGATATGTCAACATACAAAAGGAAAGAGCCATAATGATGGGTTGTATCAGCCATTTACTATTCCTAGCAGGCCATGGGATTCTGTAAGTATGGATTTTTTTACTTGGATTACCAAAAAATCGAAAGGTAATGATTCCATATTTGTTGTAGTTGATGGATTTTCTAAAATGTCCCATTTTATGGCATGTACTAAAACAAGTGATGGAACTAATATTGCAAATTTATTTTTTAAGGAAGTAGTAACATTGCATGGGATTCCTAGAAACATTATCTTTGATAAGGATACTAAATTTGTTTACCATTTTTGGAGGAATCGTTGGAAGAGATTGGTATCAAATCTCGGTTTCAGTCCAACTTACCGCCCTCAAATAGATGGAAAAACAAAAGTGGTTAAAATGAGCCTTGAAACATACTAAGGAGCTTTATTAGTGAATATCCTAAACAATAGGATCAAGTTTTAGCTCAAGCACAATTTGCATATGTTGGCTAGATTTTTGCATAGCTGAAAACCTAGGCAACAATGAGATAAATCTCCCTCATTTATCGGTGAGGCTCCCATGTAAGATTTTTTCAATTATATTTCCTAATATCTATCTCGTTAGTTTTACTTTAATCACTGTAGCTCATGGACCATAGCTAGGAAGCTTTGCAAGCAAGTGAGCAATCGTAAGAGAAAGGAAATATTTGTAGAAAGAGGAAAATAATAGGAAATGAGAAGAAAGGAGAGAAGACGTGTAACCCAATCAATAGTTTACAAATTTGATCACACACACATAGAGTAAAACAAATAGATCATGAAATACAAAATTCAAAGGAAAGTTTCAAATCTAGATCTAGAATAATAAAAAAGTTTACGAATAGATCTAGAAAGAAATAAGAAACAAAATGCACCGTTGACACAAAGTTCTCCTAAATATGCCTCCTTTCTATTCCTCAACTTTCAAAAAAATCTATCTAGGGTTTCAGCTCAAAGTATGGAGCACGGGAATGTTGTTTACCAATTCTCGCTTTAATTAGTAGGCTCTTCCTCTATTTATAGTGTATAGAGGGCAATTACAAATAGGAAGCTTTAAATGAATTCCCACATGCGAAGCTATGAAAAGGGAAGCAACTAGCAATCTTCCTCCTAGAATTCCTCTTTGCATGACATGCATGATTTATAAATAAAAATAGAGCCTTCTATTTTACATGTTTTCCATCTATTTCCAAGTAATTGACTTCTTCCAGTAACTTGAAGTAACAAATTTTAAACCAATCACTTAAGTTTTATAATTTAATTTATTACTCAATTACTTTGTCGGAGAAAATAAAAGAAAGAAAGAAGAGAAGAAATTAGAAGAAAGTTGCTACAACACTCCCAGTCTTGTTCTCCTTCCATACTCTACATGTTGATCCAACCTGTATTGTACTTCTGCTTCATCTATTTTTGTAATGAATGATCTGAGTGATATCTCTGCTGTGGATCTGAAATACTCCCATATGTTGTTGAGTTTTTTCCTTTGATTCTAACCAAAATAGATCTGGAAGCGTCTAACTGTGATTTTCTTGTGGGTATTGCCTTTGACATGTCTTCCCCTTTTATCCTTGAAGATTTTGAAATTCTTCTTCAGTACATGCAAAGTAAATTCAATGAAGGCTTCAACTGGAATATTGGGAGCACATGCACAAGCTCTGAAAGGAATTTTCCATGCACTGACTTCCACACGGGCTGCGCTAGAAACAAGAGGATGAACTTTTTCCAGAAGCCTTTGCAATTATGAGATTTGGATCTACCAATGGCCCCATGTCTGTATCATTGAATTCAACAAATCTGGAAGCTATGCATGATTCTGTTGATCCTTCTCTTTCATCATGCTTCATCATGGTTGGAACAATCTTTGTTTGAGCTCTTTTTCTTTTAATTCTGCTAGAATCCCTTGTAATTGGATCAATTTGTGCAGATCTAGAAATTTCTTCAAATTCGGAAGATATATTCAATGTATCTGACATTGATTTGAGCACCTATGATGAATACCTGCAATTTATTTAGACAAAGATGGAGTCCATGACATGAATACTTGATTTTTATCACCAAAATCTGCATATAAAGCCTGCTTCCCTAAAATTTGAGGTTTTACTTGCATGAAAGTAAGAAAAAATATTATTTAATTCACTTGGGCACATATACCAAAGCATGCGACACTCAAAATGATAAAAATAGGCTATTCCAACCCTAGGCGCCAAAGCTGGAAGCTTCTTGATGGAAAATATTTATTAATGCAACATCCTCCTTCCTTTGGTGCCAAAACTCTCATGCAGGCTGCAGTCCTCATAAAAAAGAATTAATTGTCTTTCCCTTATGGCATCCCATGCTTATATAACCTCCAACATGCTATTTTTAATAATTGCCTCTTCCTATTTTTGGCAATTTAATTAATTAATAGCCATGTTTATTCATCCAATTTGGGTGCCCAAGTCTAGCATGTTGTTGGTTGCTTTTTAAATAATTTATTTTATTTATTTTTAGCATGCATCATTGACTTCTCCTTAGCTCTTCCACTTGCATTGACTTTCCTTCTATTTATGGCACCAAAATTGGGTGAATAAACCATTAATAAATATTATTAAATGCATTGTTATTCACCCAAGGTGGGTCACACTTTTTGGCAAGAGTAATTGCTAAAAATAAGAAGTCAACTTGATGGGAATTTCCACCCTGCACTGCAGCTCCAAAAATCCCCTCTTCCACTTAAGTGGTTTGACTTTCATAATGGAAATTTTTACCCTGCAAGGCAGGTAAGAAATTCATACCGGTGCTTTAAGTGATTTTTCTTTTATAATGGGAATTTTTACCCTGCAAGGTAGGTAAGAAATTCCCACCTGCCTGCCACCTCTAATATTCCCATTGTAGCTTAAGTGACTTTGAATTTATGGGGAAAATTACCCTGTAAGGTAGGTAAGAAATTCTCGCCTGACTGCCACTACCAAAATTCCCACTAGTAGCTTAAAGTATTGCTTCCAAAAAGTGTGACTTGCATGAAAGATATCTCTTTTCGAAAAGTATGACTTGCATTGTGACTTCTGCCTTTGAAAATGCATGAGAATTCGTCACTTAGGGCAGCATGGAAATTGGACACGGAAGGCAGCCTTGAAAATTTTGACTAGCATAAAAATAACATTTATTTCCTTTTTTGGATTTTTGGTGAAGAAAACACAAGAATGGAATAAAATTTTCCATTTTGGGAAAGGCTCCAGGAAGATGTAGCAAGAAAAATTACACATGTCATAACTTTCATTCCGTGGCTCCATTTTAGGTGTCCTTTTCTCTAATAGTGCATATTTTCTCAAGCTCCACGCATTGATGGAAATATTTTTATCATTTTCATAGAATTCATTTTTTCATCCTTTTGGACCAAACAACTTCTTGCAATCTTCTGAAAGAATCTTGAGCTTTAATCACATGTAGACATATTAGTAATTAAAAATACTGGATAGATTTTTAAAACCCTAGGCCTATGGAAAGATATGGCAGGAAGAATGAATAAGCTATAGGAATTTATGGAGAAAACAAACCAAAACACAAACAAAAATAAATAAAACAAAACAAAAGAAGTTGTAGGTAATTGCTCGAAAATTTCTCCAATTAGCTGATCTGCGAAAATTCTTCTCCCCGGGTGAATGTTCTATGGTAATAATGATGGAGTGAAGTGATTTATATAACCTAAATCCTCCAATTTTAGCTCCATCTATTTTTAAAATAACTTTATTTATTTAATAAATAAATAAATAAAATTCTCTCAGACCAAAACTTGGTGAAGGGTTAGAGTGAGTTTTAGCATGTGGGTACTTGAGGAATTTGAATTTAATGACTCTTCGGGACACCTTAGAGCAATGCAAACAACTCGTAGGCAAAACAAACACAAAACGGCTCACATACTTTGAAGAGAATGTTTTTTTAAAAATGGGTAGTCCCAAATTTCGGGTGAAATCTCAAGGACACTAGCATATAATGATTCAACTAATAAAAGTACTAGTTTTAGTCCATTTCAAATTAAGTATGAAATTAATCCAAGGGGTCTTTATGAGCTAAGAAACTTGGTTAAGCGAGAAATGAGAAGTTTAGATGGAGAAGAATTTGCAACAACTATGCAAGAGTTGCATGTAAAGGTAAAATAACAACTTGAAATGAATGCATGTAAGTACAATTGATCTATAAACTTCTACTTTGGAACTCTACGAATCACACAACTATGTTGTTCTACTCTCAACTTTGGAAAATGACAAAATTTCAAAAAATTAGATCTTCGTGTTTGATTATCTAGTGCTATATAGAAAGGAAATTACAGAGAAGGAAATAATTCAAAAATTCAACACCAACAATTTTATCTTGAAACCTCCAAGGAGGAAAACCAGTCAGGAAGGGCAACTACTCTTTCTTCCCACTTTTATTGGTCTAACATAGACAATTACAGATTACAATAAGTATGAAAAGAAGAAACAATGTAAACCTTCTCTCCAATTACTTGCTTGCTCTGTTTCTACACCTTGCTCTACAATTCCATTCCAAAGCCTTTGAAGATCTTGCTCACTTTGCTCTCATTGAACTCTACTTCTTGATCTCTCCGGATCTCAAATGACTATTCTTCTGTTCCTTTCATGCATTTATAGGCCTTCCCATGTCCTCCCATACACTGGAGTATGTGAAAGGGCATGGAAGGGAAGAGACACAGCTGGGCACTTCAAGTTTGCATCCATTCGTGTTCCATTCTTCTTTTCTGTTCGAAAGTGTCAGGACCGCCGCCCTGAGTAAACCGGTGGTCTCAGGACCGCCGCCCTAGCTAGGTGGCGGTGTCAAGACCACCACCCTAGTTGGGTGGTAGTTTTAAGACCGCCACCTGCAGGGATGCGGTTATGAAACCGTTTCTTTGCACAGAGCGGCGGTTCCTTCCAAACCTTTGTTTACCTCATTTTTATCACTTTTCTTGTTTCTCCTTCTTGGTGTTGATGGAACTGATGAAGTGGTGTATTTTTCTAGGATCCCTATGGATCATACCTCCCCTACTTAGGAGGATTTTTGTCCCACAAAATCTTAGTGGGGGAGTGGTAGAGGAATCAACTCCCTCTCATGCTCATTCGAGTACCACTGGGTCTGCCTTGGTGTCTTCTCTCATCCAACCTGCCAAGACTCCTGTGGATCTCTAGTTTTTTGTTCTAGTGCTACATCCTCCTTTGAGTTTCCTTGAGTATAATCCTCTTTGGAAGGTAACTTTTGTATCTTTCCTTCTTTTTCATGCATAGATGGCGTTAGTGGATGCGAGCTCTTGCAACTTACTATCATGTGCATCTGCATGAAGTATGGCCTAAAGGTTTCTTCTCCAACCTGCTCAAGTATGGTGAAGGTCCCATACTATAGTGGTTTATTCATTTCTTGTCTTTGTTTCTTGAGATGGATTGGCCGAATCCTCTCCAAGTATGCTACTGCTATAGTCACCACCGTTCCTTGTATCTCCTCTTCTTCTTACTTGCCCCATGGTCAGGTCCAATGAATCTGTAGGTAGATATGATGACTACATAGTGGAAGTTTGTTTTGCTCCTTGAATGAGCAGTTCCTGTGGTGGCTTCTTCTACAAAAACTAAAAAGTGCTATCTAAATTCTCCATCCTTTGGTCGAAATATCCGCTCTCACGTCCATTTTGTTTTTCTTCCAATGAAAGCAACAAAACTGATGATTTTCCTGAATAAGTCTTGGTGCTTGGTTGACACTTACCATAGCTTTCTTTGATTTTCTCGGTGTGCCTAGATGTTAAAACTGACTCTATCCTTGACCCATCTAAACCGGTTCTCCCTCCTTGTGAACACAACATCCTTGATATACAAGTAAGGACTTCCAAAGACAACATCAAATGCATCAAGTGGAATAATATTAGCCTCTAATACATCTATGTATTGGGTATTTATCCCAAACTGAAACTTAAACTTCCTTGTAACTTGTATTTCTACACCCTTCTTCACCCATCCTAGTGGGTATGGATGTGGATGTGCATAAGTCTCTAGACCAAGATGTTTTACAACCGCATAAGAAATCAAATTTGACTAAGAACCAAAATCTACTAAAGTGTTTACCTTAGTCTTCTTGATTTGGATTCTGATTTGAAATAGCTTACTCATCTCTTCTTCTTGCCCCGTACATGTTAGTGGCCATGCATCCCAGCCTCTCATCTACATCCGAATCATCCTCAATATCCACCTCTTTCTGTCTTCACAGTGGCCATGGATTTCTTGGAATCCTTGGTTCGAGTGCTTTGGGTGTAATTCCGGATGCAACTTCGAACATGTGGTGTCAATATGTCCATTTACATCACAATTCTTACATAAACTATTAGGATCTTTACAAGTATGCAAAGTAGTAGCGAAAATTTTACCTTTCCATTTACCTCGTGCTACTTGTCTTCCCTTGTTCTTTGTCATGCTTTGTTACGTTGTTTGGTCTCCCTTTGGCTCTATTTCTCCTTGCTTGTACACAAGCTTCATTGAGATCCTTGGGCTTCGTGGAGATTACCTTTCTCCGAAGGTGAGTGTGAAGTCCTCCCAAATACTTGGTCAGAATGTCCTCATCCTCCAAGTCCATATTAAGCAACATGGCTTGTCTCTCGAAATTTCGTAGTGTAGTCTTGCACACTTTGACCGCTACCCTATCTAAAGTACTGCCACTTAATCATCATGTCATTCTTATGGCCAATAGGATAGAAGTTAGCTCTAATCAATTCTTTAAAACCTTTCCAAGTATTGACAATAGGATGTTTCTTCTTCTCACAAGTGGCTAGATGGGTTTCCCACCAAACCAGAGTATGACCTTCCATTTTGAGACGTGCAAAGGTGATCCTTTGTGCCTTAGTGACATTATGCACACTAAAATAGAATTCCAACTATTTTAGCCATTTATCAAGTAATTCTGCATCTACTTGTCCTTCAAAATTCTTTATTTCCACTTTCGTTTCAACTTTAAAAGGTGTATGTGCAGATTTACCTTCTCACTTACAATTAGCTTCTCTTCACATTCTTCCCATTATTCCTCTTCGTGGCTCTTTCCGATAATGAATTTTTCGGCTAGTGCTCGAACCACTTAGTCCATGGATTCTTTCTTAACCGAAGATGTCTTTTGCAGATCTAAAAGTTCTTCTTGTTTCCTATGTAATCTATCCATCATGGTCTCTAACATCTCGACTCTACGGACCAAGTTCTCTTCCTCCATTTGAGCTCGAATTCTTTGTTTCCACTTCTTCATAGAAATATCTGGCTCGTAAGGTAAAAATTCTTCACCTTTGGACCTTGTCACTATCATACAAAATCACAAGAAATATTCAAATGCCACATTCCTAGATATATAATCAGCTCTAATACCAAAATGATTTGTAAACTTCTACTTTGGAACTCTACGAATCACACAACTATGTTGTTCTACTTTCAAATTTGGAAAATGACAGAATTGCTAAAAAAATTAGAGCTTCGTGACTGATTATCTAGTGCTATAGAAAGGAAATTGTAGAGAAGGAAATAATTCAAAACTTCAACACCAACAATTTTATCCTGGAAACCTCCAAGGAGGAAAACCAATCGAGAAGGGCAACTACTCTTTCTTCCCACTTTTATTAGTCTAACATAGACAATTACAAATTACAATAATTATGAAAAGAAGTAATAGTGTAAACCTTCTCTCTAATTACTTGCTTGCTCTGTTTCTACACCTTGCTCCTACAATTCCATTCCAAAGACTTGAAGATCTTGCTCACTACTCTCATTAAACTCTGCTTCTTGATCTCTCTGGATCTCGAATGACTATTCTCTTGTTCCTTTCATGTATTTATAGGCCTTCCCATGTCCTCCCATTCACTGGAGGATGTGAAAGGGCATGGAAGGGAAGAGAAACAACTGAGTGCTTCAAGTTCACTCCCATTCGTGTTCCATTCTTCTTCTTTTTTGAAAGTGTTAGGACCGCCACCCTGAGCGCAGACCAGTGGTCTTAGGACCGCTGCTCTGCACAGAGCGTCGGTTCCTTCCAGAACCTCCGTTTAGCTCATTTTTTCTCCTTTTCTTGTTTCTTCTTCTTGGTGTTGATGGAACTGATGAAGTGGTGTGTTTTTGGATCCCTATGGATCAACAAGAAGAGGGCATACATGAAGAGAAAAGAGGTTAGTTTTTAGGTAGGTGATTTGATTCTTTCTCACCTAAGGAAAGAAATATTCCCTAAGGGGGAGTATAATAAACTCAAACTAAAAAAATTGGACCTTGTAAGGTCTTGAGAATTTTTCTTCAAATGCATATGAGATAGAGATTCCAAATGACATTGGAATCTCTCCTATATTTAACGTTGTAGATATTTATCCCTTCAAGGGAGAGGATGATTCAACACATGCACCTAAAATAGATAGTGATCATACTATGAATTGGAAGCAAAAATACCTAAAGCACAACCAAAGGTAATTGAATCAATTTTGGACAAAAGGTAGTGAAAAATACAAGAGATAAAGAACAACTTCATTATTTATTCAAGTGGAAGGATCATCCACTTGAAGATGCCATATGGATTTCAGCTTAATATATTCCCAAACATGGAAACAATATTGAGTAACTCATGCACAAGATTCCATGAAGATTCTTTTGTTGTCTAGTAGTCTGATGCGGTGCATCGTTTGAAGATTCATATGAAATTTCATAAATAAATTAACTATCCTAGTGTGTAGGGATGTTCCAACATAGGATAGTGATATTATAGAATGTTTAACTAAGTGTGAGATAACTCATAATGAGCTCATAGTTAACTAAATTCTATCTTAAGTATCTTAGGATATGATTTCAGGTTGTCAAGCAATTTTCTAGAGTTATTTTCCATTTCAATAATGTAAATCTCAACAAAACTCGAACTACTCCTCCATATCAAGAGAGTTGGGATTTTAATTGAGATCTTTTCATATTTAGTATTTTGTAGGAAATTTTATAAGGGGTGTGTATTTTGTTTTATTCAACTGGGAATGAAAAGTACGGGAACTAATATAATTTAAAATTATTCTCATGATTTGATCTCCTTGTGTAATTTTATTATTGATCAAGAGTGGAATAAAATATTGAGAGATAATGTTTAAATGCTAACAATATTCACAATTTTATTTCCCTGGTCATAGAGTATGGTGTCTATAGGTATGGCGATATAGAGTAGTTTCATCCCAAATTGAAGATTAGGAAATATTCTAATAGCTACATGAAATGTACAACATTAATTCAAGCTTGAGAAATTGAAAGGAAACAAAGAAATTAAGTGTTTATTGCTATCGTGCCATGTAGAAGCATCGGGTAGAATAATAGAAAAGTGTGAATTCCTCTCAAAATACCCAACCAAAATTTGTGAAATTTTGTGAAAATATCTGCCCCATCAAGATGTCCAAGATGCCTTTTATTTCAGATCAAATGGTTAACTATATTGTGAGAAAAACATGACAGAAATGTTTAGAGGTGTTTTGATCGAAAGGAAGCGTATGGATGTTTTTCTTCACAATTTTTTTGTAGCTGCTCAACGTTAATAAGTGTTGTAAGTTTACTAAACATTCTTAAGAAATTATAAATTTATACGAAATTTTTTTGGGCTATGAGAAGTTATGTTTAGTTGGATAATAAGTCCAAAAGATTGTAAACTAAGAAATTTATATAACAAGTTATATGTTTCCTCTACTAATTATGTCTATGGAATCAAGGAAAATTTAAATAAGCTTTGTAGGAGAGAATTTTACACCAAAACCACTACAACTATGTTACATACCCCTTTTCTTATCATACTTCTAATTAGAGCATCTTGATAAAAAACTCACCCAACACTTGCAGAGTCACCTTCAAATTAAGTGTCTATCCTAAAAGATTTAGTAAGCCACCAGATTTATCAGGGACTAAACAAGTCACCAAATTTAGTGATAAAACCCTTAAATGGGAAAAATATTATTTTTGATTTTTTACTATGTATATTTTCTACTATTGCAAATGAATTTATAGATGAATATGCAACTATGTGTAGATCTCTAGGGGTGTTGAAGAAGGGCATGTGATTTTGAGAGGATGGGGAAAATAATGGTTCCTCTAAGATAAAACTTGCAACGATGAACCCTCAACTCTTTCGCAACACACTCTCCTTAGAGGTTCAAGGATCCTCATAAAAGTTGGGATTTACCAACTCGATACCAAATGTTAAGAATGTAATATTCTAGAAACCCTTAATTATTAATCAAATGAAGAAGCTGAAATGTTTATAGACATTGAACAACAATAAAAACATCCACTAGAAGTGGATCAAATCTACTAACTATGGCAAATATGCAGAAATAGATTATTGCCCCAAACTAATCACATCTAGGAACATCTAATAAAAATACACTAATAATAGAATAGCCCCCACTAAACTAGGGATGTGACAACTAACTAATAGCTAACTAATTTAAAGTAATTAAATTTAATTACTTTAACTTTACAAGTTTACTAATGATGAATTAACCTAATTTTATTCCTAACATAATCATGCAATATCGGAAAACACATTAATACTTACAACTAGTGATAATGATATGTTATAATCTTAAAAACACAAAAGGAAAGATGTAATTAGCTATACAAAGAGATGTAAATTATAATTGGGTGCACATACTAGAGAATTTGGGATTACTGAATTTGAAGACACTTCATTATTGAGAATGCAATTGGAAAATTACGTGGTTTAGAACCATACAACTATGTCAGGATTAGTTGTAGGAACTTGGACCTATTATGGTCTTCGACTTGCTTGGAGTGGGGTTCTATAAATTTATGTGCCCTTCAATTTCCTAGAATCCCAAAACCTTATGAATAAGCTAAATCAAACTCAAACCCTAATCATGGGTGAAAGACCCTATAAGAAGGTTAGTGTTTAGATTGAAGTGAAATATTTGCACCGCCTACATCGATGCTACTATGATGAGGCCTCAAATCATACATAGTTCTCGACCTAACATGTTATATATATATATATATATATATATATATATATATATATATATATATATATATATATATATATATATATATATATATATATATATAACTAGTTAAAATTAAAAAACTTTTACCATTCTTGAGATGTTTTTTCTCTTGTTAAGACATTGAATTGGTATGTTTGGGTGCTTAGAAATGAAGAAAGTTAAAATCCCTAACTTGATTGAGTGCTTCATAAATGTAGCAATGACTTCCTAATGTATGTGCATCAAATTTTGAAAGATTTAGGGATCTTTGAGTGTTTTTGTATTATTACTTATAATGAAAGCTCATGAGAGTGACATGTGAGTAAATTAAGTAATATAAAAGTTCTTATACATGGTTATAAAGGTGATTTTTTATTCCAATTCTGATCCAGGAGGATAAAATTACCCGAAAAGATAATACTATTGAAATAAAAGTTGGAGGATGTGTCAATCCAAGACCATACAAATCAGACAAGATTAGAAATTACAGTTTAACCCTACTGTATGGTTTTGGATAGGATGATAGTGAGTGTAACTTGAAATTTCTATCATGATAATGTGTTACGTCATCGAATTTATGCATTTATATTCAAAATGTGATGACACATCAACATAGGAATGAGAAAGTTGGGAGGAGAAAATAAGATGTACTGGACATGGATAGGATGTGGATATGTGTATTAACAAAGGAGAATAGTCATAACCAACCATGCCAAAAGGGTCAATTTCTAAATTTTAGTGTCTGCATTTTCCCCCATTTAAGTATGATATTAAAATTACATGCTTAAGGAAAATATACTTGAGTGTGTAGACACACTTTGTATTTTCTCAAATTTGTTATTGTCTAGATACATTGGTGTTAGCATGCTCCATGGTGAAACTTGGGACATAGAGTGTAGTCAATTCCATAATAGAAATTAAAATGCAACTCAAATGAAAATGTAAAATATGAATTTTCACAAAGTGAAATAAAGAGATGCAAAACATGGAAGGAATACACCTATTTATTCTATGGAGGGAAGAGCTCTCATTATTTGCTTGCACTTGAAGATTCAAATTATATTAATAAACTTGATAAATGATTGGGGGTGATTAGTCCCCAATTGTGCTGAAGGAGAAACAAGATTCTTGGTGCATGTAACCCAATACCAAATAAAAGGTAGAGAAAGGAGAATAAATACATACCAAAGAACCCCGTGAAGGAAGGAGACAATGTATCAATTTTTTAGTAACCCTAATATCTTCCCCTTTGAAAGATGATAGGAATGAATTCCTACAAAGAACTTATCCAATTCAATACCTTCTATAACCCCACAAACCATATTATTGTAGATAGATTTATGTCAAATTTTGTATATATAGATAAAAATTATAAAATAGAATGGGTGCCTCCATTCCCACCACGTGTTCCACAGAGCTGAGTAGGATTGCATAATATACCAAGATGATGATGGAGAAGGAGACTCATGCCACTGAAAACTTTTATTTGTGACCAAAATTGAGTATTGAAGTGGAGAAGGAATGAAATATTCATGCTCCTTGTAAACTAATATGAAATGTGTAAACTGAGTTTAAAATTATTCCAAAAACCTATATATGTGAGTAGAAATATATAATTATAGAAAAATATAGTGTAATGGCCCCCATGAAAATATGTATGGTAGGTTCAAGAATATCCATATGGTCCTGACCATTCTATAAGGTTTTAAAATTGTGTATTTTTTCCCAATTTATTTATCTAAAGATATTTATGAGGTCAAATTCCTTGTAAAAACTTGTTCCTAAACACAAAAATATGTTTGTATATGTTGAATATACACCATAAATGCCCCTTATTTTGAGGTGCTTGCAATAAAGCATTTGAGTTTGTGGCTCAAAAGAAAATATATTTACTTGATATCTTTGTATGTATGTATGATAATATATGGGAAAATGTGGAATTCTAAATTGGTGGCCACCTTTGAGAACTGTACTGTAAAAAGGGATGCACATGGTGGATACCATTACATACAAAGAAAAAAGAACCAATATTAATAATAATAACACTAATAGTAGTATAGAAAACTCATGTGTAATAGAATAAGTATATAGACAACAATATTCATGTGGGTGAACATAAGCAATAACATGAAAAGAAGAGTCACATCAGGGCATAAAACTGTAAACATGGGACACCCATAGTGTCACAAGGCAAACAAGGTACTCAGGCCACATACATACAAGATAAGCAACATCACACAAGAAATGCACAAAGAAAAAAACATGGGACACCTATATTGTCACAAGACAATCAAGGCACTCAAAGACATATAAAGAAGCGAGCATTTAGTAGTAATGCAAATAAGCAACAATCATGTATAACAAATTGTGGTGTCAAATAGTGATAAAATCATTCTAGAAAGTAGTACGAAGCACATAAAGAAAGATATGTCAATGCTACACAAGACACATGTGTTAGTATTATTAGCTCAAAATATATCATGTACATAATATATGTAATCAAGTGTAATGAGGAAGTAGAAAGGAACTATAATGAAACAATAACACTTGCATAATATGGATGGATGCCCCAAGCGAGTAATGTAAAGAATCCAACTAGATCCTATCATTATGTAATGATCTATGTGTCTTGAATCAAGATTAACATACCTCATGAATGCATGTTTGTAAGGATTATATAGAAATTATGTGTTATTTATCAAACCACAAATGACAAATAATATATGTAATGTAAAGTGTGAACAATTGCAAGATATGTATATATGATTTTGTATTTTTATAAATATGTGAATGTTTTTGTATTTTTAAATTTATATATGTATAGGGAGAGGGGGTATGGATAAAATCAAGTATAATATTTCCATAAATGCATGATTTTCAAAGGGATTATTTATAGGTGTTCCATCAAGTGTGTCCAAACAATAGACACCGAGGTCACCGCATTCAGTAACATTATATGTGCCTAGCTAGTTAGAATTAAATTTTCCTTTTAATGACTTTTAGGCATTTGTATTCTTTTGCTTTTACTTATGAACACGATAACCAATATTAAAATCATGGGCATGTATATTTTAATTGTAATCATGTTTGATACATTCTTGATACATACATAGGTGTTCCAAAGCTTGTACACATCTAGAATCAAGCATTTCAGCTCATGTAGTCCTTTTTACAATAATCATTGTCTTTAATAACATATTTCAATAAATATTGTAATGAGGGGATATCTAATTCTAATAATAGAACACCTTCCACTCCATATACTAGAGATAAACAAGTAGGATACTTGTAAGCCCATAGAGTGTAAAATATCTGATTATGTCAATCAATTCCATCCCTAGAAACATTTTTTTGAAGAATTTTGAAAATAGTTTTATTATTAGCCATAGGTTGGCCATTTCCTTGCAGGTAGTAAGGGGTAAATAAGGTGTGTTTGATTTATAATTTAGCATAAAACTTCTTAACTATGAAGTTATTTTAAAAATACAATCCGTTATCTCAGTAACAATGGTGGAAGGAACTCATAAGTGAGTGATGATGTGTGTGAGTAAGAAATGACATATATCACCACCTTTAGTAGACTATAGGGGTACTTATTCAACACATTTATTAAAATATTTGGTAGATGTAATAGTAAATTTATGCCCGAGGAGAATTCATGATTAAGTTTTCCGACCACGTCAAAACCCTATAAGGAGAAAGGCCACAAAAGAGACAATGGGCTATAATTCATGGTATGGGTTATGGTTTATATTATTGTGTTGTTGATATTTATCACAACACTTGGCATATTCATGGCACTTTTGCTCCATTGTTGGTCAATAATACCCCTATTAGAGTAGTTTTGAGACATAACTTTCCCTTTAAAGTGGCCACCATACTCATTGTCATGTATTGATAAAAGACTAACTATGAGTTGTCAAACCCTAAAAATGTAAAATGATTCCATCAAATTAAAATTAAAATAGATTTATTATGATAATAACATAACAAGTGGCTTCACAACATAGACATCAACTTTCTTATGGTGAAGCATTTGCTAAAATAGTATTTGTCAATAGATGAAGTTATATATATTGGTGTACCATTCAAGGTTGTTAGCGATTCATGTGAGGGATAAAACATCATAAGAATAAAAAATATTGGAATTAATAGATGCTTTATGTGACTGGTTAGTAGTAAAAGTGTCACAATTGTTTGTTATATCAAGTGGAATCAATGAACCATCACTAGCCATGACATATGCATGTTGATTATCCTTATGGGGATCTTAATGACAAAATATGAATCAAAATTTGAGTGCAACTGCTAACCAAAGTTTTATATCGGATTAATCACACTTCCTTTATGTGATATACATCTTGTGATAGGTGAATAATGAGTTTGTCTCACCAAATATTTCTATGTTTTATATTTGTAATGTTTTGGTAGTGTAGAGTCCAAGGATTAATACTTCATATTTAATGATATTGTTACTTGCACAAAAATTTTAAACAATATTCAAAGGGAATAGTTTCACCATGGAGGGTGAAAAAAATACCAACCCTCGCCCCATTAGTGAATTTTTAACCATCAAAATACATAGTCCATACATATATGTCAATATTGTATGTAGTGAATTCATCTCAAAAATCATCATCGATAAAGGATGGGTCAAAGAGTAGGGCTTCTACAAGATGATCAAATATGAATTTCCCTTTAATGGTTTTTTCTGAAACAAACTTGAGGTTAAAATCTATTATAACATTACCTAACATGCAATAGGATTCAAAATATGTGTGTGGGATAATAAATAATGTAACAAATCAATCTTGGTGATAACATGTATACGTATTCAACATATAGTGTCATATTTATCTCGTAAAAAGATCAAGACTAAGAATTTATTTTTTTCAATAGGATTATAATTATCCTCATAAAGTAACAAAGTACAACTAATATAATAGATGGTGCATTAACAATTATTATTATCATATTATGTTAAAATATCTATGAGTAGTATGTGTGTGTGTGTGTAATATAGATAGTGGCCTATCATGTATAGTTGGCACAAGAATGGGGATTTAACAAATAATACTTAATATCATTGGATGTCTACTAAAAAAATGTCATCCCATTTAAAGGTAGTGTCCTTCTTTAATAACTATGTGAAAGGATGGGTTTTATTGGCTAATTGGGCCACAAAGAAACAAATAGCCTAAAGTTTACCTTGGAGGGATCAAAATTTCTGTAAGTTACATGGTGGAGACATATCATATATAGCCTATATATTCTTGGAGTTGATATCAATACCACAATATGAAATGATAAATCCAAGTAGTTTCTTGAAGTAACACCAAATACACACTCTTTTTGGTTTATTATACAGTATATTGTCACAATTGTTCAAATATGAGTCAAAGATCATGGGCATGATTATGATGTTGGGTATATTTGGATAGTAAATCATCAACATAGTCTTCAATGATCTTGTGGATATAGTCATGAAAAATATGTGTCATATCACGTTGATAAGCGGAATTGGTATTTTTCAATCAAAGGGCATGCCAATATAACAAAAAGGTACCCCATGGGGTAGTGAAGGAAGTTTTCTTTTGATCAATGGGGATGATTTTAATTGTATTATATCCCTCAAACCCATCCATGAAATACAACATGTCATAACCATTATGGAATCAACAATCATATCAATGTGGGGAAGAGTAAAAGTATCTTTAGGATAGGCCTTATGTAAATCTAATAGTTAATGCAAAAATGGATTTATCCTTTAGGATTTACTATAGGGAATATATTAGAAAACCATTATAGGTAATCAATTACATGAATAAACCCTACATCTAAGAGCTTCTAAATTTTCATTTTAACCGTAAAAGTGACACGAGGATGCATCTTGAATATTTTTGTTGCATTGGTTTGGCATTTACATGTACCAAAATTTTATGCATAACAATACATTATAACAATACATAGGTCAATAGTAGACACTTCATATACATCCAAGTGAAAAGATTAGGAAATTAATGTAAAACTTGTTTAATAAAATCTCTCTCGGTATCATCAAGGGAAGAAAAAGGAGCACAAATTAATTATCTTCACGAGTGCCAAAATTAAAAAAATATTTTCTACATTGAGAAACATGGAGTGATCATCAACATATGGATGAGTAGGGATAATATCATGATAATAAGTTGGAATATCAAAGTAAATCCCATCCCTAAAGTATATGTGGGCATGTACGGTGTGAGGATACCTAATCTTGTGAAAAGAAGGAAAGGATATCCTCATATTTCCTAGGTACTAAATGAGGATTCCTCATTAGTAAATTCATCCATATATGGAATATCATGTGATGCACTTGTTAGGAAATCTATGTTAGTGTTCACATGTGATGAGTAAATAATAATTACGTGAGTAATTATTATCTTGTAAATGGTTAGTAGTTAATAATATTATTGTTATATTAACAATAATATATATTAGTTTGGAGTTGTTTTAACAACTTATGTAATTTGAGTTGTGCATTGTTACATGAGTAACAATCACATCTAAATAGATATTTGGGGGGTTAGTAGGTTGAACAAACTCCTCATTTGTAGGAGTGATATTTCATATATATTTGTATGTCTGTATGAATGAAATGTGAGAAATAATAGAGAAGATATTATATAATTGTGTTTATTATTATTGTTATCTCTGTGTAGATCTAGTTATACGACATTAGCACTATCATCAATTAGGTATGGCCTTACTAGTTCCAAGGTTCTATCCGTATGAGTTGTAGAAATCTCATGTGAATGTTTTTGGAAAGATGGAAGAAACCTAAGGGATAACGATATTTTACACAAATTCCATAACATATAACCTTAGTACGCTTTGTGACTAAATTGTAATGGGTCAAAAATGTCCTAGACATGACCACCAATCCCTTTTCTATTAAATCGTGTTGTAATAAATAATTATAATCGATACCATAATCGTGATAAACATGAGAACAAGGTCATATGTGAGGAACAAATTAGGCACCATGATTCATATCAACATAGTACTTAAAAGGGGAAACATAAAATTTGATTTTATACATAGTCCCCCGATAAGAATATTTGAGACACAAATAAAGGGTAGAGGCGATAGTTTGCATGGAATGTAGCCAATGACAACATAAGAGTATATTATAACTAAGGTGATTTGGAATAATATGAAAATGTGTAAGAAGGGTACAAAAATGATGGTGATAAGAATCATAATTCATCCTAATGCATTCCATGGTATATTATTAAAACCATGAACACTTATGGTAAAAGGGAATAATTCTTTAGCAAGGACAACCAAGTGATGCGAGAAAAGAAATATTGTACATATTAAGGCCCAAGCCATTGTTAATGAGAATATTCTTAGCCGGTATTATATATACGGTGGTTTGAATATATAGAGGTAATCTATTATCAATAATATATTGAGGGGGTAAATAAACGGAAATAAAGGATACAATTTCCTCTTGGAAAGATAGCCATTTGCATGAGTTCCTATACATAATTAAAATATATACTAGGATGAATATAAGAATTTTGAAATACCTCGAGAGATGATATCCTTACATGAGATATTTATTTTATTAAATTTAGAAAATGATATGGTGGAACCATTAGAAGAATCCATTAGTGTGCCCAAAACTAGAATAATGAATCCTAGAAAAATTAAATTAATCATACATCGAGAGGGAAGGAGAAACCCTAAGGTAACTAGGGTTTAAGCCTAAATGCTTGATTAAAGATTCAATTTCACCCAATTATTACACCCTAATTGATTTTATGTATTATAGAAATGAATAGAAAATAAAAGGATGTAAGGTTTGCTAGGGGTTATTATCATTAATTAGCTTCCAACATTAATCATGCAATATCATAACAAGACATTAATACTTGCAACTAGTGATAATGATATGTACTAAAATTAAAAACACAAGAGGAGAGTTACACTTAGCTATACAGAGTGATAAAAGAGATATTTGGGTGTAAATTTTGGAGAATATGGGAGTACTAAACCTTAAGATGCTTCACTCCCGAGAGCTATGATAGGAAAATTCCTTGGTTTATAATTGTGTAGCTCTGCCAAGATCAATTGTAAAACCTTGGACCTACTATACGGTCTTGAAAATTATTAGAATGGGGTTTTTAACTTTATATTCCCTTTGATTACCTATAAAATTGTGTTAATATCAAATCCTAAGTTTCACACAGTACCAAAACCATTTGAATAGTTGAATCAAACTCAAACCTTAACCATGGGTGTAAGACCCTATGAGAAGGTTTGTGTTTGGGTTGAAATGTAATCCATGCACCACCTACATTAGAATTACTATAAAATGCCTCAAACTAGAAGTATTTCTCCACCTAAGATGTAATATCTATATGGATGCAACTATTTGACAACTTGAAGCAATTTGACAATGTTTGAGATGATTTTGCTCCTTCTAAGAAATTAAATTAGGATCTTTGGGTGCTTGAAAATGAGGAAGTTGAACTCCTTGACCTGGTTGAGTGCTTCAAAATTGTAGTAGTGACTTACCTAATGGGTGTGCGTAATATTTTTGAAGATTTAGGAATCATTGAGTGCCTTTTATATTAGTATTTTTATGAGATCTCATGAGAGTTACGGTGAGTAAATGAAGTGATATAAACTTTCTTATATAGGGTTCAAGGTAATGTTTTATGAAAAGGACAATCCAAAAGGATAGAAAGATCTAAAAAAGATAATTGAATTGAAATAAAAGTTGGATGATGTGTCACCAAGACTATATAGGTCAACTAAGACTGCAAATTACATCCTATGAGGGCAATATGAAATTTGTATCATGATAAGAAGAGTTTAAGTACTAATTTTATGCATTTATATTTAGAATGTGATGACACCTTAGTGTGTAGGAATAAACAAGTTGGGAGGGAGATAGTAAGATGTACTGATCATGGATAGGATGTTGATTAACTAAAATAAGGAAGAATGGTATAGTTAATATAATCTAGAATGACATGTAAATGCAATAAACAAATATAGAAATCACCCAAACAACTATAAAACTAGAAATTATCAACCCTAAAGTGTAAGGAGAGTTAGAATGAACTCATCTGATTATAGGAGATTGTTGGATTGTGTCGCAGAAGTGATTGGAGAAACAAAAATCAGGAAAAAAATGTGCAAAGGCCTCGAAAAGGATGGATATAAGCTATCTAGCTAGACTGGAGCTCCTCGAGAGGGACTTGGGTGCCTACGGTGCTCTGGTCTGCAGAATGGGCACCCTGGTCTATGCAAAAGATCTGGAACTAAGTTTCACAGGTCCGACAGGTGGTCTGAAACTCTCACTATGTGTCACATGAGATTCGTTGCACTTCTCCATATGTCACTGATAATCCAAGATGTATAGAAGACTGCAAAAGACCAAAAGAAGTATAAAAACCCTAAAAAGAAGAATATAAAATGAATGGGTCGAACTAACTTAAGCTACCGAATAGTGGGCTTACTAATTGAGTGTTGCACTACATTTCAGACCTAAATGTAGTTTTGGTGTGTGTGTGTGTGTGTGTGTGTGTGTGTGTGTGTCGCACTTTTGCTAGTCGCACTTTGTGAAGTAGTGAGCAATAACTATATGTAGAAAATGTAATAGAATGTGTACATGGAATAGAATAGAATCCCTCCCCCTATGCTTGTGTGATGCAGATGAACCAACCTTGTCCTTGTGATGGAGCTAATGGATGCAAATGATCTCCAAATGGATGCAACTCTAGGTGGATGATAGTAGTGACTAGTGCTTGGTCCCTCATTATGGTCTCATAACTTTATATTTATAGGGTTCTCTTGATCTAATTTTGTAATTAACCCCAAAATGGCCGACCACCAAAAAGATAAGAAGCTAAAATGGCTAGAAAGTGCCCAAAAGGTGGTAGGAAAGTTAAAAAAGAATCGAGGTGCCCCTGGTGGGACCAGGTGCCCATGGGCACCTCAAGATCGGCTTGAATGTCTCAGTCAACGCTAAAATAACTCTAAATGAAAAAAATTGACCAGGCATTCGGGTGCAAGAGGTTGAGAATGATGAAATAAAACATAGTAATATGGCCAAAAGATGGGGGTTGATTAGTACTTTCTTCACTCAAAAATCCTCTAAATAGTAGTATGAGATTGGGACTAAATAATGTCTAAAGTGCATGATTTTGTGACTACATTATCCCCCACTTTATGCTAGTGAGTGGAAATCTCGAGTAACATAAAGTAGATAGAGATGCATACCTGATGTCCATGAATATTGTAGTAGAAAATGTGCCGAAGGACTAGACAAAGCGTGGAATGACAAAAAGATGATGGAGCATGGAAACTAAAGATGAAAAAGTGCAAAAATAGTGATGAGAGTGAACCTAGGGTGGAAATGTGTGTTAGCTATTGACGTGTGTAATGTACCTACATGCTTAGTATGGTGTGTGCTGCCACTAAATTTTGTTGTTGCCTCCATTTGACCGCTTGTTTCTGGTATGGCTGGACTTGCAAGGAGAAAAATGATCAAGTAGTCAAATATATATGTATGTAAAAACACAATGTAAAAGACACATGTATATGAATGTAAAAAACATGTGAATGTAAAATATGCAAATGAAAAATGTAAATGGAACATGTGCACCTGATCCATGTCAAGAAAGAGAGTGTAAAAGGATATCATGTACTGTCGGGGTTTTTTGGGAAATCCGACACCATAAGCAAAGAAGTATAGGGAGGAATTCTGCATTGTATCCTCCAACCTTTAACTACTTCCCTGAATGTGTGTGAAGAGATATTTGTACGTCCATGTTTTTGGGCGATCTGACGCCACTAGCCAAAGTAGTTTAGGGAGGCACACCCATTGTAACCTTTGAGCCTATAACTGCTTCTCAAAATGCTAAAGACACCATGTCTTGTAAAAGTTGTTGTGTATAAGGTTCGTAGACTAGTCTGAACCCACTCATTGTATGTAACCCACAATGCTAAGGGTGGAAAGTGCATTGAACTAAACCGGTGTAAATGTGTTGTGTTAGTATGTAAAACCCCAAATTATGCCCCCTCTTTGGGGGCACATACAACATCACTGATATGAGAATGTGGCCCCAAAAGAGGACCAACCTCATGAATTGTACCCTGGAAAGTGCTTGGTAGAAACCAAGGCATGTAAAAACAAGAAGGATAGCCAAAGAAAAGTGTTCGTACGAACAAACATGCATATGGAAAACAATGTATAAGCTATGAAAACAATGTATAAACTATGAAGCAACGTAATAATGTAAACACATAAGAAGATAAGTAAGCCGCACAAAGTGGGATACAAACACGGAGACATCGTTCACGATGTCGCAAGACATGCAAGGTCATCATGGATGTAAACAACAAATAAGTGTGCACACCAATCATAGGGAAAGGCCCAAAAATGATAGACAAATAATATAAAAACAAGTATAGAAACAAATATCCTGCATAACAAATGTTGAACATGAAGCACCCGTTACTATGTTATAAAGAGAACTATTATGTCAAAAGCATGTATAACTAAGTAATGTAAAGTGCTAAGAACACTATGAAACAATATCACGTATGAGAGATGAGTGTGGATTCCCCCAAAGTGACTAGTGTAGGAAGGGTAGAAGGTGACTATCTTTGATGCATGTGAGAAACATGTATCTGCGATCACAACTAAAAAAAAGATGTGAACACACATGTGTGGATGATATAGATAAATTACATATAAGTAATCTAACTAGCATGTGTAATAAAGTGACCATGAACAAGCAAAAGTAAGAAAGAGTAAAAGTAACTATAATATGTAGTATGCTATGGATGGATGGAATGAAATGCAAGATGGAGTGATAGGATCCGCGTGTCCCCAAGTGAATGGAAATGTATGCAGTGAGGTTCATTTGGTTTTCCCCCTCAACAATCAATAATGAACCATAAATGAGAGTGCATCATCGGGAAATGGTCGAAATGTGTGTGTTGTATCTAGCACGTTGTGATGAGTATGTATGCTTAGTGATGATGATGTGCAGCATATGGAAATTATGTGTGTGAATCTTATAGCCTAAGTTTATATCACGAAAAAATGAATGTATGAGTGATTATTTAGCTCTAAGTGTATATCACTACATGATGAATAGTAGGGAGTGGTGATGTAGCCTAAAGCATATACCACTATAAGATGATAGAGTAAGTGAAAATTTAGCCTATAACATGTGTAACTATCCTAGAAATTCTACATGATGAAAGGCGAATGATAAACACCTAATGAATATAAGTTCTATTTGATTTGTAAACCCTTGGTAATCGAGTATGGACCGAGGAACTAAATTACGTCATAGGGTAGTGAGTGCAACACATAGAAGAGTATGTAATATGCATGATGATAGATGACCATATGATGAGTAGAATGTGTAAATACGTGATGTGTAGAATGTAATGCAAGATGTAATGTATAGAGTGGCATGTAATGTATGTAGATAGACTAGTAATGTAGTATGTAGAATGATGTAATGCTAGACTCATATGTGATGAAGACTAGTATAGTATGTAGAATATGTGTGATATGGAGATGCATAGTGTAGACTAAATGTAAAATGTAGGATGTAAGATGTGAGATGTGTGAATAAATAAAAGTGTGTAGTAATTATTGTGGAGTGTGTGGGGTTCATGTGTAGTAAGCCCTCAACAGTCAAGTGTGAACCAAAGCACAAGAGTGTGTCATCGGGTAATGACAATGCTAAAACGTGTGATGAGTATTCCTATGCGAGGAGATTGATGTAAGATAATGCAAGGATGAGAGATGAGGTAATGCTAATATGATGGGGGTATTTGTTATATAATATGTCCCCGTGTGTTTTTAAGAGGATTATGTAACATCATCGAGAATATCTTCATCTACCAAAGACCAAGTTGACATTTAGTGGTGAAAGCATGGTCGGTCGACAAAAGTAACAGTAGGACCATGTGATTGTGGCGGAATTTGTAAAGTGTTATGACCACTAGTAGGATGATTAGTTTCTTTGATGAAAGTAATTGGTTGGAGCTTATACTTGAGAGGAGGCCATGTTGCACTAAATTTTAAGGGAGGTTTCTTAGGTTGACTTGGTGATATGATAGACAAATTATTAGTAGGAGATTGTGAACTAATTTTGGTAGGTGATTGACTTGGTGATGTCGTAGATGGCTGAGTAGGAGGAGATGGTGAAATAATTGCGAGAGGTTGTTGCTTAGGAGGTATTTGAGTAACATTAGCCTGATGCTCATTAAATATAGATGAATCAGATTTAAGAACCCAATGGGATTTATCATTTGTATAAGAATGTTGTGTAGCAAATGAAATAAATCCTTGATGCTTAAGATGTTTTATTATTTGTGGAAAAGTGCGGTAATCATTATCATTATGTCCATTGATTCGATGATAATTGCAATATGGATGACCTTGATATTTGGCTAACTGATAAGGAGAATAGTAATGAGTAGGTGGTAGAGTGATCAACTGATGGTGATCAGTGAATAAGAATGTAATGTGGCATAATATTATTCTCAACTATGAGAGGCTCAGGCAATGACATGTTGTTGGTTGTCAAATAAGGAATTTATTGAAAGCAACAGTCAGGTGACAAAAAGTCCCTCCTCTTTAATGGGAGAGGTTCCCTTATTAAAGGCAAAAAACCTAATTACAAATGTACAACATGTAGTTTTAGTGAGGAACTCTGATATCATGAAAGTGTTTGATACAACAGATCATCAAATACAAAAAGATGGAAGAATTAAGGAATGGGAGGGGGCAGAATAACACTCTCAGGAAATATATATAACAAAATAATTCCTTACTCACGCCATAAGGGAATCATATAGAATAGAATCATTTGCATTTAAAACCACAGGATGTTATTTCATAGACACAAAGTTCCAGAGATGACATCCACAAGAATACAAAGCTTCTTGAAGTAAAATAGACTAATGATCCAATAACTTTTAACAGATAGCAATGAAAGAACAAGATTAGATGAAATAAAAAGAAAGATCTACTTGTACTGATAGCTTTTTACTCCTTTACACTTTCAAAAATAAATAGACTTCTAGCCCCTTGAAAGTGGCGTAGAGAGCTCATTATATAGCTTACAAATTGGTTGCACTTGGTAACCGTTTCTTTTAACTAAAATGTTAATTAAGGAAGTGCTTGACACAAGATCCTTAATTAGTTTACAATGAGCTCGATTTTAGAAAAAGGAGGAGAGTAGAAGCTATGAGAGAAAACATTCGTTTATTGCTAAGGAGGGCCCACTGACTTGAGAATCTATTATGCAGAATATTTTCAATGCTTCAGCTATCTCTCTGCCTCATGGGACTGATGTGTTGGCAGTGGCTTGAGACCAAGTACCTAGACATTTCTCCATGTCCTTATCAAACTCGGTATGTTCAAGGTATTCTTTATTAGCCTCTTCAATAGCAGATTGAAGAGAGCAAATCTCCTTTATCTTCTCTTTGGTAATTAATTCCTCCTTGAACATGTTTTCTTTAACAAATTCCACTGAATCCGAGTTTTTAATCTCTTGAAGAGAGAAAGGAACACCTGAAGTTTCATCATGAAGATGACAGTGAATATCCTTGAAGGCAGATACAACACAAGTCTTGAAAGATTCTCCCTTCTACCAACTGTTTCTCAATTCTCCCAAGGCTTCTTCCAAAACTTTTATTTTCCATTCAACACTAAAAACCCATGACCTTGACAAGTTATCCTTGACATCATCAAAAACTTTATTGGCCATCAATATCTTTTCATCAGCCTATTCCATTAGGCGAAGATCTATGATGCAACTACTCCAAAGCTTCAGTTCTTTGTCCATAGTTCCAATAGAGGAGGAGAGTTTTTGTTGCAAGTTGGCCACCTTCTCATTGAGTTTGAAGGCCTCTATAATAAAGTTCAAGCCTGCAATGATCATGTCATCGACCATGGATTCCATAGCCCTTCCATAAGTGGAATATCTATGTATATCTTTGATACTCTGAACTTCATCCTGATTGAGAATCATAGGGGGTGGAAGGGTGGCTAGTGGAGCAGGATCCAAAACCTTATCTTTAGTTAATAATGACTTGATGAAGCTAGAAAGAACTTGATTTTGTTCTTCTAACTGTTCTATAGTCTGTTTCCCCTTCTCCACTCTCTCAATAACCTTGGTTACTATTTCCTAGAGGTTATGTACCTCACTCTTAGGAGTAGATTCTCCCATTGGAATCCTAGAAAGCTCTAGGTCAGAGGCTAATAAATCTTGCTCTGCCTTATCAACTCTAGGCTTTGCAACCTCTAAAAATTGTTGGCCTTGAGCATCTATCACTATTCTTGAAGTTGTTTTAGCTCTCTTTCTGGAGGAGGAGGAGTAGTGCCTAACAAGGCTACCACATCATCAAAATTTGGTCCTACCAAACGGGAAGAAGGTTTTCTCTTCATGCTGTCAACCAGGGGTTACACCCATGCAAAATTAGAGGAGGAAGAAGAAGGAACACGAGGTCTAAGAAAAAGTGAGCTCATGGCACTTAAATTGATCACCACTATTGCTTCCAGTAGAGATGTGAGTGAGGCATCTGGAGATTATTGAGCAGAGGAATCAGTGGTACTTGGAGGTTTAGTGCTAGGCACTTCCTTCTCTTTTTCTATGGTAACTTCTGAAGCTCTTGCAAGGTTTGGTACTTCACCATCATCACTTTCACTGAGAATAATAATGTTCTCTAGCCCTGAAGGTAGTTCTAAATGCCTTGAAAGGGGTTCCTCCTCAATTGGCTCTTGCTTAACCTCTTTTGTCTTCTTTTGGTACACTTGAGTGGAAGAAGAGGGAGTAGATGATCCAGGTTCTTTATTTGAGGAAGAAGGAGGGGTTTGTGCAGGTACCTCCGTGTTGGGTGTATGTGATTCCTTCTTAGGTGTTGAAGTATCTCTGGAAGAAGATTCACTTTTATTCTTCCTAAGCTCTTGAACCTTTATGTCAAACCAAACCTTGGTTCTTACAAGGACAAGGGCCAAAATCTCAACCAAGTCATCCTTCTCCTTTTTGTACCAATCCAGATCTTCCAAAGGAGTATGCTTGATTAATGTCTCATATTCATAAGATAGCAAGTCTTCGTTATCATCTTGGAACCCTTCAGGAATTTGGTGAAGATTGAGCTCCTTTATCAGCTGCAGAGAGAATCTACCATAGTGCCTCCACCTTGCTTCAAAATCATCTACACAATCAGCCCAGTAGTCCTCAGTATCTGACCTATGATGATAATTAATTCTGAGGTTTTGCTCAATGAACTTATTTAAATCAAAACAGTCCTAGGCACTTGAAAAAGTGGATGATGATGGGAGAAAGGGCCCTTTCTATATTTTGAGCATCCAAGGTTGTTTTGCATGTGTAGTTACCCAAGGAAATAGGGAAATGCAGACCAGAGATTTTCTTGTCCCTGCAGGTTCTATGTAATTTATCCAATTTCCTGCATACTTCAATCAGAGCCATCTTGTCATTACAAAACATGGGTAGCTTGAGAGGTGTGTTTTCATAACCAGCCAACCTAATATATGAAAACCTCCTAAACTGAATGAAGAAATCTCCATACTTTGTTATCAGGTTCATGGCCTCATCAGAAAATCTCCTGGCAGTATCACCTTCTAAGAGCCTCACAATATACATGGTAAAGGCATCATTAACCCTCCTGAAGTTGTGGTTGCTAGTTTCAAGGGTGAATTGAGGGCAGTATGCATAAATGGGTTCATCCTTTTGGCCCTCCATGTATGTGAATCCAAACCACTGCCGGGATGCTTTGCTAGGAATACATGAGATAAGAAGTCATATAGAACTTCTTAGTCTGTTGTACATTAGACAATTACTCTGTCAAATTTATACAAATGATTTCTACCCAATTTATGTTCTAACTACCTTCATAGATGATGTTGATGAGAGGGCACATCCAGAAGTGAAATTCATTGGTAGAGGGCAATCCCATGACACGAGCTAGCAAAATGATGAAATCAGACAACTCTTCATTGAAATCAGCCCTAAATAATGCCTTGGAAAGTCGGGATGCTCCCTTCTTAGGGTTCTTCAACCATGATTTTGCTATCCTTGCCTTATATTTATCACTGTCCTGCTTGAATAGAGTCTGAGCTTGAGCCTGAGTGATAACGATGGAGTCTTCAACTTCTGGAATCCGTAGAGCAGTAGAAATGGTAGAACATCCAATTTGGCAATCATCTCCCCATGCACATTAGACAATTCTTTGGTGTCTGGGTTAAAATGAGCCCCACAGGCGAGCACGGTGTCGGCACATTGTACAGAGATTAGGGCTAGTCAATTTGTTCCAAAAATCCCCAAAATCCAGGTGTCAAACCTCACTATCCCCGATATCGGAACAAAGGACTCGAGAGGTGAAACCTATTCTTGACCCTGGAATTTAATCTTCATGTTTGTAGTGTACAGAGAAACAACCTTCAAGGATCAAATTCGTAATGAAAAATGCAAAGGGAACGGGAGCATGAGCAAATGATCTTAATTGCAGGGATTCGAGAAAATGATGGCAAGCGAGCAGTGTGTCAAATGCATAGAGGATAGTCTCATTAAATAGCTATTTAGGAGAGAGAAGGTCATAAATGCACATTAAATTCATATTGCACTGACTCAAAAAGATAAGAATCGGGAAGAGCAAAAAAAACTGACCCGAATGGTCTTTGGTACATTTGGGACATGAGGACACGAAGGCGATCCGGTGACATGGGTGCCACGTGTAGGTCAAGCGGACCAAATGAGCACAGGTGGTCGAAACTTGGAAACATGAGGGATGCGAGGGACGTGAAGACGCGATCCGGAAAATGCGTGTGTTATGGGGAAATTGGGGAAAGAAGGTACATACGATTTTGGGACAGATGGGACAAAAGTATGCGAAGGACCCGATCCGACCGATATGGGCGATCGAGAGCAGAATGCCCGAGGCGAACTTGGAACATACAGACTGAAAAGTTCTGACATAACCAAAAGTTAAAGGATTTTCAGGGAATGCGGCCGATCGGGAACAAAAAGCCCAGGCAGACTTGGGACATGAGGAACAAAAATGTCCGATAGACCCACAAATCACCAAAATGACTCCAAAAAACATAAATTTTTACTAACTCCTCAACTTTTCACTTCACTATAACATCACTAAAGGGTTTCAACTCAAAAATTTCAATTTTTGACTTTCAAAAGAGAAATTATGAGAGGACAACACATGTCTTGAGGTTCATCTAGATGACATGTAGTTGACATAGATTACATATAAGATGTAGAATGAACACAAACATGCAATTGAGAATCATCCTTAATCTATTCAATTTTAGATTAGAGAGATATAATCATGGATTCCATGACCTTAAATTTATCTTGAAATAAAACATGTAGAGCTTTGATTGAGTCCAATAGGGGTTGATTAGATGGAGGAGCACTAGGACTAGGGTTGTTAGATAAATGATCAAATATAGGACTTGTTGACCCTAAATCTTGACAGCAGTGTGAGACTTAGGAAATTTTGACTTATTGTTAGTGATGTATGTGGGAAAATTAAACCATTCTAATTTGTGAACAGAAAGAATGTAAACATGCATAACAACTTTTGCTCCAAAACATCAATTCTCATTCATATTTCAATATTCATTACATTAGTCTCTTTCTCATAAAAAAATTCTCTTTATTCTCTCATAAATTTCTAGTGATGCTCACGTACATCTCTTGTGAGACACCTCTATATAAAAGATTAATTACAAAAAATACAAATCATTCAAGAGTCACTTCTTTTGATTCGTGCCTCTGTTAACTTCTTTCTCGTAGTGTTTTTATTTGTCTTCATTCCACGACTCTTTGTCATCTTCCACAACTTCTTTTGGTGTATCACTATTTCCTTTAGTATTTGGTGGATTTTCTAATATACCATGACTTTGTCACTACCCTTTGGATTTCCTCCAAAGATATGCGGTTGTTCCATCTTCCACGGCTATCTCCTAGCTTCAACGGTTGTTTCCTTAACTCCACGAGATATCTTAAAATGCAATGAAGAACCCTATCAACATCATCCCCGAACTTAAACCTTGTCTTGTCCTTAAGACAACAAGCGATGAAGAACCACTGTCCTTTTCTCTAAAAATATTATGTAGGTATCAACCCCCAGAACTTAGGCGTCGGCATAGGTAAAGGTTCCCTTTCTTGACTCGCTTGACTAGTACTATGGGATGCCAACTATGGAGGGTAAGAACATCAACCCTAAAAATTTTAGACGTCTCTTCCTTTAGTATTCAACAATTTTTATAATATACCGCGACTTTGTCACTACCCTGCAACTTTCCTCCTACTATCTCGTGACTTGTTCCAATATTTCGTGGCTATCTCCTAGCTTCGGTGGTTATTTACTTAACTTTTTGGTTATCTTAAAATGTGATGAAGAACCCTATCAACATGATTTATTTTGTGCAGCGGTGCATTGTCATCCAGATACATGGTGTCTAGGGTTTTTGTAAAATAACTTTGACAATCGGGACATCTCTTAAGTAAATTAGATAAAGAGACTCGGAAACTTTACAACCCATGATAGAAGAAAGATGAGGATCCTAAGCATGAAAGTGATTGGGTTCACCAAAATGAATAACTAAAATAAGGAAGAATGGTATAGTTAATCTAATTTAGAACGACATGTAAATATAGTAAATAACTATAGAAATGACCCAAACAACTATAAAAATGGAAATGCTAAACCCTAAAGTGCAAGGAGAGTTAGAATGAACTCAGTGATTAGAGGATATTGAAGTTCTTGGAGAAATAGAAAGCATGAAATATTGTGTAAAGGCCCAGAAAGGATGGATCTGAGCTATCTAGTTAGACTAGAGTGCTTGGAGAGGGACTAGGGTGCCTATGAGCACTCTAGTCTGTAGAATGGGCGCCTTGGTCTATGCAAAATATATGGAATTGAGTTTCACATGTCTAGAAGGTGGTCTAAAACCCTCATTGTGTGTCGCATCAGATTTCTGTATTTCTCCAGATGTCGCTGATAATCCAAGATGTATAAAAGACCTATAAAAGACCAAAAGAAGTATCAAAAACCTAAAAAAGAAGAATGCAAAATGAATGGGTCGGATTGACCTCAACTACCACAACAGTGGGCTTACTAACTAAGCATTGCACTACATTTCAGACCCAAATGTAGTTCTAGTGTGTGTGTGTGCATCATGTGCCCTAGGTGCTCTTGTGCCAGTCACACTTTGTGAAGTAGCAAGCAATAGCTATATGTAGAAAATGTAATAGGATGTGTGCATGGAATAGAATAGAATCCCCCTTATGCTTGTGTGATGCAGATGAACCAACCTTGTCCTTGTGATGGAGCTAATGGATGCAAATGATCTCCAAATGGATGCAACTCTAGGTGGATGATAATAGTGACTAGTGCTTGGTCCCTCATTATGGTCTCATAACTTTATATTTATAGAATTCTCTTGATCTAATTTCATAATTAACCCAAATGGCCAACCACCAAAAATATAAGAAGATAAAATGGTGAAAGGTGCTCAAAAGGTGGTGGGAAAGTTCAAAAGGATTGGGACTCCCTGGTGGGACTAGGGCACCCATGGGCACCCTAGTACTAGCCTAAGTGTCTCGATCAGGCTAAAATAACGCTAAATGAAAGAAGCTAAATGGGCATGTAGTTGCGAGAGGTCGAGAATGATGAAATAAAACACAATAAGATGGCCAAAAGATGGGGGTTGATTAGTACTTTCTTCACTTTGAAAAACCCTCTAAATAGTAGTATGAGACCGAGACTAAATAATGTCTACACGGTGCACGATTTTGTGACTAGAGATAAGGATATTTGTCTTAATAAAGGAGCATAATCACACTAATAGTGTCAAAAGGGTAAATTTCCATATTCGGGTGTCTTCAATTGTGAGTAGAAATATTTTCACATGGTCATGCCAAAAATTTACCTTAAAAACTCAAATCAATAGGCTATGTAAGGCTTTGAGAAAATTGTGTGAATCCTTCTTTATTCCAAATAAAATTCTACACATGATTGTGCAAGGTGACGTGAAGCTATGAAAGATTTCAAAAGCTTATTCTTCTACTTAATTATTTTTCATGATGCAATATAGAAAGTGAAATCAAATGTTTGTACATTACATTAACCCCATAATTATATTATCATTAAGAAAAATTAACTAAAATAAGATGGAAATGTGCAATAATACAATAATATTAAGTCATTGTCAAGTGAAAACATTAATTGGTCTTCAAAAATGGAAATTAATAGAATTGAAACTTTTGTAACATACCTAAACTAGATGATTTTCATCCTATAAAACATATATGTGATGGTGATGATGATGAAAAAAACAATAATCACTTTAAACTATGTTGACACTTATCAATAGTAGAATTCTTTCATTTTGAGTTATGTTAGTCCTCAACTCAACTACATTTTTAAAGTCTTTTGTATAGTATTCATGTGCTTATTTGACCTCATGTGTTCATTAAAAGAACTAAATTTTTTTATTGAGGGTATTAAAACCCTCTTGAACCATTGGGTAAACATTCCCTACACTATTTCTCATGTCATACCTTTTTTGACCTCTTGGGAGGGCACCCCAAGAGAAATAAGCCAATGCTAAATCCATTATTTCCACACTCCTAGAGTATATATGGGGATATCCACCATGTAACCAATTTCCCTTTCCTTTTGAAATGGTGATTAGGGTTATCTACCTCCTTATTAGTAAGAGAAGGATCTTCCTCCTCACATAGACAAGTTTCCCCGTCTTTCTTAGTATATTTACTTCCTCGAGCTCTAAATTATGGCCAAGATAATATTGTAGATAAAACCAAGGATAAGAACACTACCAATAATGTATGGGACCCCATTCATAAGGAGAAATAAATTCTAAATGGTGGGTAGGTCAAGCCTAATGATATGAATCCACTTTCTACTAATATTTGTGCATGGTTTCCCGGTTGTTTAAAGATCCAAGTGAGTTTTGAAAACTAGTGATTGCATTTGAATGGATTCTTCAGGTGCATGGTTTTTGGCATCGATGCCACTTGGGTGAATTTTTTTGGTTTGGTATAGATACATAAACCTTTTATCGTATAATAAGGAATGTATTCATCACTTTTTGTATAGAGTATAAGTTAGCTAAATATTTATCAAAAAATATTGTGTGGTATTTTATTTTTGGGATATAAAAAACCTTGGTTATTGATATTAAATTACTACTAATTTATTAGACATGTATATTATCAAATGGTCATAACTATTTTAGATCACAAAAGTAGCACCTTAATAGGTTGACTTAACTATTTATACCTTCTTTATAAATTATTATGATTTGTTATTGACTTGACTACTTTTTATAGAACATAGTGATACCTTAGAATTGAGATGGATGGTTATTATGGAACATGTTATTTTGATGTAATATATAGAAAATGAAAAGGTGAATTCCTTATGTGGATAGAGACATGAACACAATAACTTGGTGATGATTATGAGGTGAGACTTTAAACTCTAGGTTAAATAATGTTGACTGGTTTGAAACCCTTCATTACATAAACATAATTTTATAAATCCTTGTGCTTCATGTGTCTTGGTGTGAATATAATGAAACTTAATAAATGATTAAACTTGGAAACACTTATCATAAAGGGTTATCGGTTGAGTTTGATTTATTTTAAGAAACTTTACCAAAGTCTCGAATCTAGATTATCACTTATCATTAGGTTTTAATAAGAAATCCCTAGTTCTATTGTATGATAATTTAGGTAGAACCAAACATAGTATATGATTTTGAATATGTTTAGGAAGAACTAGGTTTCGAAATCATTTGGGGGCTATGCATAATTGATAAGAAATACATAGCGTTGAAGTTTCATTGGAACTCGAATTTTGATAGAAATGGTTTATATATAAATGGATTAACTTAGAGCATAAGACACATATGCATAAAATAAGGTAATTCAATTCTTGAGGACATGAGTGGATGCTAAGAATTTGAACACTATGATCATCAATGAATGGTAAAATAGGATTTAGAGTGTGTTTGCAGAACTCACAAATCTTTAAGGGTGTGAGCATGCGACTCTTGCCATAATCTTTTTATTATTTGTCTAGAACCCTAATAATAGGGATTAGAGGTGATTGTTCTCTATAGAATTGTTTATGAATGTATTTCTTCTGGTTTATATACATTTAGGCACATGTGACAAATACATAGTATATATATTCATGCATGTACCTTTGTGTGTTGGTTGTGATGGGCATAATTGTATGATTTTGTTTGATGAATATATAATTTATGTGAGTGTGAGGTGATTACCTCTTGAAATAAGAATAATTTAATCTAAGTAATTGTTTTGGATTTGATGGAAAATAATTATAACAATAACAACATGCCTCTTTAAGTAACAAAGATGCATGTTGTTAATGTTATAATTCTTTGTGCTATACATGAATCAATCATGGTTTCCATTTTGGCCTAGATATAAGTAAATGAAATATTTGATGGATCTATAACCCAAATTTCATATGGGTTTTCATTAATATAATGATATTTCTCTAATATTTGTGATGATATCTTCATGAGGGTATGCTAGCTTTGTGTTGATGTCATTTTATTAACATTTTTGGATTCAAGTGGAAACAAAGATGGCTAGATCCATGTTTGGTTGTTCTCGGTTTGATTATCTTCACGATATTCCTAAATGATTCATAATTTGTAATTCATACATTTTCAATTGAATAGAAATGTGTAGAAGAGGGATGATAATTTTTATTAGCTTATAGTTATGTACTTTCCATTATCCAAAATTTTAAAACCCTATAAAATGGTAAGTTATAAACAATTACAAGTATATTTTAATATCTCTTATTGTAATGATAGGTGGGATGGATATAAGAGTGCATAACACTCAAACATTTAATATCACTTCTACATGCAATTTCCATAGTTTATGAATCCATACACACACAACACTATTAATCTTTAGATCATGTACAAAATTATATGTGTACGATTATATGTAAATGTGTTAAACAATATAACTTAGTTACCTTGGAATAAATAGACAAGGTGAATTTTTTGCACAAATATAAGTGGTTGAAGAAATAGATAATTATGAACTAGAGAATAAACTCTTATGTTCATTATAACAATAAGCCATGAATATCTCTTGAAACTATATAACAACTTGAACTAAGCCAAACTTACCCCTATTCTCTTGTGAATCTAAACAAAACTAATTTAGATAGATGAATACAAATTCTATAATAGTGTGAACACATCAACACCCTCCCTTAAGCACATAATTAAAGAGAGAGAAAGGAGACACATATTTATATATGGGTCTTGGGAACTAGACGTGATTAAATACCTATATAAAATGTAATATTAAGTGTCTCTATGAATGTTAACCCATATTACTGGAATACATGGATGTTGAGTAGATGTAACCAAAAAGTCAAACTAGGAACTGGTGATCTATACAAGGATCACTCAGAAGAAACATTTGTCTTAAAATGGGAAAAATGAGTCACTGTGAGGTTTCTAAAAAACTACTAAATCAACAAAAGTGTGTGGATTCATTGAGAAAAGCTATATTGATTTCCAAAAAGCAAAAAGACACAATGATGAAGAAGGTTCTTGGTGGAATGAAATTCACTAAGAAACTCAATCTTACATAAATGGTAAATATCCACTACTTAATCACTGAAGAAGACAGGGGGTGCATGGAGATGAGTGTCCAAAAAACATTCGAAAAAGTGTTTGAGAGACATATTAAATATAGCACACTCATGTTATGACTCATTCATATTATAAATTTGTCACATTATATGTGTAAAAATAAAAAGGTTAATCAAGAACGAGCATTCACAAATTTTTATTTCAACAAATGCGAATGAGGAAATACACAAACATGTTTTAGCTTACACTAAGGCTTCCAAAAACCCAATCAACAATGGATAAATATCCAAGAGGTGATTTAAATCAAGTTTTAGGGTAATTTTAGTGAATATTAAACCTATTTTGTCTTGCATTACTTCTAATTTATTCACTTATTGAAAAATGATAAAAAAATAAATCTCAAAAGAATAAAAACAATGATTCACTATATCAATATAAGACAAAAGACTCACTAAGAATGTTCTACGAATGTCCTAGGAATGTAATAAACATTAAAAGTAGGTAATTGTCAAACATTCACATGAATTTCTTAAAAGAATAAAACAATGCAAAAATATGTAGATAATAATGTAGAGTAGAGTTTGTGGGACCAAAATCACAAACATTTGTCTTTTGTATTTATTACTATACTTTTTCATAAAACACGTAATGCACTCGCATTATGTTTTCTTTGGATTGGAAATTTCCCACCCTTAGGCTTATTTTTATCTTGGATATTCAAGCTTAAGGGTTAGACTGTCTATTTCCTACATGAATACATATTTTGCAAATCAACATCAAAAAACATACATATCTCAAATGTGATCTCCATTGGCTTGGATGTTTTAAGGCATTATTCAAAAAAAAACACCACTATGAAATTAAGCTTCATCTTGGCTTTGTGATGATGCATTTATTTATAAAATATGAATAGTTTAAGGTTTTGATCCTTAATTAATTTCAGTAATTTTTCATTTTTCGCCAAAAACATGTCTTGTTTTTTTACATAATTTTTGATCTTCTAATTCAATTTTTTTAAAACTACATTATCAAATTCTATGCCTAAACACACTTTCAAATATAATTGGTTTTTTTCTCTCAAAATTAGTGGGAGAAGACATAGTTTTTGGTTTTTCGGGATGCATCCACTTTGAAAATTAGGAAAAACTTATATATTCATTAAAAAATAGGAGAAAATAGTAGGACCTAATACATGATCTTAGCTAACTTTCTACCAAAAGGATTTGCAAAATAATGGGTAAAAATAAAAAAATGGGGGAGCACACATGAGACACTATGCTATATTTTTGACAAAAAAAACAAGATCTTTGTGTGTACACCACATCGACCATCTTGATATCTACCATTTTGTAAGCAAAATTAATAGTTTGGAAAATAGATTTTGAGCAATACAACTCTTGTTCTTATTGAATTGTCAAATTTTGAGTCTAGTCATGTAAAATCAGTCATTGAAGTTCAAATTTAGCTAATTTCAAGAAAAAGTGGCCACATTTGACCATCTCTTGGTCCCCCATTTTCATGCACTTACCCAGAAGATGACAATGTATTCACAAAAATAGTTTCATACAAAGAGATTGTTAAATTATCGAATGAGGTGTTGAAAGTGCAAAATATTTCACCTAATTTAATGCTATCAACTACCTAAAGTAGATGATTTTATGTCCCAAGGGTTAGTAAAGAACTCTACACCTAGATAAGTAAGATATGCACACACAACATTGTTAATCTCAAGATAATGTATAAAGTTGTATGTGTATGATTCTCTCTAAATGTGATATATAATACAACATAGCCACCTTGGAATAAATATCCAAGGTGAGTTTGTTACATAGATACAAGTGCTTACGAAATTAAAAATTATTTGTTAGAGTAGGTATTTATCTTAGCTCATGTTCACCTAAGCACTTTATTTACCTTTATTGTATTTATCCTCACCCACTTATGTGTGTGGATATTATCTAGTTGTTAGGTATAGTTCTTTCCTTGATCTATGGTATTGACTAGATCTTTGATGTCTAGTTCTCTCATAAATCTATGGTCTTGACTAGTTCTTTCCTTGATTTATGGCTTGATCTACGACCTTGACTGGTTCTTAGATTGTTATTCCTTGCCTATATAAGCAAGGCCCATTCTCATTGTATTTCATTGAGTTCCATAATAATATATGATATTGTTGCTCATTTGTTTGCAAAGGTTTTGTGTAAAGTTATTACGTGAATTGCTTTCATCTTATTGATCATGGTGTTTGATTAGCATCTAAGTTCTTAGCTTGGTATGATCTGGTTATTGTTCCTTTTATTATGAACTAGAGAGTAAACTCTTATATTTAAGATAACAATAAACCATGAATGTCTCTCAACTAATTAACAACTTGAGCTAAGCTAAACTTAACCCTATTCTAGAATGAACCTAGACAAAACTAATATAGATAAATAAATACAAATTCTATACTAGTTCGAACACACCAACACCCTCCCTTAATCACATGGTTATGGAGAGACAAAAGATCATATTCATATATGGGTCTTTGAAATTAGGCATGACTAAGTACCTATGTACAAATATATAGTGTAATATTAAGTTTTTATATGGATGTGAATATATCTTACTAGGATACATGGAATTTGAGTTGATGTAAATACCAAATCAAAATAGGAATTAGTGATCTATACAAGGCTCACTCAAAAGAAAAAAAACTGATCTAAAAAATGGGAAAAATAAGTCACCACAAAGCTTCTAAAAAGCATGAAATCAACAAAAGTGCATGGAGGTATTGAGATATGTTGTAAGGATTTCAAAGAAGTAAAAATAAAAAATTATAAATAAGGTTCTTGGTGGAATGAATGTCACCAAGGAATTCGAAACCTACATGAATGGTATAGATCCATTGCTTGATCACTAAAGAAGACAAGGGTAGGTGCATGGAGATGGGTGTCTAAAAGTGGAGAAAAAAGTGTTTGAGAGACATATTAAACATAATGCGCTTGCATTATGCCTCGATCCACATAGTAAATTTGTTGCATTATAACTGTCGACACTAAAAATTTTCTCCGTAATTTCTATTTCATTAATGTATGTATTAGGAATAGGATGTTGTTAAGTGTAATTAGTAGTAGCGTCGATAGAAGATAACGGCGCCGTCAAGATGCAGTGCCACCAATAATGTAGAGTACAGTAAGATCAAAGTACAATAGGAATGTTGTAAAAGTAAATATTTGTCGTAAGTGGTCCTAATGTTAAAATGTCAAAGTTGGGATAAGTAAAGAAGTAGGGTCTACATGATTAGGAATTAGAAATATTATATTGGTAATAAGGACAAGGAGTGAGGTCATAAATATTTTGTGTATTTTATTTGTAAAAAGTCTAAAAATGTGGAACCCATGTGAAATGATAAGGTTTATCTTATCTTAAAAGATAAGCTTACATGTACAGATAAGAGTTAAGGTATGGAATATGATTCGTCAGAGTGGATTTCTTATCCTATCTTAGAGATAAGATGGATAAGCCTGGAAGTTCTATAAATAAAGAGGCCACCCCCCTCATTTAGCATAGAAGGAAGTAGTGAGAAATATTGTATGAAGTGTGTAAAGGAAGCCATCAGTTTAAAGGTGTGTTGAAGAAGCCATTAAGAGGTGTAATTGTAAAGTTTCTCCCATAGTCTTGGTGAAAGGCAAGTGAAGTCAATAACACTTGAAGTACCTCATGGGTGAGATTGTAACAATTTCATGTTAATATTATAATTTACTCTGATATTTCAGATTTATCATCATTCCTTCTTATCAAAGTCTATGGTATTCTTATGTTATGTTTGTTGTGTTTCCAGATTACATCCACCAAACTAAAGGTCATGCATTAGTAAATAATCATAAGACGAGGAGTTCTGGTGAGGAATTATCATAGTGCGGATTGGTGATGACATTTTGGTTCCGTTGCGGGACCATTCCTCGTTGGTGGATTGTCTGGAGAGATATTCCCACTTAGTCAAAAATCGATTGGAGGGTAACCTTGTTTTTACTATGCATAGTAGTTACCATGGTAAAGTTATTTTTGCCGTGAATAGTAGTTACCATGGTAAAGTCATTTTTTCTGTGAATAGTATTTACCACAAGAAAGTTACTTTTTTTGTGAATAGTATTTACCGCAGTAACTTCACTTTTTACTACAAATAGTGTTTACCACAGTAAAGTCAGTTTTTACCGCAGTAAGTCAAGTTTTACCATAGTTTACCGTGGTCATTTCTATTTTCTATTATAGTGATTTTAATTATTGGTGCACATAAGTCTTGTTGATTGTACTTTTGGGTTGGTATTTCACTGTGGTTACTTTTGAAAATGGGGAAGATTCTTGTTTTTTCAGCCCAATCTAATGAAGATGCTTCCTCTTTCATTCAAGAGTTTAAACGATCTTGTATTTGTAATGGCCTTATAAGAAGGGAACAATGGACTGAATTTTTTCCTACCTTTTTGGATGGTTCAAATTAGGTGATAATGTGAAAAACTCATGGGATTTATTAACTGAAAGTTTTCTTGAAGAATTTGGTGAACAACAAAAATATGCAGATCTCATGATCAAGATCACAAAGCTATCCCAAGGAGAGAAGGAGAAGATAAGGGATTATCATGCTCGTGTTCTAGAGCTAAGGAGGAAGCTCGATGCCCAGATCCGGAAGGAAGGATTAGCGGATGGGTTGATGAATGGCGTGGATAATCTCCTATGTAAGCACTTCATTCTTGGGATGAAGCCAAAGATCAAACAACGAGTGAAGTATGACCACCCAGCTACCATTGAACAAGCAAAGGAGATTGCAAGAAGGCAAGAAGAAAGCATGGAAGAGGAGCCCAAAGAAATTATTGCTAAAGTAGAGCCTACACTAGCACCTTTGGTCCAGAATCCACAACCACTCTTAGTGAGCAAAAATATTTCTCGTAGTACATCTACTGAGTATGAAGATCTGCTCAAAAGATGGGTTAGTTAACTATTAATCTTCTTCAAGGAAAAAAATTTGGTTCTCGGGGAGGAGATAGAGGTCCAAAAAGAAATTTTTCGAAGTTGTATGTTATGGTTGTTATAAAAGGGTCATTATAAGTATAATTGTCCAGATAGAGCTTCTACATCTGGTAAAGGAGATAATGATAAAGGAAAAGCACCTGTGAATTCTTTTGATGTAGTAGATAAGAGTAGAAATAATGAAGTAGATGTGTTTGTAACAAAAAGAAAGAAAGAAAAAGATAATCAAGATGGAAATGATCCTAAGAAGATGAAAGGAGAAACTAGTAAGAAACATAGGAGAAGAAAGTTGGGTGTGCAGGATTTTCTGATTTCACAGGGGCAAGGACCATACTCCATCTTGGAAGATCTGTCCAAAAGGCCTGCAAATATTACATATGGTCAACTCTTGGCTATGTCTTCTGAGAAGAGGCGGGAGCTGCGAAGTGGACTCAATGCTCGACGAAGGAAGGAGGTTGAGGTCCTGTTTTGGAGGCGGCGGATCCCTATGCTCCACAAGCTGAGGTATTATGTAATGGTATTTCAATTCATGATGTCTTAGTTGATGGAGGTGCTGCAGTTAATGTAATGACCGAGTCTATAATGAATATGTTGGGTTTAAAAATTGATCACCCTTCAACACTTATGTTAAGGTAATTAAATAAGGGAAAAACTAAACCAGAAGGTGTAGTTTCAAATGTGGCAATATCTATTATGGGTGTTGTATGTGTGGTAGACTTTCAGGTGATGAAAAATGGTACTGTTGCGTACCCAATGTTGTTGGGAAGACCATGGCTAAGGAGAGTTCATGCAAGAAACTACTGGAATGAAGGCTTCATGACACTTGGATGTGGTAGAGAGAGGGTGAAGATAAACGTGATCCCTCGACATCATAAGGCGAACACTCGTGGATTCAAGTGATGAAACTGATGATTGGACATCCTCTTATTACTCTAGTACCAGTGAAGTGGACACTGAAGATGAAGAAAGTGAGGTTGATGTTTCAGTCATGGATATCCTTCCAGTCACACCGACTCATGACCCCATAAAATTATCTGAAGAAGAAGTTGATGATCGTCTCCAACAAATAAAGATTGGTGATGCTGTGATGGAGAGTGAGAAGGAATCCTACCTCCAGCTCTTTCGAAGGTACATACACATATTCACTTTTGATTACAAGGAACTCCGTCAAGTAAGTTGGGTAGAACATTCTATTGAGCTGGTAGATGGTGCTAAGCCTATAAAGCAAATGCCATATAGAATGAATCCTAATTTTTCCAAGACTGTAAAAGAAGAAATAGATAAGTTGCTTGATGCAGGATTCATATTTGTTGTGGAGAATTCAGAATGGGTTTCTTCCATTGTGATCTCAATAAAAAATAATGGGAAGCTACGCATTTGTGTTGATTACAGGAAGCTCAATAAGGCAACAAAGAAGGATCATTACCCTCTTCCATTCTCAAATCAAATCTTGGACGAAGTAGCTGGCCAGGAGTGTTATAGTTTTGTTGATGGATATAGCGGATACAACCAAGTCCGTATAGCGGAGAAAGATCAGCTGAAGACCACGTTCACCACTCCTTGGGGAACGTTTGCTTATAGAGTTATGCCTTTTGGGTTGTGTAATGCTCTAGCAACATTCCAACGTTTGATGAATAGGGTGTTCGAACCCTACATTGGGACCTTCATCAGAGTATTTCTAGATGATTTTGCATCTATGGGAGCAAGTTGGACCACTGCACTGATGGAGACAACATTTCAAAGGTTAGATGAAGCACAAGCCTCACTAAACCCTACAAAGTGTGTCTTTGGATGTTCTAAAGGCATTTTGTTAGGGCATGTTGTATCCAGAGATGGTATTGGTACTGATCTTGATAAAGTTTTAAAAATCAAAGATTTACCATTTCCTATGAATAGAAGTAAGTTGAGATCATTTTTAGGCCATGTGGGTTACTTATAGAAGGTTCATCAAGAATTTCTCAAAGATTGCACAACCACTAACCCGGTTCTTGAAGAAGGATTTTCCTTATGACCCAGAAATAAGGCACATGAAGCTTTTGACAATGAAGGAAGCCCCGGTGTCTTCACCGTTTTAAAGAATCTAGATTGGAGCAAGCCATTCATTGTGTACATTGATGCCTCAGATATAGCACTAGGAAGTACTTTGAGCTAAAAGGATGAAAATGAGAATGAACATCCAATTTACTTTGGGAGTAGACAAATGAGCAGTGCTGAGGTAAATTATATTGTAACTGAAAAAGAGGCTCTAGCTATCATTTTTGTTGTAAAGAAGTTTAGAAATTACTTGCTAGGGCAGAAATTTATAGTTGTAATCATCATCGTGCTCTAAAATATATTGTCAATAAGCCTAACCCATCAGGGAGGATAACAAGATGGATAATTTTTCTACAAGAATTTGAATTTGATATTATAGATAGGCTAGGAAAGAAGCATGTCAATGCAGATGCACTCTCTCGAGCCTATGATGGTTTAGGATCATCTTGTGATGATGATGATTTCCCCGATGCAACATTGTTATCCCTTGACACAATCCCTAGTGAATACATAGATATTTGGAATTATCTCGAATGAATCCAAGTTTCCTATGGTGCCAATGCAAAGACTAAGAGAAAGATTACTCAAGCCGAGTCATCCATATTCTATTCTCGCATGGAGTATTATTTTGAATAGGACACGATGGAAAAGTGATAAGAGGGCAATTGGACGTGATCAAGGGAAGGAACTGCTAGAAGAATTCCACAATGGTACATGTGGAGGACACTTCTCCTGACAACTTACAAAGAAAGGATCTTGGATGCGAGTTATCACTTTGCCCACTCTTTTTAAAGATTGTTATAATTATTGTAAGACATGTGATATTTTTCAAACACATGGTAACCGTAAGACTTCATCACTCCATTATGTCCTATTCTTCCACTTGGTCCCTTTGAAAAGTGGGTAATAGACATTGTAGGTCCACTTCTAACTACCTCACGCCAAAATAAGTATATTGTAGTTGCCACAGATTATTTAACCAAGTGGCTTGAAGCTAGGCCATTGAAAACAAATTCCATGGATGAGGTGACAAGGTTCATATATGAACGCATTGTCACCGATTTGGTTGTCCATTAGAAATTGTAATGCATCAAGGAAGCCACTTCATTAATGAGGTAGTAGAAGCCCTAGTCAATAAATTTTCTATTAAGCACAGGAAGGCAACAACATACAAGCCAAGCACAAATGGATAGGTGGAACGAACAAATTTTGTGTTGTGTCAAATTCTAGCAAAAGATGCAGCCTTGCAGGTACATAAGTGGGATAAAAGGATTTATGCAGCATTGTGGGCATATAGGGCAACATCAAAGTCAAAGAACGGATACTCCCCATTTCAGTTGGCCTATGGCATTGATCCAGTTCTTCCTATTGAGTTTGATATTCCCACTGTGAGAGTTATGAAAAATGAAAGGATGGATGAAAGTGATTTAGTAAAAGAAAGGTTGGTACATCTTCATTTGCTAGAGGAAATGAGGGAAATAGCAAAGGATACAAGCCATAAGAAGAAAATGAAGCAGAAGGAATACTTTGATCAAAAGATCTGTTGGTCTCCATTTCATGTGAATGACTTGGTTCTAGTATATGATTCCAGATACAAAAAAAGAAGACAGAGAAAATTTCTTCCAAAATGGATGGGGCCCTACAAAATAGCAGTTGTGCATGAAAATGGTATGTACCGACTGGAGGAATTGGATGGCACTCCCATTACGAAATGGGTCAACCACAACAAGTTGAAGATTTTCCAAGCACCAGAATAGTCTACTCCGAGGACGGAGTAGAAGCTAGGAAGGGGGAAGATGTCGACACTAAAATTTTCCTCTGTAATTTCTATTTCATTAATGTATGTATTAGGAATAGGATGTTGTTAAGTGTAATTAGTAGTAGCGTCTGATAGAAGATAACGGCACCATTATGCGGTGCCACCAATAATGTAGAGTACGGTAACAGTCAAAGTATAATAGGAATGTTGTAAAAAGTAAATATTTGTCGTAAGTGGTCCGGTAATGTTAAAATGTCAAAGTTGGGATAAGTAGAGAAGTAGGGTCTACATGATTAGGAATTAGAAATATTATATTGGTAATAAGGACAAGGAGTGAGGTCATAAATATTTTGTGTATTTTATTTGTAAAAGTCTAAAAATGTGGAACCCATGTGAAATGATAAGGTTTATTTTATCTTAAAAGATAAGCTTACATGTACAGATAAGAGTTAAGGTATGGAATATGATTTGTCAGAGTGGATTTCTTATCCTATCTTAGAGATAAGATGGATAAGCCTGGAAGTTCTATAAATAAATAGGCCACCCCCCTCATTTAGCATAGAAGGAAGTAGTGAGAAATATTGTATGAAGTGTGTAAAGGAAGCCATCAATTTAAAGGTGTGTTGAAGAAGTCATTGAGAAGTGTAATTGTAAAGTTTCTCCCATAGTCTTGGTGAAAGGCAAGTGAAGTCAATAACACTTGAAGTACCTCATGGGTGAGATTGTAACAATTTCATGTTAATATTATAATTTACTCGATATTTCAGATTTATCATCATTCCTTCTTATCAAAGTCTATGGTATTCTTGTGTTATGTTTGTTGTGTGTTTCCAGTTACATCCACCAAACTAAAGGTTGTGCATTAGTAAATAATCATAGGACGAGGAGTTCCCGTGAAGAATTATCATAGTGCCGGATTGGTGATGACATAACCAAAGTGTGTTTTTGCTATGTAAAAAAATAAAAATCTTAATTGAGACAGAGCATTCAAAAATGCCATTTAACAAATGTGAGAAAGGAAATACATGAGCACATTTTAGCTTACACCAAGGCTTCCAAGCATATAATTAAAAATAGATAAACATCCAAGAAGTGAGTTAAAACAAAATTTAGGGTAATTTTGGTGAATATTAAACTCTATTTTTCTTACATTTCTTATAGTATATTCAATTCTCAAACAATGATAAGAAATTTCTCAAAATAATAATAAAATGATTCACTAAATCAATATAAGACAAAAGACAAAATAAGAACTTTCTACAAATGTAAGCATAAAAAAATATTAATTATCAAATAATCACACGGAATTTCGCAAATGAATTAAAATATATATAAATGTGTAGAAAACAATGTAGAACATAGTTTGTGGGACCAAAATCATGAGTACTTGTCTTTTGTATTTATTATTGTAATTTGTTCATAGAGAATATAATACACTCACATTATTTTTCTTTGGTTCGGAAATTACCTACCCTTAGGATTAGATTTGGCTTGGATATCTAAGCCTAAGGGTTGGCTGTCTACTACCTATATGAATCCATGTCTTATAAAAATATATTAAAATATAAATTTAAAATGTGCTCTATGAAAGGAATGATAAGAAGATTGTTCCAATCAGTAAACATCTCGAGATGATAATAACACACCGCATTTAATAAGTTGAAAGGAATTCACCAGAATAACCTTACAAAAGGATTTACAAAAAAAAAAATTGAAATATCATATATGGAAATCCATCATAATAACATTGATGTCATTACATGAATTAACTCAATTAGCAGGGATGTACATGTAAGAGGAGGGAAGTGCAACTATTACCTAGATCGGTGGTGAAGAGCTCCTTCTAATCGATATTGGAAGTTAAGTTAACTCCAAAAGATTAGAAAGCTAACTCCACATGACTAACAAGTTAAATCCATAGAATTTGGTACACCTAAGAAAGCTAACTCAACAAGTGTAGGGATAACTTAAGTGCAAAAATTATCCTAATAAATAAATAAAAGGATAAATAATAACCTACACTAACACCCCCTATAAGCATAGCTTAGGTGGGTGGAAAATAAGGTGGATCCCAGAAACAAGGCCTGATGAGATACCCATGTACAATAACTAGGAAAAAGGAACACCACAACATACCCAAAATAAGTAATAACAAAGTAGAGAGAAAAACTCACTGCAAGGCATCCCAAGAAGCTCGGCTTAAAAAATTGTACAATGTTGAAGAAGTTTGGTGTGTCACCGAGTCCAATCCATTTCTCTATCACAAAACTTAAAAAAAATTGACACTGGGATGCACCAGAATAGCTCCATATAAGGAAAATGCCAATGGAGTGATGTCAAAAGTGCAAAAGAACACCAAAATAATTTGATCAATCACTATTCTGAAATAGGTGTGTCATGATCCAAGAAAAACAACCAAGGAATCAATGTAAGGACACAAGGGCCAAATTAATATGAGTACAATGGTCCAAGAACAACTAAGGCAACAAGGCAAGGACATAATACACGAAGAAGCAAGATCAAAACCAAACCCTCTCATACTGCTGAATGGGTGGAGTGACGCTACAAATTTGTATGAGTTGTCAAAAAAACTACTCAAACATTGACAAACTAACATTGAGATTCACCGAATAACTCCCCCATAAGAGAGACTCTCAACATGCCTAAAAGTATAAAAATATAGATACAAAATCTCTACACAAATAAGAGAGATATACTATACCTAGTAAAGAAAATTTCTCAAAACAATGAGCATTACAATGTAGATGGTATAAAAATTGGAGCAATAATTTGAATGGTGGAGGATCCATGCCTATAGAGTCCTCTCAACGAATGTTTATGTCACCGCCATGAGTGATCGAAATCCATCCTAAATCAACATGTATAGATGAAGAAGATACATGCACATGATTTGGTGCAAAATGTACAACAGTTCATACAAAGGAGCATCAAAAAGTGTGTCAAGTCAATCATGTCTAACATCGGAAGTCTCGGGATACTCAAACCTGAGTAAAGGTGTAGAACTCATGTGTAGCTCATGATCCTCGGAAGAGTCAAGAAAATAAAAATATGAGCTTTGTCAATGTGTGATCCCAATGAAGTACCCGCTTGAAAACCAATGTCATGTCGGGATATATATCATAATTAAATACTATGGCATCTCAAGGGGAGTTTGAAAAAGGAGTAACATTCATTGCATCCTCATAAGTGGTATGGACCTGATTAAAGGGATAATAATTACCACCATGATTATGTAAGGCATGAAAAAATCCATGATCACACATAAATGCACATAAACCAATCACACATGCACCCCAAGGCAACTTTAGGGTTTTGAAACCAATGAAGCCTAACCTAACGTATACAAATTTGGCAAGATCTTAAATTAGGTGATCAATTTAATCAAACGAGTTCACAAAATGTTTTCACCCATTCTATATTTGATTCATATTTAAACATAACCAAAAAAGGACCAAAATAAAAGCTACAAGGGTTATTTTGATTAACTAAGTTCCAACATTAACAATTCAATATCAAAATAATGCATTAATATTTGTAACAAATATACACGATACAATACAAGTTCATATATACATGGGATTGAGAGAACTTAGTTGATTGTAGCTGATTCTAGGAAATTTTGGGTGATATGAATGATGAAATGATGATACATGGACCTAGGAATGGCTCGAAACTAGAATTATAACCTAAATATGCTCCTAGGAAGGACCATACGGTAGGGGTGAGAATTTTCTATGGTATTGACCTATTTATACGGTCTTGAGCACACTTTCAAAACTATGATATGTAAATTTTTGGGTTTTTCACTTGTCTAAATATATTTTCACTCTCTATCGGTAACTTTTGGTCACACTGAGAACCTCGTTGCTTTACTCAACCTTTCAAACCCTATTCGTGGATAGAGATTACTATAAAAAAACATTAGTTGGGTTGTGTGTAACCCCGTATATTGTCAATGTTGGCACTACTCAAGAGGCCTTAAACCGATGACATTCTTCACCTAGCATGTGATATATATTCATAGTGCAATAAAATTTGGCATTCTTTCTTTTACGAAATTGACTTGATTTTCTTCTTGCAAATCTATTTGAGTGAATGAATTTGGATGCTTGCAAATGTGGAAATCAGTCCCTAAACCTATTGTGAATCTCTAGAATTGTATATGGTGATACCTTAATGAATGTGTATAGGTATTTACAAAATGTAGGGAGCTTTAGGTGCCTTTTGTGCTTTCTTTTCAATAAGAGTCTATAAGAGTACTAGGTTGTAAATGAGGTGAGTTTCACTTGCTTATCTATAATTTTAAAGGTGATTTAAGTTACAAAGGTGGGATGAGGAGGAGTAAATGACTCAAAGAATAATATGTAACTAAAATTTCATGATCAAAGTGAGAAATGGAAAAACCATACACTAGGGTCGGGACCATATGACACAAATTGACCCTACTTTGTATGAAGTCTAAGGTTTAGAAGCTAACAATTAGAGTTTTAAATGGATTTCATGCATTCAATTCTTAGAAATTGTCGACATATGAGTGTGTATGACTAAACAAGCTAGACAAGAGACCTAAAGATGTACCAAATGAGAATGGGTAAAGTTCACTTGTTTGAGCAAGAGAGCAATGTCAAAACTAGCAGTGTTAAAGAATAGAATTACTAAATTCGAGTGTCTACAATTTATTCTTTCACATTCGATTTCTATCACATTGACTAAGATATCAATTCATAGTACACATTTCTCATGACACTTTGATTATTACATTGGATCTACACTTACTGGTTATTACACTTTAATATTATATCACCACCTATTACACAATTGATCTAAGACAAGTGTTTATTACATTTTCATGATTATATTAATGATTATTTCACACTTCAACTAGCACATTGATTGAACACAAATGTTTACCTACACATAATGGTTGATAACATAATATTTTTTTGCACACACAAGATAACAAATAACACCAGTCAAGTCGGTTATCCATTTTCAATTATATCTTTTATGATGGGATTCTCATGTCATGTTGTTTCATAGGTCACTATGGATCCATTAGGTATTGAGTCATGTGTGTTTTCATACTAGTATTACTATCACTATTATGTTATTATAAACACTCAAATTTGGTAATTTACTCTTTGACACTTCTAGATTTGACAATGCACTTTTCTAAGACAAACACGCCCTTTTTATGCCCGCTCAATATAGCTTGAGGTCTCTTGTCTAGATTTTTTATCCCTATACTCTTATATGCCATCAAAATTTGAGAATAAATGCATAAAAACCATTTCCAAAGTCAACATAACATGATACAATCCTCAATTCTTATGCTTTTCATCCCTGTGCAAAATCGTATAGTTTGGTTGGCTTGTGATATATGGTCTTGTTTGACTTGCATGATTTTGAACTGACATATCCTCCATCTTTTCTTTCAATTTCATATTCTTCATTGGGTCATTTACTCTCTCTAGGTCATCCTTTCCTGCATATTTCACCTTCGAAACCCTATATAAACAAGTTAACACTACCTCATTTGAAAAATTGGGGAATCATACGGCACTACATTGATACACTCACTTCTAACACTTGTAAAAGGAACCACACACTTCCTAAATATCACCAAATATTTTACACATTCATTAGGAAAACACCACAAAGTGGGTCGAATGCATCTTACCAAGTCGGAGGAGCAACCTCTCTCATTCTGCAAGCACTCAAACATCTATATTCCAAGTATTATAAAGATCCAAAACTCAATTTAAGAATTTTCAAGGAGTTCTTAATTATAAAATATAGGTGCATTCATTCATATACCACATGTTAGGTAGAGAATGACATGCAGTTTGAGGAATCTTCCGAGTAGTGCCAACATTGGCAATGCACGGGGGTACCCATAACCCATCTAAAATTTGTTTTGGAGGGTCTCCCACACACGGATAGGGTTTTAGACCTTAATTAGGATGTTTAGAGATCTTCACAACATGGATGAAAATTAGGTTTTGAACATGATAGATATTTCTAGGTAGGTGAAAGTTCCAAAAATTACAAAGGAAAATTTTGAGAAGGTTCAAAACCATATAGGCAGTCTAAAGCAGAGTTATACGGTCCTGCGCCTGTGTCATTATCTAGTCACATCCCAGAAACAAAGCATCATAAGGTTTAAATATTCTACTTCTATTATTCTACACACCCAAAACTTCCCATATCCATATGCAATTAGCCAAGTGCACTCATCCCCTTGTGTTATCAAGTTGACATCTTATATTGTACATTAGTTGCAAGAATTAATGTATTTTTATAATATTGCATAATTCATGTTGGAAGTTAATTAAACAAAATAACCTCTTGGAGTGCCCCTTTACATCCTCTACTCTACTCAACTCACTAATCTAGATTCTAAATCTAATAAAGATGCAAACATTTTGGAAAACTGACATGTGACTTGATCTTTGCACCAACCCTAATAACCTTAGGTTTTAACTTTTCCATTTTGTTGTATGACTCTTTTGTTAGGCATGTTTCTTTTATTTTTATTGCAATAATGGCTTCCTCTTTTGATCAAACCATATCATTTCTTGAATATCCAATGCATAACCCCATGTATAAGGAGAAAAAAATTAACCTCCTTCACACTCGCATTCATCCCAACACATAGTCTAAACATGTACATGAAATATTGTTCGGGGATTTTTTTCTCCAAGAGGAACCCATATATTTTAATTATAAGCATATAAGCATGGTTACTAGTGTTTAACCTTAATCTCTGTTTATATCTTTTCCAATCTAGTTTTTACTATCAATGTTGATATTATCCAAGGTGAAGGCTCCAATAATAACCTTAACACATGATCTTCCCGAAGACGAGGCACAACATTTTTACGCATTTATTATAATAGGATGCTGCTAATATTGATATTCTTCTATATGTTGCAAGATATCAACTTAAGCATGCTTCATTATCTCATATAGAGACATATATTATTCCTACATCTATAGTGCCTACATCCTTGGGGACACCTAATCATTCAATGCACAATATCTCCATGTCTCTTCCTACAACCACTATTGTTACCACACATGTTATATTCAAACTTAATGGTTCACACACTTCTTCATCTAGCACACAAGCTCTTTAAAGCCTTAGTTATAATATATAAGATCAAATCTTACAATTACAACAAGGTGCATCCAATTCTTCTCATGTTATGAATTATACGCAATTTCTTTATAACTTAATTATACATGAAGTGGATTTTTATCCTTTTCCTATGGTTTTGGCATTACTAAACTCCCCATCTATGATGGAAAAGGGGACACCATAGAACATATTTGATCATTCCATGTGGCTTATTTTAACTACACCTCTTATGACATCTTACTCACCAAGATCTTCCATCGATTCTTAAGGACTTCACACTACATTGGCTATATGATATCACCACACAGTCTTTACACTCTTTTACTTCTTTGGAAATCTAATTTTTGGCATAATTTGCTATCAACATTGGGGAGAAGGTTTCTTACGCATAAATGTATAAAATGCGGAAAGGATCTAATGGACCTCTCAATGATTTTGTCTTTGTTAGAAGCAAAAGGGAATGATATGGGAGGGATGAATTATTCCTTTAAAACTTTTATTTCATTTACCATTCATCATATGTTATTATTCATACAACCATTCATTCAACCATGTACCATATGTGTGTGTCAACATAAGCATATAAACAACCATAAACAAGATCAAGAGCAAGAGAGTACACAAGACACCAAAATTAAGTGGGAAACCCTCATGGGGAAGAAAACCCACTAAATTTTTCTTATATTACTCAAAGAAAATTAATTTATTGTAGCAACAACTACACAAGGAACACTAACCCCTAGTTTAGTAGAGCACCAACCCTACAAGGAACACCAAACCCTAATTTAGTGAAGCACCCACTCCACAAGGAGGATACAACCACCTAAGGATGACCAAACACCAAATCATCCACCTAAATATGTTTTATCTCTATAAATTTTTCTACCACAACTGATGGAAATCACTAATTCAGCTCACAAACCCTAGCTCATACCCTAGGGCATCAAACTTATACTTTCTCCTTTATTTTCTCTATCGTCTTACTCTCATGCTTCCATGCCTTCATAAACCTATCATGATATTTATATTCCTTAAATAAATGCATTCATACCTGCAAACATCACCTCTCTAGGTCACACTATTTCCCCATGCATGACTAGCTCACAAAATGAGCTTGAATTTCACTTTTATAGCTTCTTCTTCTCATTTTCCCTAAGGAAATCAGTCCATAATCATAATTTAGATCCATAAAATCTATAAAATTCAAAAAAATTAGTTACAACATCTACTTATGATCCATATAGGCCGACCTAGCCAAAAACATCATTTCATGTACCAAAATGGCTCAAAACCCCATAGGTACATTCTTAAAAATGCCCTAACATCGGTACCATAATTTTTCATGACCAAAAACCATTTAAATATGAGTAATAAATCATAAAAAAATTCATACATGGTCACACATTCAATCAACCAATCAAAATATTTCATTTACTAGGCCCATTAATCTTTATATCTTTAAAAATTGTTGTTTAAATACCCTTCAACACCACCCGTAAACTTCATCCGATCACCAAATCACTTATTCTAAACAAAAACATGCCATGTGACCAATAAAAATAAATTTCAGAACCTTTATAATACATATAATAATGTTATAATTCATTAAACATCTTCCAATTCAAACCACCGAAAGATTTTCCTTCACCAAATCAACCTGCCAAAAACTTTGTTTCCAAAGGTTATCTCATACGATCTATTATACAAAAATTAAATACTTAAAAATGGATTCATTTTATTTCCATTTCATAAATATTCACATTGCAAGTGATATTAAGCATCACCCAATCCATCTCATGCTTCAAACAACATCGAAATTCCACAAAAACATATCATGTCCTAAACTACCAAAAACCTTCTTACTCAAATAATGCCCTAGAAAACCTATCATATAACTTAATAATGACTCAATACATATACCATTGGAAAGGTATCTGAATAAAATTTCCAACACAACTTGAATCATCTCAAACTTCAACTTGTAGCTCAAGATATGGCCAAAACACCGAACCTTGCTATTTGAGATACCAAAACTGCCCTTTAACCACCAACCTGTTTGGACCTAAAAACCTCATGAACCTACATGAAAATTAATATTAAAAATCCATGTAAATCTATAAAAATACACATAAATCATGCAACATCAATTTATCATATCACTTATTTTTACCAACTTGTCCTAAATTGAAACTCTTCATAAAATGTTGTTTTCAGGTGGGGCCCACGTATGGTCAAGACCCCAACTATAAATTTTTGGAAATACATAGGAGTATAATAAAAAATAAAATCATCACATTGTATATTTCAATCAAAACATACTCATAATACTTCACATTTTTTAAAATGCTCCAGTTAGGGTTTAACTAGGATTTTAGAGCTTCTTACATTCTTAACATTCGTTCATAAAAACATGACGATAAAATGACCTCGTTATTATTCTAAAACATTATTCATTCACCTTAGGAGCTAACCTAAAATTATCAAGGTCCCATTCAAAGCATATTATCCACAACGAGCATCTGAAGTTGCATTTCGAGCTAGAAATGCACTTGTTCTTGACCCTATCCTACATAAATTGTCATAACTTGCTAAATTCACATAATGGGAACCTGAATTTTTTCTTAAATCACTATCACTCATCCCTCTAACATAACCAATCATCATAATTCAAATTTCATGGCCCAATCTCTCCAGTCACTAAGACTTACTTATGTTTACATGTTAGAATCTCATAGTAGCAACTAGTACCAATTGAAATAATGTAATAACTCATCAAGTAACCTTTGAAAATGACCCAAAAATACCTCATATGATATGATGTACTTTTTTCATGCTTCCATGAGCTCAATTAGCTCCAAATTACTCTGTCATACCTCCAGAAAGCATACCTACTCCCAATGAGCACCTGTAACATATAGATATACCTTTATTTGTACCATACCACCAATATGAGTAATCAAGCACCCTCAAAACCTGTTATGCATCATGTCAAAATGCTTCTCCAACATCTAAGAATCTCTCACTTATAAGCTATGCCTTCTAGGAACTTATATAGGCTTGCTAGAGCAAGCATACCTCACTTTGAATATCCCGTAGTAGTTGAACCACATCTAAAACACCATGTCAGCACCTCATATAACATCATGAAATCATCATATAAAATCCAATTTTTTATTAATGTGGTTTCACATCAATGACAACACCTATTAGACCTACATGCCAACAATCTCCCCTTTTTCATTGATGGAAAACACCTTGAACTTCTCCCCCTTTTTACATTAATGAAAAAGGCATACATGTAGCTTACCTCATTCACCTATATAAGCTTCATACCTCCCTACTTTGGTTAGAAACATAAACCAAAGTTCTCAAACTAGCTCAAATTCTTGATTTTAGGTCAAAATCTAATTCTTGGCCTCATTTCAAGTATGCAAGTAACATACTCCCCCTAGAACAAACACTTCCATCAATTGAAAATCATTAGTATACCATGAAAAATCACAATCTCACCTTTTAAGGGACCAAAACAACAAATTCATCCTCTTAGGCAAGAAAACACACCAATTTACACCTTGTACCATGTTTTGGCCTCCAAGACACAACTATAGTAGTCAAGAAACAATGTGACAACATCCCACTTATCATGCCAACAATGCAAGTTTCATCATGACACAACATTATATCATCATTCTTGACCAAAATCCATCAATTCTAGGCCTAAATCAAGCTTAACAATGCATCTATTTGTCCTTCATACCATGCAAGCCACTGTCAGCCCTAAACAATCATTTTAGTGCATTTTAGACCAATTTCATCATCCTCCTACAGGTCAACCATACTTTGACTCAACCAAAAATCACTCCCCCTAGGCTAAATGCCTCTATCTCTAGATCCTAGACATAAATTTGAGCTATTAACCTTGTTACCGTGTCTTAGAAATATATTCACCACTTTTAGTTATCCCTAATGCACCATTTCATTCTTCTACAATGCATACCTTCAAAAACTTGAATAAAGATGAGGTCGTCACTTTCTCACCTGGTATGGTCTAGAGAACAATAGTTCATCCATCTAAGAAGCTCATTAAAGCTCCCCCTAATTCTTTTAGATGCAATTTCAACCACTTGCCTCTGAAACTTACTCTCTTAGTCATTATTCTTTGCAAATTTTGGTTTCATATCATGGCATAGAAACTCATCTCTCTGTTTTAGCTTTTTATGATTCCACAAATCTTATTGACCTTTATAAGACCCTCATGAAGGCTTCATACCATATACTCAAGCTTAGAATACCATCATAATGATATCTTAGAGTGTGACATAGTTTCTTTCTTGCTTTGGATAACACAACAAACTCACGGAAGCCCCTTTACAAGTTCAACTTAGAATTTTGACTATTGAGATAGTAAATAAATTCAACACAAACTTTTATCCTATTAGGACCTAGAATAACAAAGTCTCATCTATTTTCTTCAGCATATTCTTCTTCAACTTGATTCCATTACTAACTATTACCTTTAAACCATTGTAATTCATCCCTATCTCTTAATACAAACCAATAAGAGCTTTATATCTCAACAACTTGAGCGTTCCCAGTTTGTAACCTCTGCGAGAACACAAAAACATTGTCCTCTCCCTGTAGCTTCTCATATACATATCATACTTCTAATCACTTGTCTATATTTCTAATCCATTCTTCATTATAGATTGAGATATTGATTCGAGAGGTGAGAATAGCTTCCCTTGCCCTTGTAAACATGCTTAGGCTTGTAACAATCCATTTTAGCCTTCAATTCCTTGCCACAGATCAAATTTAGCTAGTAGCCATCCCTTCACACTTGTAGTTCCACATTTCTCATCATTTGAAAGATTGACTCACACTTTTACTTTAGTAGACCATCATGAAGAATAATTTACCTAGCATCACTATAGAAGCATCTTGACAACACATTGTTATAGGATTTTTCAATATTCAGAGCTATGACAATCAATGATCTTACCCAAACATAGTCCAAGAAATTTATTTACTTATGAGAAGTGCAAAATACAACTTTTCCTCAACTAAGAATGACATCGAAAACTTTGAGAGACACATTATTAATACCACAAGTCACATACACAATGAAAGAACTCCCAATAACTAATACAATATTCTAAGACATAAAGAACCATGGTCTTAGAATTCTCATAATAAAAGCATCAAATACTATCAACCTACTCACCTTTGTCAAATTCGGTGGTGTTCTAACCTTATTTTCTTTGCATAGAAAATATCATAGCTTGTCTTCAAGTTTTGATGAGCACAAACCTTTAGGGCATTGAAATCATCTACACTTGCTCTTATATCTTCAAACCTTCTTCTACTTGTAGAACATCCTTCAAGGGATATGAGATCATTAATGCAATTTAACATGTACACCTACCTACATTAGACACACACCATCTAACCTTTAAAGCCTATAGGGTGTAATTTGTTTCATTGTTATCTTCTTGTCGAATTCGAAGGCTCGATTTCATGATTCACAAAATGTGTGATCATAGTTGACATATCTTAGTGACACCTTTTAAAGGAGAAACTCACCTTTACACTCTTGGTTCTTGTCTAATTGAGGACCTTCATATTTTCCTAGGTCACCTGTAGCTGACCTCTACCTATATATTCAATGAGCAACATGTCCTTCCTTAGGAATTTTCATTTCATTGACACTTAATCATCTAATATGCTTGCATAGTGCCATTAATCTTCATGGAACACCCTTACACCTGTAAAATATGTAAATATTTTGCATCTTAGGAGAAGATTTAGGGTGTCCTAAATCAAACCATTGTCATATGATTGTCTTGATATGCATGTAGCATTATTATTTGATCATATCCATAATTCTAAGCATTCTTCACACATTTAATAATAGCTTTAGGTTTGAATTAACCTCTCAGAACATTGAATCCATTCTCAAGGCATAAAATAGAGAACACTCTGCCACCTTCACTCAGAACAATCCTTCTAACTGATGTAAAAAAAATTCTTTGAAAGACTTAATTGATGTTTCCACTTGAAAATATAACCTACAATACATTTGGACTCAGATATCTCCTTACTCATTTTGGCATTCAAACACAAATTGTTCATACACTTGTAGCTTGGTGTTCTTACATGATATAGTGTATCGACCTCAAGAGTTTGTTGTGACCTTCATATAGCCTTGAATCATGTACCTTCATTATCACTTGATGACCTTTCGATTATTCCAATGCAAACTTATTGATTGAATTAGATAAACATATGTCTTTGACATTGATTACGAGCTTGTAGGGGAAATATGTGATCAAAAATCACCTCTGCACAATCAAATTTTATCTTATCCATGTTAGGAAATAAGAGATAAAATATGCGGAATAATCCCTTACAAAATCGCAACAATAGAAACTAATATGCAGAAAATATTACAGATCTCAAATAAAAGTGCAGAATAAATAACACAACACAGAGAGACAAGATTTAATGTGGTTCATCCAATTTGGGGTACATCCACCAAGAATCACTTGCTCAGATTTTATTACAAGCCTCCACTCTCTCAATACAATACCTGATTTGTTTGGAGCTATGCTCAACAAACTCTGAAATTCACACTTGAATTCAAAACACATCTCTGTGAATACATTTGCTTGTGTTTCTATCATATACATAAGACCATATAAATAGACAACTGCTTAAGTAGTTTTACAAAACCATGGGTATCAAACAATGGGAAAAAAATAAAAACCGTCCCATAAACCTATGGGTAGCCGAAGAGGCGGTTTAACAAAACAATGGGTACTGCAAAACCATGGGCCCAAAAATAGCCTATAACGGTTACCCATTACACATGGGTTAATAAACCACCCATGAAAATTTGCTTGGGGCTTCGCCGAAACCCCGACCCGCTCACGGCGAGTGGGACCGTTGTAAAATACCCAAGTGTAACGCATAGAAGGTGTACCACACTCTAACATGAAAATAGGCTCCACAAACATAACAATCCAAACTAGTCATCACACTCTTTTTATGCCTCATAAGCGATTCACAAGTCCTCCATGTCTTTGGAAAGATCAACATTGCAGCACTTTACTCACTTGAATATATTTCTTCATGGATTCAAAGCTTGTTCCTTTACAACATACATAGTTCAACCTATCATGAGGATATGTTTTTCACTTTTGTACTCAATTTCTCTTATAGACCTAAAGATACACATTTTCATGACCTTGTGTATTTCTTTTGACTTGATGGAGAGACTAAATCCCTTGAACAATACTCACAGAGATCTCAAACCACAAATATCTAACATGATTACCTTAGTTAATATCATAGTACATGGGCATAACGGGATGCAAACCATGATAAATGAACACCTTCTTAGACTTTGACACAAAATTTGGATGACCCAGAAAAAGAGTATGACATGACACACCAAACAAACATCATTGACCTTGTGGATGAATGATATTTTCACCTCAACAGTTGTGACTCCCCATGAGATACGGAAATCTTTACACATAACCCCCTTTGACTTATCACAGTCCTAATGAAGTTTATTAGACATAATGTTCTTGACTGCATACCTTTGATATAGACAACGTGACTTATTTTGGCACAATGACATGACACTACCATAAACCTAGTCTCTCATGACTATAGGACATACACTCAGAGCTTAAGACCAGTTATAATGACACAATTAGGACTTAAAAGACCTTATTACTAAGAACTTGTGGCAACAAGACATGACATATTGAGATAAGACTTCAAAAAGTTCTTTAAAGACAAAAAAACATGCTAAATCACTAACAACAGTGACTTATGAAAGACACAATACATTTATGGATGAAAAATGAACTCATACTAATATATCAAACACCTATCAAGTGCAAGAGCTCATGAAAATAGGGAAAGAGTCACTTTCCATACCTTACAACCTTTGTGGTATCCCATAGGCCAAGTTTCTTCAACTTATCTTGCACAGGATCTTGGAATCCATTCAAACACATGTGCTCTTCTTGAACTTGAGAAAACATACTCTTTTGAGTTGTCATAGGCTTGAGAACCTTTTTTTCTATCTTGGTAGCTCTAGCATCCTCCTTGACAACCTTCAAACTCTACATGATGGGCTGAGATTTTGCATTCATGACCTCCTTCACTAGATCATCCTTCTTCTTGTCCTTTGAATCTGACATAACAGTCTTGGGATGATACATTTGACTGAATTTCCTTTTGAAATACCTTCCATTTAATGTTTGAAAGCTGCTAGCACCTCTTGGTGTACTACCTTGTATACAAAAATTTGTAATATGTCCTTGTTTGTGACACTTATGGCATACAAATCCATTTTTAGTCCTCCTAGGTTCAAACACTCTTAAATTCCATCCACAATACTTATCTCTATGTCTATATTCACATCATGAGTAGCATTCACTCTTGAAGACACCTACTTCATTCCTTAAGGTCCTCTTTTTTACAATCTCTAGCTCTATGACCAAAATCATGACAAACAAAACAATATCCATTAAATGAAGAGCCATACCTCATAACATTAGGCTATCTAACTGAGTTAGGCCTTCTTGGATCTGCCCTTTTGATCACTTTCTCAGCTGATTTAGTTCTTGTACCAGCTTCATCATCATTATTTCCTTCAAACCCTAGGCATGTTTTTTCATCTATGGCCTTTTGACCTTCTAGAACATCATCAAGAGATTTGGAGATCTTCTCAAGTCTCTCATATATACACAACTTTGTTAGAAGCATTCTTCGAGTTTGATTATAGGCCTTTCAATTTGTCTTCATACCTGGAACAAGTATCTTCTTTCTCTTTAGGGAATTAGATAAAATTTTCATTTCAGATTTCAAACCCTTGATGGCTAGCTCATGATCTTTGTAAATTTTATACATATTATCTTGTAGTTCACACACCATAGAATCAACAACTTCATATTGTTCTCTCCAACAATTAGTATACATATCCATTTGTGCTTCAAAGAATCTCCCTCAAACTGTCAAGATTCTCTAGAAGGGCTCATTCTGATACCAATTGTTAGAAGCACAAGGGACTGAGAGGGGGAGGTGAATCAGTCCTTCAAAACTTTTATTTCATTTACCATTCATCATATTTTATTATTCATACAACCATGTACCATATGTGTGTAAACATAAGCATATAAATAACCATAAGCAAGATTACGAGCAAGAGAGTACAAAAGCTATGAAAATTAATTTGGAAACCATCATGGGGAAGAAAACCCACTCAAACTCTGCTTATATTGCTCAAATCAAATTAATTTAGTGTCGTACCAACTACACAAGGAGCATCAATCCCTATTTTAGTAGAACACCAACCCTACAAGGAGTAGAAACCCCTAATTTAGTGAAGAACCCACTCTACAAGGAGGATAAAAAACCATAAGTATGACCAAGAACCAACCCATCCACCTAAATATGTTTGATCTCTATAAATTTTTCTTCCACAAATGATGGAAATCACTAATTTAGCTCACAAACCCTAACTCGTACTTAGGGCATCAAAAAATTCTTTCTCCTTCTTTCTTTGCTCTATATTTTTATATCATGCTACCATTCCTTCCTCAACATATCATGATATTTATATTCCTTCAATACATGTCTTCATACTTGCAAACATCACCTCTCTAGGTCGCACTATTTTTGCCCATGCATGACTAGCTCACAAAAAATGAGCCCAAACTTCACTTTTATAACTTCTTCTCATTTACCCAAAGGAGGTCATACCTTCATCATAATTTTGACCCATAAAAATATATAAAATTAACAAAATTTAATTAAAACAGATAATTATGACCCATATAGGTCAGCCTAGCCAAAAACATCATTTCATGTGCCAAAAATGGCTCAAAACTCCATAGGCACATTCTTAAAAATGCCCTAACATTAGTACCATAATTTTTCGTGACCCAAGACCATTTACATATGAGTAATAAATCATAAAAAATTCATACATGGTCACTCATTTAATCAACCAATTAAAATATTTCATTTACTGGGCCCATTAATCTTGGTATCTTTCAAAATTGTTGTTTCCCGCACTTTTAAAGCACCCTAGAAACTTCATCCGATCACTAAATCACTTATTATGAACCAAAAATGTCATGTGACCAATAAAAATAAATTTCAAAACATGTATAATACTTATAAGCGTGTTATAATTCATGAAACATCTTCCACTTCAAACCATCAAATATTTGCCTTCACCAAATCAACCTACCAAAAACTTTGTTTTCAAAGGTTAGCTCATAAAATCAATTATACAAACATTAAATAACATAAAAATGGATTAATTGGATTCCCAATTCATCCTTATTAACATTAAAGGTGATATTAAGCATCACCCAATCCATCTAATGCTTCAAACAACATCAAAATTCTACAAAATAGATCTTGTCCAAAACTCGCCAAAAACCTTATTTCTCAAACAATTTGATGTAAAACCTTTAATATGACCTCATCATAATTCAATAAATATACCACTGTAAAGGTATCTAAATATAATTTCCACCACAGCTTGAATCATCTCAAAATTCAACTTGTAGCTCAAGATATGGCCAAAACATTGAACCCTATTATTTGAGATCCCAAAACACCCTTTGACCAATCAACCTATTTGGACCTCGAAACCCCATGAACCTACATAAAATTAATCTAAAAATCCATGGAAATATATAACAACTCACATACATCATGCAACATCAAATCTAGCATATCCCTTATTTGGACCAACTTGTCCTAAACTGAAACTCTTCATAAACTATTATTTTCCAGTGGTGCCTACGTATGGTCAAGACCTCAAATATACATTTTTGGAAATACATAGGAGTCTAATACAACATAAAATCATCACATTTGATATTTCAATAAAAATAGATTCATAATAATTCACCTTTTGCAAATTGTTCCTAGTTAGGGTTTAACTAGGGTTTTATACTTTCTTACCTTCTTAACGTCCGTTCATAAAAACATGACGATTAAATGACATAATTATTCTTATGAAACCTTATTAATTCATATTAGTAGATAACTTGAAAGGATAAATGTTACATGCAAATCATATTGTCCACAACGATCATCTGGAGTTGCATTTCGAGCTAGAAATGCACTTGTTCTTGACCTTGTCTTTCATACACTCGTCATAACTTGTAAAATTCACATCATGGGAACCTAAATTTTTACTTACATCACTATCAATAATCCCTATAACATCTCAAATAATCATAATGTGAATTCCATGTCCCAATCTCTCCAGTCACTAAGACTTACCTATGCTTGCATGCTAGAATCTCATAGTGGCAATTAGTACCAACCAAATAATGCAATAACTCATCAAGTAACCTCTTGAAAATGACCCAAAAATACCTCATATGATATGATGTATTTGTTTACATGCTTCCATGAGCTCAATTATCTCCAAATCACTCTGTCACACCTCTAGAAAGCATACCGCTCTTAATGAGCACCTGTAACATAGAGATGTACCTATATATGTACCATACCACCGTGCAAGGTTCATTTTAAGAAGACCCCTATGAAAAATTACTTTCAATCATTGGCGAATCTCAAAAATTGACTTTCGAATCATTGGCGAATATCTGAAAAAATGTTTTGTGGCAAAGGCAATTTTGTAGAGAGCATTTTTCCCTTATTTCACAAAGTTGGTCGGGGTTAGGTGGGAAGTTGGTCGGGTAGGTTGGTAGGGGGTTGGGCGAGTTGAGGGGTTGGGTGGGTGAGGTTAGACAACTAAGGGTTGGGTGGGTGGGATGGATGGGTGAGGGGTGGATGGCTAAGTGTTGGGAAGACAAGTTAGATAAGTGAGGGGTCGACGACCAAGGTTGGGTCGGACAGGGGTTAGACAAGTGAGGGGTTAGACAACTAAGGGTTGGACGGGTGGGTTAGGTAGGTAGGTTGATAGGTGAGGGGTTGGATGGCTAATGGTTGGATGGGTGGGTTGGACGGTTGAGGGTTGGACGGCTAAGGGTTGGACGGGTGGGTTGGTCGGGTGAGGGTTTGGACGGTTGAGCCTTAAGGGGTTGGATGGCTAAGGGTTAGGCGGATGTGTTGGCTGGTATATGGGTTGGATAGATAAGGGTTGGGTGGGTGGGATGGACGAAAAAGCATTGGTCGGCTAATGGTTAGATGGTATAGAGTTGGATGGCCAAGGGTTGGAAGGGTGGGTTAGACGGCTAAGGGTTGGGCGGATGATACCAATGAATCAATGATTTAGTCATCCGTCCAACATGGGTTGAAACTTGAGCCAAAGCGGCCACCATGACCAACCAATAGTTTTCCACCACGTGTCCTTTGAACCATACAAACCCCTATAAATACCCCTTCAAGGTTCATTTATTCACTTTTCTATGAAAATTTCCAGTGCTCTGAGCTCTCCAATCTTCAAACTTCTCCCAAATTTCAGCAATGGCCAACACCACATCTATTCCTACACCCAAATTTCAATACAAAAACCTCATGTGCCCACAGATTTTAGCTCTACTAAGAGCAAAAGATGCACAAAAGGATTGGCTTGAAAAATCAGAATTTATCGGGCTTGTGGACATGCCCCAACTCGATATTGATACTTCAATCCTTGATTACCTTCTTGCCTCTTACAACGAGAGTGATAGAAAATTTTCCGTTCTTCTCGTAATCCGCCACATGTGAGATCAATTTCAAAATAACTTTGGAAATTAGAATTGTACAATGTTACTATATGTTGTTAATACAAACTATGTTTCTATTTTATTGTTTACGTAAATGTTGCTTAAATTTACTTGATTTTGTTTCTTTAAAATATTTACGTTTCTGATTTGTTATAGATGTAAAATAAATCAATCAATAGATATAAACGACAAATGTGTCCTTATTTCAGTCTGAATTTGAAACCTAAATATAAAAAACAAATGAGATAATTGAAACATATAATGACATTATTCCAATGGAAAAGGATCAAATAAAGACAAATATAATATTGCATTTATTGAAAGTTGTAATCTCTGTATGAAATACATCAATACTTATTACATCACATTATTGTAATGAAATCTATGTGAATTGGAATAGTCTTGGAGAAATGATTTCATTTGTGTCTTGGAAATCAACTGTAGCATGATCTGTGGATGTGTCTCAATCCCTTGGGTTAGGTAGAATATTACTAACTCCTCTTCTTTCTACTAGTGAATTCCATAATGCTAGTGCTCTATCATAAGGAAAAGACTCCACTGAGTAACGTGATACATACAATATGAGACATCTTTCTAGATTCCTATCTAATATGTTTCAAACTTTTGACTTTAAAAAGGATAGTGCACTGAAAACCCTCTCATATTCCATAGAACCTAGAATCATTGTTTGACAGAGCTCATACAACTTAATATACTCACTCAAATCTTCACTTAGAATACTATTGGAACAAATATCCTTCCAAATCCTTTTCATGGCACCGTAATCCTGTGGGTTTTGTAGAAGCTAAACTTGTCGTATCATAGTATTAGCAAAATCCATTGACTGTGAACTAAGTATTTTTCTTTTCAAAATACCTTCTAAAGAAACTCCATTTATCTCTTTAGTCTTAGAGAAATGATCAATTAGATCACCCATGTTTTTGATAAATAAAGGACTGATAGATGTATAAGGTTTTCCACCGAAAAATTCCAAAACTGTGGATTTACAACTCCCATTGCTTCAAGTATTTTATCATTTTTGAATCTTTCCCGGATCTCTTTAGCTAACAATTCAGAGATCTTTCTCAACTTATTCCTAGTTTCCATTAATACTGCATCATATAAATTTCGTGTCACTCTTACTTCTTCTATTTCTGAGTTAGCCATATCAACTCTTTTTTGGAACATATGAAGTGGAATCTCTCTTCCACGCACTATTATACACAGATGATCATGTATATTTTACTTTAAGAAGCACATGGAATTTTTCAAATCTGTCAATGCATTCCAGTTTTTAAAAGCAGCACCCTGAAAAACACCCATCAGAAATATATACATTTTCTAGACTCTAGCAAACATGTCTTGTGAGTCTTATGAAGTCTGTAATGTAGAAAGACTGATCTTGTGCATGCTTCGTTAAAATATTCAGCTCCCTCAACATGGGAAAAATACCATAGAGCATGAGTAAAATTTCTATGTTAGTTAGATGACACAATATATCTTTAGCTTTATCTACATTCCTATGAGATTTAAACATAAATCATGTTAGTGAAGGATATTCATCAAATATTCTACATGCAAGTTCATATATAGATATCCATCTGGTATCTACATCTTTGAGAATTTTTTTCGCTCTCACGGTCTAATAGAATTTTTTTAAATTCTATAAATCTCTTCAAACTGCTAGAATAATAAGCATGCAAATCACGTATCAATTCCTCCACTTTAGCTACATTTTCAAATGTGCTCACAATTTTGTAGGCAAGATTCATTCTGTGAGCCATGTAGTGGACAAAAACCATATATGGAGCAATAGTTGTCTAAAGTCTAACACACACTACCATTTCTCGGCTCCTCGCATCACACCTGCACCATTGTTTCTGATACAAACTAATTTTGTTGCAATGGAAAAGTCATCCATTCTAGTGATATCCTTCAAATTTGACACCACCAATTTATAAATATTTTCATAATTGTAATTCTCAATCATTTTATGAATTGCTAAGAGGTGTGGAGTCCTTATTTCATTAGCAAAGGTGTAAATGTGAATACATGTCCATGAAGTATTATCGATCAGTAGTAACCTCATCTAATGAAAGGAAATATACTTTTTCTTTTGAACACAGTTTCAAATCCTCCTTCTCTACCAGAGATAGACATTTTGCAATCTCTCAGCCACTGGTATCTAACCAATGAGATTGAGGAACATTTTGTAGACCAATAAATTGATACAACATTTTATTTTCTCTGAAATTTGACATCGGTCTTCCCCTTTTCATTATATGAAATATGGTAGCAAACTGAATACCCTTTGCTTGCATTTCTGCCTCCATAGATTTGCTTAATCTTGCTACTATGGTCCCACCTTTTTCATTTACATATTTGATACGTTTTTTCCTTTTCATACTCTTCGTATATTTGACATGTAGACAATCTTTTTCATCTTTCCATTTATGTGTTCTAACTATGTTGCCATCCTTTAGCTTTTGGGAAATGTACATTTTCCCACAATGCTTTTCAATTGTGTCCAATTTGAGCTGCATTGTGTGATCCTTCCCATGTTTCCAACCACATATTTTACATTGGAACATCATTACAATTTTCAATGTACATAGGTTCAATAAAAGGATATTTTGCAGCCCATTCGAATTGGAATTTCCTTCCAATTGTCCAGTTTTCCCTCTTTCTTCTGGCATATTTTATTTTATTTCTTGGGATTCAACTTCTACATTTGGGCTATCAACAAGAATATTTTGATTCTCATGTCTCCTTTTTCTGGAAATAGACCTTGGAGTAGAAGCTTCCTCTGCTGGTGTATCATGAGAATTCGATGAATTTTCTTGTACTTCTATGTCATCAAGGGACAAAATGTTTTCCTCAACATATAATGGATCATCGATATCTTTAAATTGATTATTCTGTGAAGGAATTTCTGAAACATCTACATATAGTTCTATAAAATTGTTACTTATATAGAATTAATTTTATCTATAGTTAAATTTTTATAGAGTATAAAGAGTTCCAAGAACAATATGATTAACATAATTATTAAATTCTGTAAGATTAAATAACTAGTAAATAAAGCATGTGCCACACATCGATATTTTCATCTTATGCAAAATCCGAATTTGGTTTTTGTGATTTTCCAAAATAGCTAAGCAAAGTACCCTTTTTGAATTGGCTAAATTTGTAATCTTCTTGCCTTGATTTCTAGTATCCATGATTGCTTACTGCTTAGGCCCTTAGGGGCATCTTATGTTTGAAGGCTCTAAGAATGGATGGTTTAAGGTTAGACGATATTGGTTGGAAAGTAAAGGGTTGGATAGCAAATGGTTGGATGAATGAGTCAATGAGTGGTTTGACAGCTCACGACTAAGGGGTTAGACGCCTAAGTTATTGGACAACTTAAGCCTTAGGTTTGACGGCTCGATTTGGATGGCTAAGGGGTTGGATGGCTCGCGGTTGGATAGATAACAGTTGGAGGGCTAATGGGTTGGATGGATAGGGGTTAGACAACCAGGGGTTGTACGGCTAAGGGTTGGAAGGATCAGAGTTGGATGGATCAGAGTTGGATGGCTCAAAGTTGGATGGCTCAGAGTTGGGCGGATCAGAGTTGGGCGGATCATAGTTAGCAGGATCAGAGTTGGACAGCTCAGAGTTGGGCGGATCAGAGTTAGACGGTTAAAACTTAAGGGGTTGGATGGCTTAGATTTCAAAGTTAGACGGGTTAGGGTTAGACGGGTCGCTTGGATAGCTCGAGTTAGACAACTTATGACCTGGACGACTCGGTTTCGGTGTTGGTGGATGAGGATTTTCTTATGTTTACTTTGGTGAATATGTGCACAATATGATTTGAAATGGTGGAGAATTACATTCATAAGCTCTTATATATGTGTAAAATCTAGGTGAAATGAATAGTATAAGGGACATGTCGTCGAACTTTTGGTGCATAAGTCAGCTATGAACCACATAATATCCACCAATTTGAATTTCCATAATCCTTGATTTTTGTGAGTTTATGAAAATTCACCACTAAAATTTCCCTATTGCTGTGAGTTCTCAATCACCCTCAAAACTTGTTATGCATCATGTCAACATGCTTCTCCAACATCCAAAAATCCCTCACTGACAAGTTATGCCTTCTAGGCACCTATATAGGCTTGTTATAGCAAGTATACCTCACTAAATATCCCTATAGTAGCTGGACCACATCTGAAACACCATGTCAACACCTCATACAACATCATAACATAATCCTACAACATCCACTTTGTCATTAATGTGGTTTTGCATCAATGACAACACCTATTAGGCCTACATGCCAACAGTCTTATGATACAAGACCATGCTTAATAAGATGAGAAATATTTTGGCTGATAGTGAACTACAAGATCTCTTCATACAAAGCTTGCTTTCTCCTTTGTAAGAATTGGTCATATTTGAAATTTTTTATCATTTGACCATCGATGCCACACACTCAAAAATAATGAGAGTAATTTGTTACATATGAACCAACTCAAGTCCGTTTCTAACACTCCTACTACATCCAATGCCAATTCTCCAAGAAAATCACATTAAAAGGAAAGACTAATGATGTTAAGGCTACTTCTAAGGAAATTGTCAACGTTATTTCTCAACCTAATAAAATACAACTACAACCCACACAATGAAAATTTACACACTTGAATTATTCCCCACACATTGTATTGGAAAAATTGTTTTAGTGTAATCTTATGTCTCTCCCTCTTCCATTTGAGGTTGATGTGAGAAAGCCTCAAAGTAAGAGTTTTGATGTCAATGCTTACTACAATTATCATATATGTATTGGTCACCTCACTGATAGGTGTATCAAACTTTAACAGTCATTCAAGATCTTTTTGACTCAACTACTATTGAATGGGATGAGCCCACTAAATCTTATTAGCCAACCAACGATAATGCCAAATTGAAAATATTCAATGACCCACTACCTAAGCATAATAATGAAAAATATGCTTCAGAAGTGCTCAATACTTATCATTTGGTTCCACCACCGCACTCCTATGATTATCCTTTGATTCAATGATTGGCACTATCACTCACACATCATATACTACACCAATTATCACTTTTAATGACTTTGATATAGATGACACACTTGTTTCAGATACTCTATCCATTCTTGTCTCTATTAATCAAGTACATATACATAGTTTTTGGTTGATCCACATAACAAGGACAATGTATTCTCTCTCATGCTACTTTAATCTCTTGGAATTCCTACAAAGAACCTCACATTTGATTGTAATCCTCAATATCAACGGATCACTTTACCTATTACAATTGGATGTGTTACGAAATTGGTTTCATTCTTGTTACTTCCACTCTTAGCTATGACACATTACATTTAGGTATCAAATACATGCTCTTAGGTCTATTCCATCGTTCATTCACCAATGTGTAAATTTTATTCATAATCAACATGTTGTCACGATTAGAGGCGTTCCCTTTTAGGCTCATTCTCCTAGCTTGCCTAGTTAGCCTTTTTATAGTTTACATCCCTACTTCTAGTATGTCTATGGATAGGTATTTGATTGTATATTATTTCTTGCAGCTCTACCCTTCCTAGGTCTCATGATAGGATTTTGGGTGTACACATTATCTCTAGTGGTTCTAGTCCTCCTAGGTTTAATCTAATGTCCTTTGTTTTTCACACTATCTATAGTATATCTTACCCTCTTAGATCTCATGATAGGCCTTCAAATGCATACATTCTCTCACATGTCTCTTGATAGGCCTTCAATTTCACACATTCTCTCTAGTGGCTCTCACTCTCATAGGATCCCGCGTAAGTACTCTAGTACACATGATATCTCTACAGTTCCTCACAAGTCTTCTAGTGCACAAGGTATATCAAGGAGTACTCTCCTTTTAGTCCTTCGTGCATATCTTCTACTTCACACACTATTCACACAACTACTTCATCCACTTAACATTCTTTGGCATACATCACTACTATTTTACCACTTGCATTTAAGTCACATTCTTTAACACAATCACGATAAAGCCTCCATCTTCTTTAATAGTAATTATACCTCTTCAGGAGGTTCTCATTTGGTAGCTTCATGTTACCCCTCCTCCTCGTGTACATAGCTAAAAATAAAAAATACAAAAATAGTGACATAGTTTCAAAACACAAAAAAAAAACATTCATATATTTGCAAAAATACAAAACCAAGACTTGTACACTTAGTTTGAGTTGTTAACACTTTACATTACATATGTTGTTAGTCACTTTGGTTTGATTGATATCATATCTTTTCTAATCTTTACATGCATGCGTTCATGTGGTATATTGAGTTTGATGCAAGACACACACATATTGATACATGATGACATGCATTGGTTTTCCTTTACCCATACTTCCTATACATATGGGGGCATCTATTATACACTACACACATGTGTTATTATTTCATTATAGTTCCTTTATACTTCCTTATTACGCTTGATTACATATATTGTGTACATGTTATATTTTGAGCTAACATGACTAACACATATGTCTTGTTCAAGGTTAACACCTTTTCTTCACATGTTTCTATCTATATCAATAGCTGTATTATTCCATCCTAATCTCACACTGTTGTTTTCTATCCATGCTTGTTAGTTGTGTGCGTTGTTGATTGTTGGTTTCACTAATTATGGATTGAGTGCCTTCCTTATCTTGTGACACCATGGGTGTCCCATTTTGTGGCTCTATGTTTATCTTATGTGATCTTGTTTACATGCAAGCAAGCCTTGATTGTCTTGTAACATCATGGGTGTCCCATATTTACCTCTATGCATTTATGTGACACTATTTGCATATTGTTGACTCTGATTATACTATTGTTATATCTCTATATTTATTTTCTTATACATGTGTTATTATCATTACCATTACTATTTCTATTATTATTCTTGTTGCACACCATGGTTTCAACCATGTGCAACCCCTTTATAGTACACATTATTCATGATGTCCACCTCTTCACCATTATACACTCTTCTACAACTTCTTATACGTACATTGCATGGGCACACATAATTTCTTGTAAGTCATGTGCTCAACCAGGTTTATCACATGCACCTCAAAAGAGGGCCATTCATCCGGGTATGTTCTATACCTACAATAGACACAATCATGATTATGGATTCAAACACATGTATACATAGGGTATAGGTACTCTAGAATAACATCAAATATATAAATCTAGAAAACTAGGCAAAGGATAAAAATATATAGTTTGGTTATAACTATATCAATGGTTTTGACATAGTTGCATGATTTTTCCCAAGGGTAGCTTACATCAAATTTCTCATTAGTTTCATATTTTCACCTACAAGTAAATGTTTTTGGCATAGTTTTATATCTACTTTACTCGAGTTCATACTAGTTATAGGGCACATGAAGTATTTCACTCCTTCACCACAACACTCTATTTTGGCTACAGATTTTGGGGATCTTGGGGTACGAGTCTCCTTTCTCCATCTATATTTTAGCATATTATAGTTTCTACTCGCTTTTATTCAGTTGTACAAAACATGAGAAGGGCATGGGTGCACTCATTCTCTTTTCTATTGTGTGTGATTATTTATAGAATTGGCCCAAAATCCATCTATAGCGGTGTGATCTATGGGGTTGCGGAAGGTATCAAGTGAATAGTTTCTTTGTGGGGCATTCATTCCTTTCCTCTTACATTCAAAGGAGAAGATATCAAAGTTGCCAAATTACTTTGACACATGGTCTTCTTCCTTCATTAGATGTTTTGGTATCTCACTCTTATTTTTTCTCTCCTAAATGTTGGGTTCTATGTACCTAATAATACAATTTATTCTCGACACAATTGGGTACTAATCACCCCAAATCCTTTAGCAAGCTCATCAATCCAAATCTTTAAGTGCAAGAAAATAATGGGAACTTCTCCTTCCGTAAAATGAATAGGTGTATTCCTTCCATGTTTTGCATCTCTTTCATATTATGCAAATCCAAAATTTAACATCTTACATTTTACAATTGAGTTAAATTTTAACTCTTTACTATGGAAATTGAATACACTTTTTGTTGTAGGTTTCACCATAAAGAATGCCAACACCAACACAATGGGAATATGTAAAACAAACTCTAAGTGAAGACAAACTGTGTCTACTCACTTATGTATCTTTTCGTTTAGGCATGTAATTTTCATTTCATACTTAAAGGGGGAAAATGTAGACACTCAAATTTGGTAATTTACTCTTCAACACTGTTGGTTTTGAAAATGCACTCTTATAAATACAAAAATCCCTTTCTACCCCCACTCGGTACATCTCGGTGTCTATTGTCTAGATTATTTATTCCTTCAATCATGATATGTCGTCAACCTTTAAGAATTAAATGCATGAAAACCTTGTATAAATTTAACTTAATAGGATGTAACCCTTAGTCCTTATGTTTTCCATCCTTGTGCAAAACCATATAGTTTAGTCAACTTGTGATTTATGGTCTTGAATGACTTATATAGTTTTGAACCGACATATCCTCCATATTTGCTTTCAATTTCATATTCTTCGTTGGGTCATTTACTCTCTCTTTAGGTCATCCTTTCCTCGATAATTCACCTTCAAAACCTTAGATAAGCAAGTTAACACTACCTCACATGAAAACCTAAGAAATCATATGGAAATATATTAATAGACTCACTTTTGACACTTGAAAAATGCACCACAAGCTCCCTAAACCTCACCTTATGTACACTTATGAGGGTAAAGAACCACAATAGGTCCGAAACATCTTACAAGGTCAAAATATCAATCTCTCTCATTGCAAGCACTCAAACATTCCCATTCCAAGCATTAAAGAAGAGCCAAAACTCGATTCAAGTATTTTCAAGGAGTTCTTAATTACCAAATCTAGTTGCATTCATTCGATATAACATGCTACGTAGATAATTACATGTGGTTTGAGGCCTCTTTGTAGTAGTGTCAATGTTAGCGGTATACGTGGGTGGCCAAAACCCACCGAATTTTTTTTAGGGTCTCCCAACCATGGACAGAGTTTGAGACCTCACTCATGATATTTCGAGAGCTTCATATAATGAATGAAAATTAGGGTTTGATAACGACATACATTTCCAAGAAAGTGACAATGGAAAAAATTTACAGAGCCATATTTCGAGAAGGTTCAAAACCATACAATAGGGTCAAGATGATACAAACGGTCCTAGTAGAGTTGTATGGTCCTTCCCAAGTCATTTTCAAATCATAGTTCTTAAAACAAAGCATTATCAAGTCTATATCTTCTATTTCTATCAATATGCACACCCAAAACTTCCCAAATCCATCTACAATCAACTAAGTGCACTCTCTTATATTGTACATGAGTTGTAAGAATTAATGTGTTGTTATGATATTACATAATTAACGTTGGAAGTTAATTAATTAGAATAACCTCCTATAGCCCCCTTTAAATTTTTTAGTGTACTTAGCTCACTAATCTATATTCTAAATCTAATAAGGGTATAAAAAATTATCATATTAAATTACTAGAATATTCTCATGATATGTTTCACTTTTTTTTATGATACACGCTACTTGTTCCTTAAATGTTTATATCTTATGAACATTACTCCTTATTATGATTTTAGTTGATACACTAGATATTTTTAAATCATTGATGATATTATTTATATACTTTATATGACTAACACTTACTCTTTTGAGGTAGTGCTCATTTCGCAACATCTCGTATCTTAAATTAGGGCATATTGTGGATTTTTTATAACAATTTCATGAAGATCAAAGATATTGTGCTTGAGTTGAAACATTATGGAGAAATTCACATAGTTATTCTAGACATATTCCAAATCTTTGAACATGTCAAATTATGATACTGGACACCACATTATGGCTTATGCATAAAGATCATAAACAAATTTTCCTAAGTGGAAGGCTAAAATGAACACAATATGGATTTTTGCCAAATTCAAATGCAAATAGGTTGGTTCCATGGTAGGCTCAATTGTACACAAGTTAACTCTCATAGTAGGATCAATTACTACAATTTCTCTCATAGTAGGATCAATTGCTACAATGGTTTATGACATGATCAAATGCAAAAATTTCTTATATATAACATTTACATCCCTTACATTTGACACCGAGGTATACAAGTGTATTCATTTCATGCTTTGAATTCATTTTATGTTATTTTATAAGCATCTTGATTGGGTGTATTAATACACATTTTTTCATGTGGCTTGAAAGTTCACATGTATAGCATTAGGAGGAGAAGGGAACACGCATTCCAAATTTCGTCATTGTACCATGTTCTTTTGGGAGGTTTGTGTTTAGAGTTCATTTTATTTTAATCCAACATTTCAATTACTAGATTAAAATGGGGAAAATGTAATACCCTAAATTTGGACCACACTTTTCAATAATATTTTGACATTTATCCTAGCCTATTTCCATTTATATAGTTAATTGACTTGTTCCTACATGCATCTTTCCCGATTTAGTACTCCATAGGCTCACACTTGTTTCTAAGTTTTATTTTAATAGGAACCTTTGTGATATATAACACATCCTCATACTTTGGGATAAATTCTTCCACTTTCATTTAGATCTTGAACCAAGTGGGGTAGAATCTCCCATCATGGGTAGAATCAACTAACATTTCTACCCTAACCCAACTTTTTCCCTAAACAATCATAACAATCAATTTTTCAAGTGCACAAGTTTACTAAGTTAGTTTAAGGCCAATTGAGAGGGAAAATATTTCACACAAAAGTTAGATATAAAAGTGCAATCACCTTGCCCATATGACGAGCTTGAACTCTCATATCTTTAGTTGTCTAGGGATCACAAAAACACTAAAGAACATGACTCTAATTAAAAATATCACTTCTTAAAGCACACCAACAAGCTACTAAGTTTGAGTACATTTTATGTAGCTACCCTCGATCACTATTGCATACTACAACTTATACTAGAGATCATTTCCAAGTCGCCATAGGTCTCATTTGGTCCTCTTTCTCCAAAAAATCATTCTTTATGAAAAAGTTTGCAAACATTCACTAAGTGGGAGAAATAAATAGGTCTAAGGCCTTGTTAGAGTATTATTATGTACACACATCTCAACTCAATAGGGGCTTTAGAAATCTTAATCACTATAGACTAGCCTTTTTACGTCCTTCAACAAAGAGAAAGCTAGGTCTCAAGAAGAAGAAGGAGATCATATCGAGTTACATAAGTGTGATCATCAACATCCGAACACAAATCTAGAACCCTAAGACACAAAGATTTCAAGTTCTAGAATTAAAACTCATATTAGAACATAAAAAGTCAAAATCAGCCAAGGAGGGCATAAATGCTTATATTTTTTTGCCCCATTCAAGAAAAACCTACCTTGCGCTCAATTTCTAGATTTCAAATTTTATAGGCATCTCAATGACACTCTACATAACCCATATTTGCATTCACATTCATGTTTTCAACTTTCAAATCTTATGCAATGGTGCAATAATTCTTAACCTAAATTGTACTTTCATTTATTAGCTTTCTAGAGTTTGTACAATTTAAATATTAATCCTTACATGAATTAGGATCTACACATTTATTGTATTGATGTTTTTCTTATTCTAGATTCATCGTTTAAGATCACTATAAATCTTAATTCGATTAAAACCTTAATTTTTATATTACATAAGGATCTAGTTTACCAATATATTTTATATAAAATGAGCACAAGTGCAAATTTTATATAAAATGAGCACAAGTGCAAATTTTTAAAGAAAACTTGGCAAAATTCACAATTTGAAATAAGTACGTACATAAACAAATAAATAAATTAGGATTGCTAATTGAATTGAAAAGACTATAGTATATTTTGTACATAATTATGAATCACCTAAATTGTGAAAAAGGTTTGAAGTGCCCAGTAAAGGATGAAAATAAATAGTAAAAGGAAATTTGAAAAATTGATTGTGCTTTGTTATAAATGACCAAAAGAGATAGCCTTGACTAATATAATATTTCGATAGTGGTCACAACTATTATCAAATGTTGATGATGGTTATGTTTCTTTGATAATAGTTGTGCATTCGTAAAACCTTGTAAGCATCTTCATCTACTTATAATTGACAAAAATCTCTTTTGAATTGGAAAATTGATATGCATAAGTGTTTGAATGTCTTATACTTCAATCTAATCCTGAATTAACCTCAACAACTATCAATTCACCCAAAGAAAATATAAAATTCATAGTTGTTATCCCAAACCACCCTTCAATGGTATTTTCTCTGCATATCAAGCTTAGAATTAGGGGTTATATAGTTCTATGCAAGTGTCTGACCCATCTCAATGTGTGAAATATTAACCCTTTCTCTATATTCTTTATCAATAATGCAATGTCCCTTTTTGTGATATAAATGTGTGGTGGATGTGTACCTCCTCATCGATCTTTTTTTAATAAAGGATCCTTAGGATAATTGCACATGCAAGATGACCATGAAAATTATGAAGGCCACCTACCAAGACATTATAAATTTGTGATAAAAATGGAACAAAGGATCAAAAACACAAGACCAAATCATTTTTGTTAATGCTCATGACATCATACCTTGTTGATAGTGGAAAATAAAATTTGAAATTGGTCAAAAGGGTCAAGGATCTCATAAAACATAGATAGATGAATAATAATTTTATCAAGGAAACATTGGAATAAATATGAGGGTGCATGAGAAATTGGTGGTGGCGAAAGCTATACTGAGTCAATTGTGAGGGGAAAAGTATGTTAAAAATATATTAATGTGTAATAGTGGTCAAAATGTCCAAAAGCATGATTAAAATGTTGTTCTATTACATTGCTTTGTACTAAAAATTAGGTGTCTACAAGTGCATATTTTAACACTTGTGCCATCAGTATTCATAACTTTTTGTCTTTTTGTGGATAGTTGTCAATAAGAGTTTGTATGAATAGTGGGCTATTACAAGATTCATCTTTGGGTGTTTCACTATCATAAAACATAATGAGAGAATGATACCTCTACATTGTTGCAACCATGACCACACCAATAAATCCATCAAGTGGATGATCATTAGGTTTTGGTGATTGGTCATTATCGCTTATCATGTGAACTTTGTTTTGTTGATCTTGAGGTAGGGTACCATTATTTTGTATATATTTTCAAGAGTTTGTTATGATATAGTTAGGATAAGCCACAAATTCATCCAATACATTATCGATACCTTCAATTTGAATGTGATTACTTACAATTAGGTCATGGATCTTATGCTTCAAGGTAATACATATTATAAGAATGTTTGGGGACTCTCAGTAATAATTGTAGCATGCATTTTTGTCATAAATTTTAGGCAAAAGCCTCAGAGATCCAACTCTAGAAATATGAGGTAGGGTTCAAACAATCATTGTAATATTTTCTTTGGAATTTGTCTTAACCTTGTAAATAATTTATGTTATTGTCGTTGAGGTAAGAATATTTTGGTTTCGTTAGTTGGTGTACTATGTAGATCACCTCAGCCTAGGTTGCTAAGTATTATCACTTGTTTTGTTTTTGAAGTTATGATTTGGTTAAAAACAATATCCAAATTTAAGGATGCATATTTTTTGGACCCTAATGGAGAATTAATTTATATCTTTATTTAAGTAGGTTGAACTCTAAAACCCTAACCTCTACATTTTTAGTTGTATGACAAATTTCATCGAATGATTGCTATGTGTTGAATATTACATTTTCTTTGATAAGTGTAAGTAATCTAAGAGAAAATACATTAATGAGAATGGTTTTGAGAAAGTTATAGGTCATTTTCATGACCATGTTATTGAATCTATATACATACTCAATAATATGTTTATCAACACATTGTTTTAGATGAGCAATATGAGTAAAGGTAGCCTTCAAGCTAATATTTATTGAAAATGTGCAAAAATACCATCTATTAATGAGGTTGCATTATGTATGGTTCCTTGAGGTAATACATATTACCAATCGAGAGAATAATATTTTAGGATCCTAGGAAATAACTTGGTAAATAGTCGATCATCATGTGCAAAATCTAAGCATGAGGCATAAAATGACCTAAGGTAATGAAATGAATCTCCCCTCCAATCATATAATTCAAATTTTGGAGTTGTGAAACCCATTGAGGAGTAAGCTAGCACATCATACACCAAAGGGTTAATTACTATTTCACTTGAAGTTACCTCATTGCATGGATTTGGAGACCATTGAGAGAATTCATTTATTTGATCTTGTAGTTCATACACAATGTTCATCTTAGAAGGTAGGGAAGTAGTAGTAGAATATGTAGGAACAAATGTGTGAGGAAAGGAAATAAATTTTGAAGCATTAGAAGTAATGGTAGGAATATGAGAAGCAAATTAAGGAGTAACAAGATGAGAGTTAACAAGAGGGGGTATAGAAGTAAGGGAAACATGTACATCAGGGGAAACAAGAAGAGAAATGATGTTGAGATATACCTATGTTAAATGGCATGTGAGGTGTCTTAATGCGTGTTTGATCATTATCATTATTAATATGTCCATGATTCATCCTCTATGTTTGATCATGAATAATAGGTTAATTGGAATGTTCTTCACCTTGAATTTGAGATCGAATCTCCCTTATTAAACATAACATATCATCGATTCACTAGAATGTTTTAATATATGTCATTTGAAAGTGATTAAGTGCTTAAGTCGAGTTGGGTATTTTGTAGTGACCTCTTTCCCTTTACTTCTTTGACTTTCGCTAGAGATATGAGGACCATTCAAATTATTTTCATCCATATGGGTATCAAGAGAGGTTGGAATAAATTTAGGGCGAGCTTGGGTCTTATAGAGGTAATCATATTCTTTTCACACAAACTCGGAAGGAATCAATGGAATTTCTACAAGATCAACAGATCAAAAATCAACCTATTATTTTGTTGGGTTGGAGTCTTCGATCTAATCAACATGGATGTTATAAAATTTAGAACATCTAAATGGACGATGTACACCTAATATTACACACAAAATTGTAAAGGAGAAAATATTTTAAAAATAAAAATAGACCCTAAGAAAATGAACAAGAGGCAAGAGAAATCCCTAGAATGTAATAAATAAGGTAGGTTTACGCAAAGTGAAACCCTTGATTAAGTACTAGTTGAGTGGTGTTTCTAAAGAGAAACCTTAGGTTGGGTGACGAGACAAGTAGGCTCACCTAAAAGGAAACCCTAAGGGATGGATATTCGATATAAGCATGAGTTCACCACAATATAGGTGTGGAAAGTGGTTTTAGATACACAAACGCACTAAACTATTAACACCCAAATATAATTGGGCATAATTATATATACATCAATACATAAAATAAGGAAATTTTAATGTAGATCATAAAAAGCGTAGGAATCTAGAAATGCATAGAAATAATTAAATTCTTGAAAAGATAGAAGAATTAGTGTTCGACCATAAATATGTTAAATTTGGATGCATCCATTAATGGCAATTTGTGGAAAAATAGATAAAAACAAGATGATTTTTTAGAAAGATCATAATGTAAAACCTTGTTGACCAATTTCGTGCAGATTATAACATATTCATAGAGATCAAATCTATGAAAATGGCAGAATCTTATGAAAAAGGATACATATGGGATGAGATATTTGACTTTGTGAATGTGGTCTTCATGCCCCAATCTATAAAATCTTATTTTTGGATATGTTGCAAATCATCGGAATCTAATCTTCTTTGTCCAAACCGTAGTTCGCACTCGGCTCCTCGCAAAATCCAAGAATTGGGGGATGTCATCAAGGGACACTGTTATCCCTCTAATATTATTTGGCCCCTCATCATTTGCCAAAATCACAAGTAACACTTGATGCACATTAAAAATCAATCATCCGTGTGCACGTATCCCAACCCTTATATTTAAAATGTGTGCAATAGTTAGTATGAGCTCATAATGAATCTCTAAAAGCTTGAATGCAACTTTTGGTATGGGGATGCTTTTAAAATAGAATACATTCTGCTCTCATAACTTTGATATCACTATTGTGCAAAGAAATAGCTCTGTACATGGTGATCCATGTGTCCCTAAATGCACTAATACACCTATGTATATGTAGACCTCCCAAATTCAAATTAGGACTCAATTGGCTTGGAAGTCAACATATAACATGTAGGAAATCCAACCAAAAGAAGCATAAAATTCAATAAAGCCAAGTCGGGATAAAAAAGGCCCAAAAAGGCAGTGTACCATTTTTTTAGATGTGACCATTGTTGTGAGCACAACAATGGTCAACATCTCACAAAAATAGTTAAATCCCCACATCATGATAAAAACAAAGAGGGAGAGAGAAAACTAGGTGAAGGGAGGGTATCAAGGTCACAAGAGACAAAATGAAAAATATACATGGACAAATGAGTTCATTATAAAAAAACAATGATGGACTCAAAAAGGAGTTGATAAAGGGTCAATGACAAAAAAAAGACAAACCAACAAATGATAGCACTCAAGAATACCTACTAATAAGAGTCTAACTTTAACTAATGATCAACAAATATATAATACACTAGCACTAGAGCACTTAACTAGTCTCATTCCAAAGTTAGGTGTCTAAACTTAGTTAAAAGTAAATAAGGTATTTGCATTTTAATGTAAACATTTATCCATATCACTTAACAATTTCTACCAAAGAAATTTTATAGCCGTTGATATCGGTACATGAATAATCAACCTTCTTCAATGTAGTGTTTAGCAAGAAACAAGTTGTGAGGAAAACCTCTCTACAATTTACCTTTATTTTTGTACAATACCAAATTTATTTCCCAGTAGGCGTCCACCTTTGAAGTTGGCCTTCATTAGAAAGTGTCAAAAGCTGACAATATTTTCCGAGCAGACTTTTTCCGACAATAATATTTTCTCCTAATAAATATATAAATATTTAAATTCTCTCTTACAACTCCTTTACAATTGCTAGGATAGAAAACCGTGATGAAAATAATGGTTACCCACCAAGACACTCAACCTTATGGAATCAAACTTAAAACCAAGTTCGATTCTGTAATAACATTAGTTAGATCTACACTTCTTTGCGAATCATAGAAGAGGCCCGAAGAATGGTCCCATTTCTGTACGACAAATAAACATCAATATCTCCATTGAAATGGAGATATCCGCTGTAAATCTTCTCAGCAAAATCAACCACCCAAATAATAATAAATAAAACAAAGTGACAAATCAACATCGGTATACATGACGTTTCTCTGTCGTCACAAAAACCATCTGCCTAATGACAAATGACGGCACGTCAAACATGTGGATGAACTGTCCGCCGTATGTCTAATTCTTCAATATATTCGGTGAAGAGGAATCCTTATTGAAGTCTCCAAACATCTGTTTTCAAGCAACCAAATTGCTTCAAATTCTCCGAGCGAGGAGTCCAAGCTAAAGCCAAATGTTTAACGGAAAGCTAAGGCAAGCCATGTTTTCTACCGTTTTTCCCAATCTTTTTCTTGTACATACGATATTTCTAGTGCATAAAACGCCAAAGGGTGTTCAATTATATCATTTTCTCTGACACCCAATGTCCAGAGGACTGTATTGGGGGTAAAAATGTCGAAGAAACCCTAATATAGCCCGAGTGAATAGTTATTATTCGTTTCCATTTCCATTTTTATTTCCCTGTTAGTTACAGTTTCATGGACAAAATGGCAAAGGGTGTCTAAAAGTATCATTTTATCTGACACCCAATGTACAGGCGACTGTATTGAGCACAAAAAGGTTTGCAGAATCCATAGAAATCTTAAAGTCTGTGATTGTTATTATTGTTTTTCCGCCTTTTTGCTTTTAATTACAATTAAATTTATGGATAGCAACCGGGATTTGTTGAATTCACTGCTGTGTGACGAGCTGCTTGGAGAAATACTAGGAAGATTACAAGAAATTTGTTATTGTAAGGAGGTTAGTTTAGTTTGTAGACGTTGGCTTTCTGTACAGAGGGGTGTCAAGATCTGTTTGGGTTTGTGTATACCTGAAAACACATCAAATTCGTGTTTTGGGTCACAGGTTAGAGTCCTGTTGAGGCAATATTCTCAAATTTCGAATCTGTCTTTGGTGTCCGAGACTGGTCAACTGCAGAGGGATACAGTGTTTTTGGATTATCTTCTGGATGCTATAGGTGAAGGGTGTAGGATTCTGAAAGAATTGAGGTTTGAAGTTGGTCCTGTGAGTTCTTATGGTCTGCAAGCCCTTGCGAAGGGTAGTATTCATTTGACCTCATTGGAATTGGTTGGTTTGAGTCCCAAGTTTTTGGGTCTTTGGGGAGTTCAAATCTTTGAGGGAGCTCACTCTGGATTTTTGGGATGGGATTCTGGGGATGAGATGGATGGGGAAAATTCAGATGTTGAACTCCCGTTGGAAAAATTATGCTTGGCAGGTATTGGGGCTGGTCACACAAGTTTGGGGTGGCTTTGGAGGAGTTGTTCCAAATTGCAGAAGTTGGAATTGTTTAGCTGTGAGGGGATTGGGGACGGTGATTCAGATTTATCGTCGTTTGTAAAATGTCTGCCTTGTGTTGAAGAACTTTACTTGAGAAGGGTCTAGAACATTGCCAAATGGAGTCCTCTTAAGTGCCGCAGAAAACTGCAAAGCATTGAGGAAGGTTGTGTTTCATGATGGTGGGAATACAGAGACTCCACCATTTTGTGGTTCGGCAGTGCCAGAGCCTTGAAGTTTTGGACTTGAGGTTTCCTCTTGATCTGAGCAATGAGGACTTGGTTGTTATAGCTGAAAATTGCCAGTCACCTAAAATCCTTTGATTGCATAGCTGCTGCTTGCCAACTGGGGCTGGTTTAAAATTGCTTGGACCAAATATGAGTTTGTGTCTTGAGGAATTGGTCTTGGTTGGATGTCGGGGTTTTGTGCGGGAGCCTGGCACATTGGCAACATTAGGTCAGCATCTTAAAGGCCTCAAGAAGTTGGATCTTTCTGATAATGACCATTTGCCTGACAAAGAGTTGGGAGCCATGCTCTCCTCTTGTACAAGGTTGGTGAGTTTAAGATTGTTCAGTTGCAGAGGATTGACAGACATGGTTGTGGTCTCAATTGTTCAAAGGTGTCAGGTGCTAGAGAGTGTTGATATTAGAAAATGTGATGGTATCACGGCTGAGGCTGTATTTGCTTTGGTTTCGGGGTCTCCTAAATTGAGGCAGCTTGGAGTGGAGGAGTTCAAGATCACAGAAGCTACTAAGAAATTAGTGTCAAGGAAGAAGATTGACACCATAAAAGCAGAAACTATAAATTACAAGATGGCTACATGTGGAATGATGCACTTTTTCAATGATTTGCATAACCTGGATCCAAATGCATCTCTTCTCTAAAAACAATATGGTTTTATATGATGGAAATTCAGCAACCTTTGATTTGTTTGTACGGGGGTGATTCTACACAAGAGAAGTATTTAATTTTAGGCGAAATGGCAGTTTACTTCTTCTTTGAAGGGAAGAAGCTTCAAGGTTCCAAAATGTAGAACTTCGCCCAAGGGACAGCATTGTAGATAAAATAAAACAGCTGTGTTGTGACATAATGCTTCAAGTATAAGCTCGACTGTAAGAAAATAAAATAGACAAATTTTAATTTATTTTGGATTTATTCCAGTTATTAGATTTATATCGTGTCAATTCAATCAAAATCTGAATTGTGAAGAGAGTTTCAAAACTCTGAACTTTAATAATATGTTTAATTGTACCAAGATCAGTATTATTACATTTCATTATTGAAATATGCCTCTAATAATGCTATGTTTTGGAGAAAACCAAGTATGCAAGTTATTATTTTATTTATTTACTCATTGAGATATCAGGACTACCTCCAAGACATTAACTTAATTCTGTTAATGGTTGTGATCGGTAGGACTTCGAAGATAGATGGGAAAAAACCATGTTTTTTTGTAGTTTTCAGGTAAGAATATTGAAATATGGTTTCAGTAGCATATGTACTTCAAGATATATACGACCAATATGAGGAATATCTATCGTGGGTCATGTTGAAAATTAATAATTTCATTTCTACATGTAATGAACGGTAAAAACAGTTGCTTCTTATTGTCATCTGGCTCTTTGTTTCTTCATCTGTGGTTTCCATATGCTGAAAGATTGATTTCGATTGGTTGTATATTACTGATTGGGGAGTTTCTTGAGGATTCGCCCCAACTCCAGCCACCATTATTGATTTGAAGTTTAATGAAGGGATTAGGAATAGACAGTCATTTCTTGTATTCATCTTGTGGGCATAAAGATTAGAATCAAGTTTACCCTCATTTCCTTTCCATTGTGTTCCAGGAACTGATGAGCAATCCACTGACTTCTGGGCTGACCTTTTTGACTTGCATGTTGTACTTTATTGGATTCAACATCTTAAGTGTAGAGAATTCCAAATGCCATTACAACTGTCAGAGATGTCTTTTTGACTTGCATATTGTACTTTATTGGATTCAACATCTTAAGTGTAGAGAAGTCCAAATGCCATTACAACTGTCGGAGATGTCTATTTGATTCCTACAACAAGTAGATTGGCACGGAGTATTTTAGCACATCTGATGAACTTGTCAACTCTAAACAACTGGTATATTGAAATGTTGCTCTATTCAATTTTAATTGTAATCTTGATGGAATTGTAAGTTTCTGTAACTCAAACTTTCAAAGGAAGTTATCTTTTCCTTTTACTTAGCTTCTAGGTCTTTGCAATTTTTGTCTGTTTATGCACTATATTGATTAGCAAAATGTGAATTATAAGATTGCTTTTAGCCTGGTAACAATTTTGGACCAAACAAGCAAATAAACAAATGATATTTCCGTTTTTTTGGATATTTATCTATTCCATTGAATAATTTCAAATACTTAAGTTTATTTCTCGTCTTGGAATGGTTGTAGTACCTGAAACTTTGTGATATATTGGACAATAGACTTTGATCATGGCAACTCCGTCGCTAATGCCAGCTTTCGTATGTCTACAAAGAGACATAATTAAGACTACTAAAAGGCTTGCTACATAGTTAATAGACTCAAACTCCATTACTAGGTGATGTGAGCTTTACTAATATATAAATACGAAATGAATTAATCTTTTGAGTCTCTGTGATAACAGGCTGGACGCATCCTGCCCTCACATTCATGGTGAGCAGGCCGCCTGCTTGACGGGGCCATCAAATGTTGACCCAAAGTTATCATGGGTGGGATTCAACCTGTGAATCTCCCCTACAACATCGTACGCTCATACCACTCCATATGATGTGTTGTACTGGGACTATATGGTAATGAAATGCGCAATGAGCATGCCCAATCCTGGACAGTGTGCTACATCATCTCCTTATTTTGTTGCAAAAACAGAGCATTTTTCCTGCTGGGGCAGGACACCCCACATGCATGTGCAGTACTGGGACAGTATGCTAGCCGCTAGGTAATTGCATTTTGTTGAAAAATACACAATGACCATGTGCAATCCTGGGAAAGTGGGCTACATCATCTCCTTATTTTGTTACAAAAAACAGGGTATTTTCCATGCGGCTGCGGGACCTGCAGGTTGCTAACTATCTCCTGCCCACAAATTAGGAAATCAGGTGTTGGTTAAGCTCTTCTGTGATAACGTATGGAGGGGCATCTGTTGATCTATATTTCACTATAAATACTAGGGAAAAGGAAACAGGCAGGGGACGACTAATGAGTTTAAAAATTAAACAGCTAAGTTGGAGTAACCACTAATTTTGTCATTAATAATGGCAGTCAAGGTTTGAAAATGAAAATACAATGATTCTCATACTATTTGGTAGTGTCAACTACACGAGTGCTACTTTCAAGAATGGTAGAAACATTCCCAAGCCATCCTCAACCTTTGGAAGACACATCTCCTAAACAACAAATGGGCAGGCATACATTTCTGCATAATAAAACAGTGATGTGAGCTTATCTGAACTCTTATCAAAATTTTAAAAAGAAAACTCTCATATTACAAATGCTTTCCAAACTGTGTTGAAGGGGTAGAATGTTACAATAAGAAAATTATGTTCAATAATATTTTATTGAACATCAATAAAATAGTGTTAGTCTTTTACGGCCTCTTACAATCCAAGTCAGGATTGATGATATTTCTCGTGAATTGTTTAATTTAATAATTTTCTCCATGTTAGATTTGAATATCTTTCCACCGAAGGCATTAACCAAACAGATCCCATACTCCATTATAAATTTGTAATCCTCGTGAAGAAAACTCCTCTCTACTGGTCTTATACATTATTATATTTTGGGGATCCTTAAGGTACTGGTATTTTTGATACCCGTTTTGATCATTGGTCTTTTGTATTGCATTTTAATCTTTGCTATGAAAGCATATTGATTTACCACTTGAGTTTATCACAACTGACAAATGGGATAAACTCAGGTGGTAAATTATATGCTTTGTAGCAAAGGGCCCAAGTACAAATCCTCAAAAGACACATCAAGTATAAAGTTGAGTAAATTAGACCGTCCAGTCCAACAAACTAAGTCAGGTGCAAGCCCTGGGTGATTTGCTGAACCCTGGTTAAAAATGGGGCATTTTACCAGTTAAAAATGACCAAAAGAGATTTTCTCTGTATTCTATTAATGGTTTACGACTAGATCAAATTTCAAAGGTCACAATCTCTTACAAATCAACAATGATAGATGTTTTCTACATTATCTGTCTTATAAAATCCTATAAGCAAGAGATAAGTTCGTCTTAGGTATTTGAAGAATATGTTAGATACAGTCCTCAACTGCGTATTTGACTTGCTACTCCTAGGGCTTTCCCAGGGGTTAGCAACCTTTTATACGCTAAAACGAAATAGAAGTATGCCAAAGGTTACGTCCGGTTCTCCGAAACCAGAGATGTTGTGTGTTTCCATGTGTAATTTTCTTTCCTTCCTGTCATAATGTTAATATGTCAGGCACACAGAAACCCAAAACATACACATGCTACCTGTATATGAAAATAGGTATAGGACAGTAAATGTGAAATCCTTGATTGCTTTCTTTTATCCATGATTTTAAAATTTCTGTTAATAGTATTCATGGACCCCTCAAACCCATTTATATAGGCATTAAGATGCAAAATAAAAAATGAAGAAGATACTTTTTTTTTCACACTATCCATTTAAGAATAAATAAAAGTGCGACAGGAATGACATTTACTGCGCAGGTGGATCATTTAATACAAATGCCAATGGATATCTCTTGGTGAGCAATACTACACCCATAACTGCAGCACAAGTCTTACAAAATGATAGCCAGTTCCGTGAAGCTACAAGAATCTGAAAAACCTGAGTGCTTGTGATTAGATGAGAAAGATACCAAAGACTCTGTCTAGCATTAACACTATCTGATGGAGGAAAAACAATGCCAAAAAGGCCAGAACTTAATTATGGATAGGAGCAGAGGGTGTAAATAACTGTATTGCCTCCAAGAGTAGATAGGGGTGCAGATGAAATACAAGAAAGCTATTTGCAGAGTCCATTATAAAATAATTAGAATCAACAGTGCAAAGGCAACAATAAGGATGACCGAAATTTGTGCAATTCAAGATATGATAAGCCTAAACGTCCAGATAAACTCTTTTACCTCCTGCTTATTGCACTTTCTGAAAATACAGATATACAAGTGTTTTATCAAGGACATCCTAATACCTTCTTAAAGTTGAACTCAAAATCATATCTAACATAATTGTTACTGTTAAGGGAAACAGTATTTTAGTTTGTTGTATACTTGTTCTTCAGCTGGTTTTTGCACCCATATGATTTGGCGCCTCATCGTGACCACCTTTTGCATGCAAACATAAAAGCTTAATTTGCCAACACAGAAACAATTTAAATTATATAGACATATCTGATAGCAACAGAAATATCACCAATTTCATGGTAAATACAAATCATAAATTCTCAATGGTAGAAAAATTGCAATACACTCTGACTGTACCATGGAACAATGATATTGTCATTTTATAGTTATTTAATCACACAAAGCAAATCACAAATTCTCGAACAGACAAGTTTATTTAGAGTATGTCTTGTTGACAAAAATACATACATGCAAAGTTTGCACTGCAGGTTACTGGAGCAAGAAAGCACAGAGAGAAATTAGGGAACTGTAAACAATGTTATAAGCATCAAACCATTAACAGCAGCAGTCGGAAAAGAACCATGAACAACTTGCTTAATGCATACCTACTATTTAGTATCCATAGGGTCCAGGTCTTGTTCTACTTTCTTTACGGTCAACCAGATCATTGAAGGAGAGCATAACCATTATCCAGGTTGCTACTGAAGACAGTAAAAGTACTTAGAAGAATGCCCATAGAATCAACAAACACACTCAACCAATCATCACAAATTTCTTTTATGTTTGATCAATAAGAACACACATCTAATCAACTCTTTTAAATTGAACAAAATGACGGCAAATGTGAGTTTAACATAGAATGCAGTAGACGGAGTGCTTCAGCCACAAAGACCAGCACATGATGCTTTACTTTCAAATTTTCAATTTATAATCAGAGGATTGAAAGTAATGGTATAGGTTTATGCCACATAAACATAACATCAAAGTTGGAAACAAAATTATTCGAATATGGCCATGTGTGCTCTTCCAACAAGCATATCATAACATCCATGCTCCCATCATTAGTATAGGAATCAAAGAAGATCATATAACTGTCAGACTCCATGAATGGACTGCCTGCGCCTGTATATGCTGGCTTCTAGTGCTTCAGCCATGAAGACCAGCACATGATGCTTTACTTTTAAATTTTCAATTTATAATCAGAGGATTGAAAGTAGATGGGATAGGTTTATGCGACATAAACATAACATCAAAGTTGGAAACCAAATTATTCGAATATGGCCATGTGTGCTTCCAACAAGCATATCGTAACGTCTATGCTCCCATCATTAGTATAGGAATCAAAGAAGATCATATAACCGTCAGACTCCACGAATGGACTGCCTGGGCCTGTATATGCTGGCTCTCCACAACCAAAATCCAATTCATAGTTACGGAAAGTCTAACCAGCTTGTCACCATGACATCAACATTTAGTGCTAACCTGAATAAACAAAGGCACCAGAGTAGGTGAATCCTTTCTTCTAAGCTCTAAGTAGTCAACCTTGGCAATGGTCATGTGAATCAATACCTGCAGCAATGTCTAAATGTTGGTTAAGTAATTGAGAAGCAGTGGTTTGAGCCCATGACTTGTAGAATGCATAGCTGAAGAATTGTTGGCATAGAGGACGACTCAATCTATTTCTTCCATTTCCAGTAATGTTTGCTCTGGTTTGCGCATGGTCAGGGAGGTCTTGAGCTCATGCAACACGCTGCCACATATGTGCCATAAGGCTTTCAAATTTAGTGTGGGGCTTATCTGTATTAAATGATGCCTCTGTCTTGAGTTTATGCAAAAATACGAAGTCAAGTAAAACTTTTTGTGGGGAGATTTGGGTGTAAAGAAAACTCAAATGGCTAATCACAATTGTAATCAAAATGGTCAAACCAAGACTGGTGAGAGTCCCTTGCCTTTGAGAGAGATCGATTGAGTAATGGCAGAGAGGATGTAGTTTCTTCCGCCTTATTAAAGTGGCTGCCATTCCTCCACAAGTAAACTGAGTAAGCTCGATTGGCTATCACACTAAACGAAACAGGCATTACTATTTTAGCTCTTCACAAAATTCCCGATTAAACATAGTCGATCCAAATAACAACTTAAGCCAAAAGTGGGCGTGTATTTGTTTAGAAAAGTTCTTCTGAAAAAGGTGGTTGAATTTCATTTAGATATTAGTGTCTACTTGTGGCAGAGAAGGGCCAATGGGACTGGAAAAGAACATAGTCCAGAAAGTATATAACAATGGGAGTTCCTAGTGCATCTCCAGATACAAAGTTGATGTGGAACAAAAACATAAAATAACAAAACTCTCTAAAGAAACAAAAACAAGCAGAAAATGTTGTACCTGATCATGTGCTGGGATATGTGTGATTCCTTTTCTGCAGGGTGAATGAATTGGAAAAGAAACGGAGAAGGCTCGAAGGGCATTGCATCTGCCAAAGTTCCATCTGCTTGGGCTTCTATAAACGTGATCCCCTCATTGTTTAGATGGATAGCAAGGTTGCCATCTTGTTGTTTAGACATTTTTTCTCTCACCAATTTTGTTGTTCGAGAGTCTTATAATGTTTTTAAACAGTAAAACAATGGGAGTGATTTACCACCTTTCATGTAATACACTGTGAATTAGAATTTTGCAAGGTGTTTTTGTAGTAGTAGTACTCACGTTATCTCTTAAATGACCAAGTGGAGGCCTCCCCTTTGTCTTATAATTTCTGAAAGAATTTTCCCGTTCAAACTGTCTGCCTATTACCTCTCCGGTTATGGCTATTATCACACAACAATTAAATAAATGCCTAATTTTGCAAACTTAATATCGAGATATCATTTGAATGTTGAATGTATGTTTGGAACTTTCTGCATGGAAAAAAACAGAAATTATGAGGTTTCTTTTGCATAAGAAAGACAGACGTGCAAATTAACTGACGAGTCCGAAAGCTGTTCCAAGGATTTGAAAAATGTTGGGTATCTTCTATAACCATAACTTGTACCAAAACAAGGTGCAATGGTTACGCCGATAGTGAAATACAGGAACATTGTCCACTACAAAGCTCCAAATGGGAACACCAATCAGGTAAATAACATCTCAAGCGTCTCCTCCATGGCCAAAAATGTCAGTCATGCACACAATGATCAACTGTAGGTACGATGGGATAAGAGTTAGTCATGGTATTGAAGTATTTACAAATCTCACCCACTAAACCTGCATGGCTGCATGCTCATAAAACATAACCAAAGCTTATATGTTCAAGGTGTGCTCTAGAGTGCTCCAATTTTTTAGAGTTTGAGAGCATCCTTGCAAAATCTATTTTGTGCATGATTGCAGTCAATGGGTTCACATTCTTTAGAGGCAATTTGTCAAACAGTTCCCATGCATTGTGTATACTTCCCCATTTTGCACACATATCTGCGTGGCAAGCAAGCAGCATTGAGTGAAAGTGGTTGTATGGTCTTAAGCAACGGTGAACTGTTTATGCAATAGCAATTTGCCATGTAGTAAATGTTTTGCCATTAGTTTTCAGTGGGAATAGACAGTAAACAGAATAGCAAAAGTTTTGAGTATGTGTATGATAAATCTTCATTAAGCATAGTAACAAATGGAATGAATCATATGTTTTTCATTCATGTTTTGAAATTGTTGTACATAAAGTTCCAACATTACTTGGAGGGCATGTACAGCATGCTAAACCAGACTATCCCATTTCTAATTTTTAAGCCAGCAAGGAAAATGTTGTTAGCTGGGAAGAAATTGAAACATTCATATGGCATACCCGAGTGCTTGCTTTACGAGCTCATGTTAGTGCCACTTTACGGTGGTTTGATGCATATTGTATTTTGCTAGAGGGATCCCCTTCTTGTTTAGCAATTGTACATGAAGTGTACGATGTGAACGCCGAAAGGGATCTAGTGAACAAGTGAAACTGGATGAGGAGAAAGAAAGGGAGAGGAAGAGGGATGTAGTAAAAGGTGTTTGAGGGTGGAGAAGTGCATGGGAAAGGAAAGAGGAATCAAGGAGCCAACGTGAAAATACACTCTCTAAGAAGTTGACAATATATTGTTTCTCATTCGTAAGAAGAGCAAACCCATCTTGTGGAAGATGTAGATGGTGCTATTGTGGGAGATATCTGAAAATGCAAGTAACGGATGGAAAATGTTGCCAAGGCAAATACTTGTTTGAATTTAAATTCTTGACTTTATTGGGTAGTTAGAAAAAATGTAAATGTAAGGGGAATTTGAACGCATGTTTTATGGGACATGTCAAAGTCAAGAAGACGCGAAGTGTACTTAGAAAGTTAAGGTAGCAATATCATGCAAAATTTAGATTGGTGTTTTTCTCCAACTATCAAGTTAACGATTTGGGTATTGCAGTATTCATGTGAGTGCAATATGTGTCTAAAGGGGAAAAATAAAAAAAGGAAAATCCAACATGTTCGAAGTTTGGAACTAAACTGCAATGACTACTTGCTGCAGAACTTTGCGAGGCCTCGTTTTCAGGTTGTGAGGTCAACTAATTGCAGGAAGTAGATGCACGGACATGTGTCGATAATTGACACCTTCCAACGATTGGTCATACGAGTCAAAGGTAGATCAAGGCTTTGGATTGCATGACCCACACATTTTCCATGGATCATATTGTTCCTCCCCAAATATTATCTATTTTGTGTGCTCCACTTAAGCATTTCAATCTCACAAAGAGGACACAATAAATATTGGGGAAACTTGGAATTTTTAGTGTTTGAAACCCAAGATAAATAGATGCATCATGTAGAAATTTGTAGCCTCCCTTTCAAATTGTAAGCTCAAGTAAGTGTAGGAAAATAGATGGTGCGCAAATAAACACCACTAATTGAGTCCTAGGAGCAATCAAACATATCAGTGAAAGGTATCTTTTATCTGTTAATCAAGTTTGTTTTTTTATTTTATGGCATCAAGGTTTTCGATTGGACGAAATTTAATTGGATAGGTAAGATGTAGACATGAGTAAATTAAAAGGTGGGAAATTAAATACCTGCATGCCCCACACCTATTCCATGAAGCGATTGTTGTAAATTAAAAGGTGGGAAATTATATAACATGTTGAAAACACATAAAATTACTTTTTATTTTAAGTTTAAAAACTCGAGTTTTGTTCTTAAAAAATATGAACTTTTACTGAGCTCGGCGGTGAAGGCACGACTAAGGGCTCGAGGTAGTTTAGGGTTTGAACATCGAGTTTAGGGTTGCTAATTCCAAGTCAAAGTGAGTTGGGAAACACCTGCAAAGGGGAGATGTCGACACCACCATGAGTTGGGGGAACAAATTTACAAGGATGGAGGACATGAGCTCATGATGGGGCCAAGTCGAGAGCTATGTGTGGATTGAGCTCGAAGTGCTAGATCCGGGATGAGATTGAGTTAACCAATTGAGTCGGTCTGCAAGTCGAGGCGAGTTGGATGTTACCATGGGTCCGAGGGAGTGAAGCTCTAGTTGAGGAACTTGAGAGCCACCGTTGAGATTGGGGTGAGTCAAATGCAACGCACACCGATACATATCTCGGTCGTCTTGGGTGCCAACTCAAAGCCGATGTAGAGAGTGTCAAGAGCGTTTCCAAGTTGTGACATTCACTCGACAATTGAGTCCGGGACCTGTGATGAAGGGTCTAAGTGCACACCTCAATGCAACTCGATTTGGTGGAGCTCATGACGATGTAGTGTAGAGTAGAGTTTGAGTTGGGAGTTGAGCTTCTCATATGTTGGAATGCAATGCGACTTTAATGCGAGAAAAGGTTCTTTGACTAAATGCAACATAACTCTTATGCAAGAGATTCTACAAGCTAAATGGAGATTGAACAAAAGTAAGAGTGCACGGGATCCTCTTCGTTTTTCTCTTTTTTGAATTCTCCTTCCCTCTCCATGTTTGATCACAAATGAAGTTGGAAAAAATATCACAACACTTTTTTTCTAATATAAACTTGATCATAAAAGACAATAGAATAGGTTGTAATATTTACAAATAGTGCACACCCAAATTAAGTCCCTAGAAATTAGAACCAAATTATTAAAAATAAAGTAATTGGAACCACCATCCTAACAATAGACAAGATTAAAAAAATGGAACATAATTAACCTAACCAACTTGATATTAAGTGTGTATTATTTACTAACTTATATTATTTTATTGTATATAGAGAATAAACCACCAACATTAACAATTTATAGATGTCATTTGACCTTCAAATGTATTGGTTGGTCATTATGTGCCACATGAACCTAAAATGCATTTTTCCATCACTTGTGCGCTACATGGCCCTAAAATGCATTATTATGTCATTGTTCACTATGCAACCTGAAATGCATCAATGGTCGATATATGCCATGTGTACACATATACATTGGTTAAGTGTCTTGCAACATTCAAACCCGTTCTAGATTAGTCAACTAATTTGTACCTTAAAAACATGGCGTAAACACATCCACAACGTGTGGATTTGTTGGTTTCTATATGAAATTTGCACTCTAAATGTATTGGTTGGTTGTGCAACACATGACCCTAAAGTGTATTATTTTTATTGTGCACCATAGAACCTGAAATGCATTGTTAGTCAATTTTTTGTGATCCATAATTACTATAGTTGATTTTGAGCGTGATGTTATAGTCATGTATTGTCAAAACAATTATTAGTTATGCTCATAATTGTATTGGAAGTGCTAAAAGGTAAGGTAAATGTGGGAATCAAGATGGAAGAAAGTAAACTACTACAAACATGCCAAAAAAATAGAGATGTAAAACACAAGGTTACCCTAAGGAAACCCAATACGAGAAAAGCTCTAAAAGAGTGAGGGCCTTCCTCCTCTTTTCCACTATTTTCTTAACATGTAATTACATGTATTATGCTTCTAGATTCCTTTATGAGCATCCTTTATAATGATAAGATGCTTAATCCACATGTACGTCTTTGAAACTTGTTGCAACTCACATTCCACTACACACTTCAACATCCCAACCACATACAACAGAAGAACTATTAATAATCAAAATTTCATACATAACACTACCCTCACGAGCTTATTTATGTGTGTTTACATTATGCAAAGATTGAACAAGTGGAAAAGATAGAATGGAAGAGACAACATTTACCATTGTTCCCTTGCCTTCTTCTAGGCCTAGTGCAAAACTGCCAATTTCTACAAGGTAAAAACTTTGTTTCCTTTACCAATAGTTTCAAAATATTTGCATGCATAAATCGATAGTTACACAACCACCAGAGACGTTGAGAGACTATTGCCCTAAAATATCGAAAATTGCACAAATGCCGCATATGTTTAACAACATTTTGCAAAGTTGTTATGCATTAATCATGAGCCTAACATACATTAGTCTCCAAGTGTACACCAAAGCACTTAAAGGAAAGTCAAATTTTATACATTTCTTTCATTGTACTTTTAGGCTTGGTTATGTTTTATCTCGGGTTAAGTCTTTCTATATACACTAATTGTGATAAGATTTTTTCAGTTTTAGCAATTTCACCTAAGGCGCAATGGACACACCGATAGTGTAAGATAAAGAAAATGCCATCAAAGCAAAGGCCACCTAAATGCAAAAGGACGGGGGTGGAAAACAACATATAAGAAAACCAACAATTTGAAAGGGGAAACAAATCTATATGAACTAGAACACCAAGATGTTGTCATGGTTGAAGAAAATAACAAGATAAGGAAAATGCTTGAGGCACAATGGACACACTGATAATGTAAGATAAGGAAAATGCCATCAAAGCAAAGGTCACCTGAATACAAAAAGACGGGGGTGGAAAACAACATATAAGCAAACAATTTGAAAAGGGAAACAAATCTATCTAAATTGGAACAACAAGATGTTGTCATGGTCGAAGAAAAAAAAAAGATAGATAAGGACTACATGGAATATCCTAATCTCTGTGAAAGATCACATTGTTTAGTTGATGAGAAGAAACTAAAAAAGCAACAATCAACCAATGGCCACTAGTTTGTTTATCTATGTTTTGACACCAAACACGTAACTGTAAAATATAAATTTCATTGCAAATAAATAAAGACTATTTTCTAGGATTTATAAATCATACATATTACAATTGACATTCAAAAACTAAAATGGCTACCAAAAATCCAAAATTTGTGTGAATAATCTTCACATTTAATCATGGACTACCAACCAACATTCGAATTGATGCTCCTAACATTCCATTTTTTTGCCAAAATAAAGCCTCGAATCCTAACATTTACTGATAGTATCTTTATATTTTATATAAAAACAATTCCAAAGGATTAGTTTAGCCTGAAAGGAAGCAACATGGTGATTTTTTTCATGTGTAATTGTTGAAATAAGAGAGTTATTTTTTCATTGCATCCTTTCCATAGTTGAGAAGAACAAAATATCATGAATAGTTAGAGATAATGAGGTTGTAGCTCTTTCCATGCATAAAAGGAGTTGCAGATAGAATCCATGCTTACTCAAGAGTGCCTCTTCTTTGAAACTTTTTACCCAAGTTTGTTGCAGTTGCAACTGTTTTCAGCTAAAAGTAAAATGTTGTTTTTGGTTATGTGTAATGTCCCCTAAATGGGACATAATGAGAATTGCATTCATACTTCTTCTAGTTCCCATTATGTCTTGGTTTGAGTCAATATTGGCTGATTTCTAGTTGATGTAATGGCGTAAAAGTATTTATAAAATTTTTTACTGGCGAGTTAGGCATGAAGGCCTCTTAATTGGTTCAAAGACTACTAATCCTTATGGGCCATCCTTGATTGGAGAGCCTACATAGAGGTTAATGAAGAAATAGAATTACTTGAAGGTCGGCCTATGCATTGGGCTTCTATTTTGATGTTGGCGCCACTTGAGGATATATAAGGACATGAAGGTTCATTTGAAGGGTTATGCATGTTTAATTTAAGAATTGATATCTTGGGTTTGTGCATAGAGTGCCCTACTCTCCACTAAAGACAAAAATCTTTAGTGTGGCTCAACTTTGGGGACGAAAACCTCCATTGTTGGAAGATCGAGGAACGAACCGTCCTCAAGATTAGGGAATCTCATATGGGGGTTTCCAAAGTACTTTAAGGTGGTTTATTGTTGGTTTTTCCTCTTCTTACCCTAGGCAACTTGCATGGGTGGAGGGTTTGGTATGTTGTAGGCCTGATTTCACTATTTTAGTTTGATATTCTTGTTCGGAAAAATTCGAAGGTCGTACTCTGAACTTTGAAGAATTTTGGCAAGGATTTGCTATTTTTCCTAGCCCTCGGGTTGGTTGGATTATTATTGTTATAAATATTTAATTCCAGCCATGATGATCAAATATTTATTCAATCTTTTGATGTATAATATTGTCGTGGCTAGATAAATTATCTTGTGGCATTCTACATTGATTTTGCATAGTGAAAAGTGGATTCAAATCTCATAGGAAGTTCGTTTCCCTAGGAGAGTGCAGATTTTGTATTGGTTAATCATTCTAAGATACTCTCAACTATTTTCAGTTTGTTGTGTGTGCTTGAAGGTGTTTTCAGATTAGATCTATTGTGGATAGTTGGTAAACCCCTTTTCTCTATTTTCAGCCCTAAAAGGGACATTACATTATGTATGTCCATTGGCCCAATAATGCATAAAAACCTGATTTTAAGTAGTATAGACTTGTATTTGAGACATGAATGCATTGGAAATAGCATAAAGCATTCATATGGTAGTTTAAGGGAAACACAATGTTTTTATGAAGGTGTTTATTACACACAATTTGAAAAAAATGCAAACCAACAATAAACCAAAAATGAGCTTAACCTAAATGAGCACACATAAGAGACCACAACAGAGAATGCAAACAAAAATGCATAGCAACACAAAATAATTTTGGAGAATGGTGCCAAAACTGTTGTTCTATAATCTAATTATGCAAATTTATGTATCAAGCATTTTTCAGTAAATATATTTAATAAACAATAGATTAACAATGTTGTTTGGTGTAGGAGAATGTCAAGAACAATCCCAATACAACACATATGTAACAACCAAGAGGTAAAAACATTATGATGCCAACAAAAAAGATAATAGTTTTTTTTTTGCAACAACAAATAAAAGAAATGAACTCTTAGTTTTTTTACGTAAACATAACGTGCATACATTTCAACAGGATGTATATATCCAATAACATTTTAGGCCTTCCAAGAGAGTAACATCGATAAGGAGCTTGAAAAAAAGAAAGGAAGGTTTTTCATTTGTTAGAAAATGTTAGAACTGCGTGTCTGCATTCTTCGAGCTGCACATTTCTTGTTTTCTTTCTTTTAAGGGTGGTGTCAAAGCATCTTGCATTGGTGATAACCTTTTCCATGATTTCCTTGTTAACTACAACAAGAAAATTAGAGTGTTAGTGTCGATGGTAGATAGATAAATGACAACAATCACAAGAAGAAAGAATCTAAAATGGATCACCATCAATATTCATTGTTGAGCATGGTTACATTTTTATAAGAGTAATAGTACTTGTAACTAAGAATCCCTAAATTATAGGATCCTAACAATATGCCACTCATATCATGGGTTGTTTTATAGAATAACAACCTCACGGGTACAAATAGATCAAAATACTTAAACCATAAAATATAATATGTGAACACTAACCACATAATTCCTAACATTCCCCCCTTAGTGTGAACATGGGAGAAAAACACCATCTTCAACCAAACAACATGCCACTCTGTAGCCTACACATGGTCTCAATACTCAACACTGACTAGTGGGAACTACATCATCCATGAATAAGGACCCATCAACCAATCTAGGCGAATCCATGAATTGGGACCCATCAACCAATTCACATCAACCATCAAGTCAATCTGATCAAGAACACTTCCTACTATAGTATCAATAGTACAAATCTCCACATCATCATCATCACAAGGGAAACACAAACATTGTATTGCACATAGGAACATGGATGCTCATATGTTCTTATTCATCACACACCAAAAGGTGTCACTAAAGTAGTTTGCGGCCTCTTGAGGTAGTGACGAACTCGATGACGCCGATTGTCCTCCTACCTTTGTTGCCTCCAGCCTCTGTTGCCTCCATCCTCCAATACATGTGCTACTAACTTAGACAGATTTGGATATGAAGCTCAATGATTCCCACATTGTTTTTATCCCCCAAATGTGAAATCATTTATTTTCTAAATGTCGGGTAACACCGAAAATGCATCCATAAGGCAATTTATTATATTTTTTTCGACACAACACCGACGTTATGACTAATACTACAAATGTCATAATACGACACTGACTCAAAATGACTTACTTTATAATAATTTTTGACGATACTATTATGAGGACAATTAACACAAATATGCTCTTTTTGACGATGGAGGTCTATGATGTCAGTTTAATAAAATTGACCTATAAACTTATCAACAAACTAAATTAATTACAAAATAACAACCTAATAAAGTTAGGCGACAACTTATTACGAAAATGCATCCATAAGGCAATTTATTATATTTTTTTCGACACAACACCGACGTTATGACTAATACTACAAATGTCATAATACGACAACGACTCAAAATGACTTACTTTATAATAATTTTTGACGATACTATTATGAGGACAATTAACACAAATATGCTCTTTTTGTGATGGAGGTCTATGATGTCGAGTTTAATAAAATTGACCTATAAACTTATCAACAAACTAAATTAATTACAAAATAACAACCAGAATAAAGTTAGATGACAACTACCAATTTTTACAAGGTTTTGATATTGTTTCACACACATGAGTCAGTAGTGGTTTCTACCGCGAATGAAAGAGTTTGACGCCTGGCAACTTTCAAAGATTATAGGGATCGACCTGTGGATCTGCGTGTTGGCAATTTCTCCATGGGACAAGATGGTTATGTTAGCAAACTAGCCAAGCAATGTAAATGGAGGGATGAACTTAAAGTTATGTGCAAGTATTCTCTCCACATCCTGCCCAAATATGTTTGGAACAAGCTCTTTATGCTGCTAGATCGGGTGCTGCTCTACAAGCTGTTGATTAATGCTTTGGATTTTCTTTGGCCTCCAAGAAATGATTCTTTGGAATAATTCCAAGATCTTCTTTGCTTAGTGTCACACTAAAACACTTCCTTCCACACACACTTCTTTACATCATCCACACACAAGCTATGTGGCATCAAAATCAATCAGGATAACAGAGTACAATGTAGGTGATCTGATTAGCACTACAGGATGATAACACATCCAATGATCCACCACATATGACAGCACTTCTGATTTCATACAGTTGTATGCTTAGAGAGGCGCATGGATCTGAGAACACATATTCTTGGGCATATCACGGGTCTGCAGATTGAAACAAATGAAATATAACCAATTCTCAAGCTCGATAAATTGATCAAGGAAATTTCATGAGTTGGGGCAATTAGAGATCAATTTGTATTTGCCCCATGCGAAACTTAAATCTCCATATTCTCGCTCTGATACCAAATAAAATGAATCACCATCAATATTCATTGTTGAGCATGGTTATATTTTTATAGGAGTAATAGTACTCGTAACTAAGAATTCCTAGATTATACAATCCTAACAATATGGCACTCATATCATGGGTTGTTTTATAGAATAACAACCTCACGGGTACAAATAGATCAAATTACTTAAACCATAAAACATAATATGTGACCACTAACCACATAATTCCTAACATAATCCATCAACCATGAATGAAGCATGTACAAGTATTAGAAATCAAAATGCAAAGACGTATTGCAATATGTTCCCAATGTAGGGTTGGCTAGGTAGAAGACAAAGGGTGGGACAATAATAATTCTGTAGATGAGTTGAAACAAGAAGCAGTTTTCAGCAAAAAAATGAACTTTTTAAACCACCATTAGTTGATGGACATATGTTTAAACAACATACAAAGTCACCATTACTGAAAGTAGAGTACATGGATGAAACACCTTGATGAAAGGAGATAGGACTTTGAAGTGCATAGACAACATCAAATCAAGATATGCAAGAACGAGTCACGGATAATGAGGTAAAGAGAAAACATACAGATGAAATTACACATTTTGATCTTTCATTGATTATCTAATGCTTTTTTATCAAACGAATACAATCTTCAAAATCGCTCACAATTTTTAGCAAGTGCCACATGAAAACAATATTGAGTAGCAAAGTACATTCATTGTCATAAAGAGGAGTTTAAATGCCCTATTAACCATCCAATTGCATGAATAAAGTGGAGGATGAAAAGTCCAAACATAAGCGTAACAACTATGCTTGATTTATGCACACAAGTGAAAAATAATTAAATGCCAAAAATGCAACATGTCGTTGTTAGACCTAGGATGAAACATTAGTTGTCAGACCTAGGATGAAACATTAGTTGTCGAGTCACAAAGAAGCTAGAACGAAAGAGAAGGGAGGAATTTCAAGCAACACCATCAAAAGTGACTGAATTTGATTCTCTTCATGCTTCCTTATTTGAACATAAGTGTTGTTCTGCAATTTTGCATATCTTTAGAAAGAAAACGAGTGGGAAATGTGAAGCTCATCCAATGAACAAACTCTACAGATCGTTGTGAATGTCAAACCTTGGTGTTCAATGCTGTCAATATCTATGTTAGGAAAATTATAAAGTGCTCACATTATTGGGAAATACTTATGGGTAAATAATATTGGTTATGAGTTGTTTTAACAACTCACGTATATAGGAGTTTGTGTGGAGAGAATGGTGGGGGAGTTGTTGGACAAACCTCTATGACAATAAGAGTTGTCTCTCCTATATATATATACTTGTTTTTCATAACGAATCAATGAAGATTATTGTTGTTTACACAGTGTTCGGCTACTCTATCCTTTGCATTTGGTATCAGAGCAACGCAGTTTGATCCAACATCATGGAATTCTAATTGATTATGTAAGGGGCAGTCATACTATATTATGCTCCTGTTTATGACTATATTGTCTTTGGCAGATCCATGGCTTGTTTAAATTATATTGACCTGTCTTACATAGTTTCGTGCATGCAGTGGAATGTTCTGATTATTTCCAACATGACTGGGAAGTGCAAACAGAAAATGCAAGACATCTGAGTGCAGAAACTGTGGAGGATGTTAGATATCACTCGAGTCATTTATGCCATGCGTTAATACATGATCGGGCTGTATGAATAGTGCATTTGCTTGGTCAGTGTTTTATGTTGTCCTCCCGAAGAAATCAGTTACTATCATTGAATCTTAGCGACTGGAAATAGAGAACAATTGTCATCTCCACGCAATAGAATCATTGTAGTTTTTTTCCTGTCTTGTAAAGATGCATTTGGCCTGTGCACAGTCTATATCTTCGGCATCCTCAGAACGATTAGATATTTAGTATCTTGACAAGTATATGATAAGTTCCATTTAACGGATGAGTGCAGTAAAAATTGCATGTCATTTTGACCTGCGAATGCAAGCCAGATCGATTGAAAGGTATTTTGTGTGCAGTTTATCTCTAATATATTTGAGCAGTGAGTGTTATTTTATTTTTATATACAGTCTCACATGCTATTGTCAGTCTCATCCAGTTAACATTTGGTATATGCATATGAAAGACAAAGTCCACAACCAATGGGGTCTTGGTTGATTGGTAAAGTTGAGCATTTACTAAGAGGAGGTCCAAGGTTCAACCCCCATTGGCAAGTCCGTTGCATGAGGAATAGTCTGACCGATGTCCCTGAGTGCTGCCAAAGTAGTCCGACCAATGTCCCTGTGTGTGCGACAGTTGTACGATGGTGCTGTTGGAGTAGTCCGACCAACGTCCCTGAGTGTGCGCCAACTGTACGAAGGCGGTATGAAGTGTACACCAACTATATGGAGGTGGTATGAAACCTAGGCTTCAGCTGAACGGAGGTGGTGTGAAACTTGTGCACCTGGTGGTCCCATCCTCACCCAGGCTAAATTCACCGAGGTTGGTAGAGACTGTGCTAAAATGTAATATGTAATGATTCCTCTAAATTCCAAAAAAAAGACCAAGTCCACATCCTTTTTTGCAATTGGTTGTGTTGACAATTCGTAAAAGCACTAGCTAGTGAATGTTACCAACCATCTCGTGCTTTGTTATTAGTTGTAAAGTATTGTCAAAATTATAGTGTCTTTTTGTCATCACAAAGGTCAAAATTATAATATGTAATGATTCCTCTATAAATCCAAAAAAAAAGACCAAGTCCACATCCTTTTTTTGCAATTGGTTGTGTTGACAATTCGTAAAAGCACTAGCTAGTGAATGTTACTAACCATCTCGGGCTTTGTTATTAGTTGTAAAGTATTGTCAAAATTATAGTGTCTTTTTGTCATCACAAGTGTCAAAGGGCCCATTATATTTCAAAGTGTTTAAATTTGTGGTCTATTATAAAGGGATTGTTAAGAAGTGTGTTGTATGATTTTGTCCCTTAGAAGTAATTAGTAGTTTGAGTCAATTAGTGTCATTTATAAGAGACAAATGTTATTAACGTGTAAGTATTGTTTGTAATTACACCGAGAGGTGTTCTTATAGTGGCGTGCAAGGAGTGTAATGGTGCGCGTTGATTGAAAAAACTCATTATTTTCTGACTAATATTTGATTGTTAAAATAATATATTTTTAATGCCGACTCAATGTTTAATACATAAAATTAAATATGTGATTATATATTTATACACGCAAATGTAATTTATTTTAATAGTGTGAAAGATAATTAGTGCGGGATAAATAAGTGAATAAGTGCAAAGATATTACTTTGCAAAGGAAATTCATGGTAAGTAACTATTTAAATTTTTATTGGAAGATAATTACTGGGATAAATAATAAGTGTGAATAAGTGTGAAAATATTACTCCTAAGGAAATAAATTTACAATCCGTAAGTATAATAATTTACTTGTATTTATAAAATATATAAAAATAATTAGGTTAGTTTTTAGTTTTAGATGTATTTTCTAAATAAAACATATAAATAATTTTTTATAATATTTAGTTTAGTTGTTACTTTTAGATTTATTTTATAAAACATATAAATAACTTATTATATTTGTAATTAAAATTTAATAAATAGAATTCTATATTTAAAAACTAGAATAGATATCTTAAATACATCTATCTAAAAGATACCGAGAGATATCAATCTCGAGGTGCCTATCTAATTTATGTGAGAATTTTAATATAGGCACCTCGTGATTGATATCTCTCGGTGTCTTTTAGATAGTTGTATTTAAGATATCTATGCTAGTTGTCTAAAATAGTGTAAGCGTCAAGAGTCGCAAGTTAGATTTATTTTAAAGTTGTCAAAAGTCGTTATCAAGTGTCTTCTTGTTTTCAAAATTGTAGTTGACTTGTCAAATATTGTTGTGTCATTTGGAAATCAAGAGTCAAGTTGAGTCGTTTTTAGTGTGTTGTTAAAGTCCAAAAACTAACAAAAAATTGCCTTACGAACACATTTTCAGTGGAATCCAACGTGCAATTAAGGTATGTAAAATTGAACTCCATGATCAAATCCAACTGAGTTAGCAGTATGTCACTGGAGGAAGGAGGCACGGGAGGTTAGAGGTCAATCAATGCGTCTCGTCAATCACCAATGATGGGGCCGCATAGATAAATTATGGTGGCGAAAAAAATTTGTGGTGTGAGAATATGTTTTATTAGTTGTGCAGTGTGCTTCATTTCTATTTACCGCTTTGAGTGGTGTGTATTGTGACTGCGATGATCCTAACTACAAAGATCCTATGATTGCGGTGATCCTCGATTTTCGTACTTCGTTGGAAGATGATCGGCTGATGAATGCATTCAATGGCAATGGTGATCATGTGCAACAAAATCTAGACAGTAATATGCAGGTTGATACGATTTTCTTTTCAGTGTTCCTAAATGGAAATTTCACATTGTGGGAGAGAACATAACACCAATGTTCCATTTCCATTATGCGCCAAACCAACTAAAGTCAAAGGCAACTTCCAGTGGCAATGGCAGTTGTCTATGTTGTTCGAGATTGAGTGGTAGCGATCAACAATAGTGGTTATAATTAAGAACGTTTTGTTCTTATGGATATAATGTGAAATCTTTTCCAATGTGAGTATTCATGTTCAGTTTGGTAATAAGTGAGCAAAGTGTTTCCTATGTACTTCCCTGATGTGAAAATATTGTAGAGAAACAAAAGCACCAGTGTAAGACAATTCATAGATCTTGAAAAGGTTTGTGGGAGATCTAGAAAACCACATGAGGTGGATAGTTGATGGGGCCTATTCACATCAAGGTTTTTGGTAAGCTTGTTTAAAACCATGGAAGGAAAGAGCCTTTCTTTTGTATCAAGGTCATGAGTCACATAGTTGGACATGCCACGGGGTGAACATATTGCAAATGAGTGTGGATGTTTTTCTACCATGTTCACACTAAGGGAAGAATGTTAGGAAAATTATATAGTGCTCACATTATTGGGAAATAATTATGGGTAGAAACTAATATTAAGAGAATATTATTGTTATGAGTTGTTTTAACAACTCATGTATATACAAGTTTATGGAGAGAATAGTGGGGGGAGTTATTGGACAAACCTCCATGAAAATAGTTCTCTTCTATATATATGTACTTGTTTTTCATAATGAATCAATGGAGATTATTGTTGTTTACACAGTGTTCGGCTACTCGATCCTTTGCAATATATTGTTTCTGTAGGTAAGGTATTTGGGCAACACATGATGAGGTAAAATCTACAATTTTATTTTCAAAGCGAGTCAAGACATAAGGGTTTTGAGTTCCCAAGTGATAAGCATGCTCAAGTAAATGTTGAATTAGTAATTGTTGTGTATGAAGATGAGTAAGATGGATGCTACCTTGTTGCCCAAAGCATCGTCACCCATCAGACATGGAAGGTATGGTTGTGAGTTGTAAACATGTTGATTTTCAAATTTCCGAGCATGTTGTCATAAGATTTTGTACTGCCATCATAGACATTTCCAGCTTGTTTATAATTTTATTTGTTGTCATACAAAAGAGGACAACCATGAGAGGGGATAGTTTCCACACTTTTGAGGTATTTTCAGTCATCAACAAAGTGTTTCCAGCCCCCACTATGTTGTTTTTGCAAGATTTCATGAGGGATATTCAATATGACAGCAGTTGTACTTGTTTTTCACTTACTGTCCATGCAATTTCCAGCCCCTTTCCGTTGTTAACAGTTGTAGAAGAATTTCCAACCATTTGGGTGAAGGGTGCTAACAATAGCAACATGCTTACAACTATCATAGGAGGTTTTCCATCTACTTTCATTCTGATTTTTGAGGGAAAATGCATGATTACAGCTGTGTTTGGGGCAGCATGACTGAGTTTTTGGACAGCCATCACTTGTATGAAGTTTGTGAGAAGTTTGCAAGCAAAAAGGAGTTGGATATCATATCTACAAAGCATGAAATGAAGAAGAAGAGAACTCTTGTTTTCTCTAATAAGTTTGTTCCATGTGCAGGTACAAGTGTGATGAAGGAAGAGCAGCTGAGTTTTCTCCTCCTATACAAATGAAGGAGCAAATAAGATTGCAACTGTAGCAAAAGATGACATCATGAAGAATGTCAAATTTATGGTCACATGTGATAACCCTTTGCAAGGAGATGAAGCCTCTTCCATACTTGGGTTGAAGCGGAAAAGATTGGAGACATTGAAGAGACAAAGGCAGCAACGAGTATGCAGCCTGAAATTCCTTATTGGCAGCCACAAATCATCATTTTTGGATAGCAAAAGAGTTCTCTATAGCAAGGTGACTTTCTTGTGTGGTACACATTGGGACAACCTGGCACAATGCTTCCTAGTTCGTCTTGGAGAGTAGAGCACCATTGGAGATTGGTGAATGGTGAGTTTCAAAGGGAAACCCACTTGAAAATCAGAGCAACACATCAAAGGCAAGGTATGCTGACTCATAATTTGGTTATTTTTGCAAAAAGGCTCCAACCAAGCATAAGAGAAATAAGGGGTGATGTTTGATTACTCTAAAGTGTTATAAGAAGCATCCTTATGACAGTTATGAGCCCATTTGTACTCAATAACATTGTGGACATCATTTTTGGCAGCTCTCATTCTTTTTCAGTTGCATTCATGCATGTGATTATAGGGTGTTCTTCCACCATAGTTGACAAGGGTGAGATGGAAGGTGAAGATGCCCATTGGGAAATGCTTTTGTTGGTCAAGTTGCTAAGCATTTTTCATATTTTTTCCCTTTGTTTGAGCTTGCAGCTGGCTGGAAAGTGTTTTGTACAACTGAGTGTACAAGGGAAGAAATTGCTACTATTGTTTTTTAGGACAAAATTGGGACAACTGGTTTTTTCTTCAAGGCAGCCATAAAACTTCATGGGCTGCCAAGGGACTTCAATGAAGATAGGGGCAGCCATTGCATAAGTTTGTTTTTGCAGAAGTTCTCTCACTTGATAGGCACGGGAGCTAGATTATGGGAGTACTACATCACATTGGCACTTGGGTATGAGAGCTTGCATTTGCTTGAGGGAAAGAAAATTTGGGGAGGGAGGACTATAATCTTCCCTTTTCTAAATTAAAAATAATTAATAATATTTTAAGTTGGGCACGTCCAATTCTTCATTTTGGGACAACATAATAATATTATTATTAAAATAAAAGGTATTTTAAGTACTAAAGTAGAAAAAGACCCTTAACCTATTTTAATTATTTTCAGTCGGCTAAAAGGGAGAGGTCGTCCCTCTTAGGAGGTAAAATTAAATGTTCAAAAAAGAGAAATAAAGAGGCCTACATGGAGCGTTCCACAAAGAAATAAAAGAAAAGGCTATAAAAACAAATGTTGGGGCTCATTGTAATCATCATCTTGTGAATTATATACTAAATTGGAGCTTGAGCTCTCTTTTGGAAATTGGAGCATTGAGCTCTCATTTTCATCCTTTTAGGACAAAAACCCTCATTGGATTCTATTGGGGACAAAACCTTCGATAGTCACAACTCTTGGCGACAAAACCCTCATTTGTTGAATTGGTGACTTCATCCGAGAGTCACACTGCAACTTCAAAATTTAGAATTTCAAAATGGCAAGAGTTTCTATTAGTGTTAGGGCACCCACTCCAGCTAGGGCATGCTTTTTTTTGGTTTGCCACATTCGTTTCCAGCTTGATCTACCCATTTGGAGATTTCAGTGGGTTCTCGTGGTTGGAAAAATTTGATTCTAATTTTATTGGATAGTTAATATTTTTGTGATCAATTTGAGCTATCATTTGCATTTTATCTCCAAGTATTTATGAAGATATGGAATTTTGAAGTTTCAGTTGTTTTTGAGCAATAATTAATTCCATGAGTATGTAATTTATTGCTAAAACATTTATTTTGCATGAATTCATCAAGTGTTTCATGTCATTGATGTATTTTTGAAGATTTGTGTGTGGGAAATGCTAAAATCTCAATTCTTCCCAAGTCATTTAGGGTTTTGTGGACCTAAAACAGGTGGATACCCTAATTTTTGCATAAAATTTAGTTCACTATCAATTGGGGTTTGTGTTATTTCCTTGTTTTTCAATTTCAGCCTGGAAAGGGACATTACATTCATTTACGGGCGAAAGCACAAGTTGAGGCCATGGCATAGCTGGAGGCATGTTTTGAGTGTGTGACTTTAAGTAACTACAAATGTTCTCCATCTTTGTGAGGGAATTAGGTATTATGTTAACAAATAATGTGGGCTATTGCTCTAATTTCTTAAAATGACTTCAATGTCATTAGGCATTTCCTAGTCGATTGGGGAAGCCAAGACATCAACAGTGGCATGATGAAGAATAGAGGAAACATTTGTCTTAAAGGAAAGCAACATTCACATCAACATGGGCATCCTTGTAATAAGAATTATGAGCCCACTTGTATTCCAAGGCATGGATCGCACAAGACTTGGAGACTCAGAAATCATGTCTTTTCCTCTGAAATCGTATGTCTTTTCCTCATAAATATTATGATGATCAAATGTCAAGGTCAACTATTCGGTGTAGAAGGTACCGCAATGTTGTTGATGTATCGCAGGGAGTTGATAGCCTGATAGTGTAGCCACTATATTTATATTGACAACCACGAGGATGTGTAGCTTGCAATATTGGGTTTACTCTTGCCACCAATATTTCCTCCTCTTATGTGTGAATTAACATGATGAGCGGCTACACACCAAGGTGCGTGTTGGTGTGCACAAAGAAGCAATGGACGATGTGTTCGGAAGCACATCTATAACACATGGTTTCCTTGCAAATCCTAAGTTTTGATGTCGTGATACCTTTCCATGCATATGGAGCATGTACTCATGCAAGAGAGTGCCTATTCTTACATGTAATTGTTCATGTACCCCCAAGAACTTGGGACTATGAATGCAATGCCCCTTTCTAGGGATAAAACTGAAAAATAGGAAACAACACCAATCCCTCTTGGGAGTAATCTGATTTTTACAACAAACCTACAGATATCGAAACCCTAACGAAAAACTCGTATAGGGACTTCAACTTATCATACAACCTATGCAAGTCACCCCACTTGGAAAGGCTGAATTATGGCTTAACATGCAAAGAAATGATTGCTTTCACCTTTAGAAATTAGTACAAGTCAATCCATGCAAGAATCATACCATACATCTATTAAAGCACCTCCAAAATGCTCATGATGCAAATCGCCTAGGGCTAGATAAAAGATATAAACTCCAAATACCTTACATAATGTTTCCAAATATCCTTGCTTGAGGGTTTTCATCCCCAAGGCAAGTGCCACCATCGAGGGTTTTCATCCTTTAAGGGATCTCGAACAAGGGTTTTCATCCTTGAAGGGATCTCGAACAAGGGTTTCCTCCTTGATGAGAGATAAAGAAAAGGTACAACCTTTACCAAGAAATAATAAAATTCAACATAACATCATAATGGCCAAGCACCCTGCTTTTATAACATAAGGGGTGCTACATCATAACTTATGGCCGACCTTATAATATTAAAGTCTATTTCTAATTTGAGCATATATGCTCACCAAACAACTAATTAACTAAGTAATTTATTTCATCTATTGGAGCGCTAGGCATCTAATAGGAATACAACATAAAATATTGCAATATTTCCTAAAACTAATCCAGATATCTTCAGACAACTTTCCTCTAGCTCCAAATCCTTAGTCCCACGAGGAAGGATGGGATAAGGTCTTCCATAGCGACTGGCTTGGAAAAAGGGGACATTACAATGAACTATGGTATGATGGGGACACAGGACAACCTATAACATGAACGAGGAACTGTTATCCTAGAGATGTGTAGAAGAAGAACATACAACTGCCATGCTCTAACTTCTTTCTCGCATGCATTTATTTATGGCTTCTTTCTGCAACTAGTATTGAGGCCTTCACAACACGTTCATTCATTCTCTATTAGAGGAATAGTTCGAGTGAGTAGAGTCTCTATATGAAGTGGATGACAGTGATTGTACTTATGCATAGATAAAATTTTGAAGAAAGGATAAGAAAAGTAAGCAAAGAGTTAGAGCTAGTCCAAAGAGCAAGAAAAGGTGAAAACACTTTTTTGGACTACAACTTTGTTTTGTTAATTTTTTGTACAACTAGCAGGTGACCAAAAAGTTGAAATGTGTGAATAAGCGGTAAGAAAAACTTTGGCAAGAAAGAGGGAAAAATGCAACAAGCTATTCAGAACACAAGGCAATTGCAAAAGCACAGAAACATTGCCAGGAAAACATTTGTAGCAACAACATTAAACAATCTGCCGAAAGGCATGAAAAGCACAAAAAATAGCGATACACAATACATGCATCCTAGCAACTAATGGTTTTATTATTTTTTGAGATTGTGTAAGGGTCGTAGCATCAAATAGGGGCTTACGTCAATTCACTACTTTTTTATATGGTGCGACAACGTGATAATGCAATGCTTGTTCTAAGTTGATGTCCCCGAGATTTCACCAAAATCTAGGGCTACCCCTTTCAAAAAGTTTCGTTCTTTTCAAAGTAACGTGTCATTTTGTGTTTGTTTTACTGCGGTTGTGTGCATTACTCTAGGGTATCCCTAGAGAGTCATAAAAGCCAAATTCGACAAATACCCACATGCCAAAACTCACTCAATTCCTTCGTCAAACTTTGTCTGCAAGCGTTTTATTTATTTATTAAATAAATAAAGTTCTTTTAAAAATAGATTGAGCTAAAATTGGAGGATTTAGGTTATATAAAGCACTTCACCCCATCATTATTTCCACAGAAGATTCACCCGGGGAAGAATTTTTGCATCGACTAATTGGAGAATTTTTTTGAGCAATTGCCCATAACTTCTTTTGTTTTGTTTTATTTCTTTTTGCTGTGTTTTGGTTTGTTTTCTCCGAAAATTCCCGTAGCCTATTCATTCTTCTTGCTAGATCTTTCCCCAGGCCTAGGGTTTTGAAAAGCTATCTAATATTTTTAATTACTAATCTATCTAAAGGCGATTAGAGCTCAGGATTCTTTCAGAAGATTGCAAGAAGTTGCTTGGTCCAAAATGTGCAAAAATGGATTTTATGAAAATAAGAAAAATATTGCCATCAATGCATAGAGCTCGAGAAAATATGCACTTTTAGAGAAAACAACACCTAAAACGGAGCCATGGAATGAAAGTTATGGCACATGCAAATTTTTGTTGCTACATCTTCTCGAACCCTTTCCAAAAATGGCAAATTTTATTCGATCCTTTCACCAAAAATCCAAAAAAGGAAAGAAATGCAGTCTTCATGCCAATCGCAATTTTCAAGGTTGTCTTCCGCGTCCAATTTCCACACTTGCCTTAAGTGACGAATTTTCACGCAATTTTAAAGGCAGAAGTCATAATGCAAGTCACACTTTTGGAAAAGAGCTATCTTTCATGCAAGTCACATTTTTTGGAAGGAATCACTTAAGCTGCCAATGGGAATTTTGGTAGTGGCGGGCGGGAGGAATTTCTTGCACACCTTGCCGGTGAAAATTCTCATTATGAAAGTCAAATCACTTAAGTGAAAGGCGGGAATTTCTTGCATGCCTTACAGGGTAAAAATTCTCATTATGAAAGTCAAATCACTTAAGTGAAAGGTAGGAATTTTTAGTTGCCTTGTAGGGTGAAAATTCCCATTGCTTTGACTTCCTATTTTTAGCAATTCCTCTTGCCAAAAAGTGCAACCCACCTTGGCATTAATACATGCATTGAAAGATATTTATTAATGTTATTTCTAGCCAACTTTGCGCTATAAATAGAAGGAAAGTCAAGGCAAGTTGATGAGTTAAAGAGAAATCAAGGATGCATGCTAAAAATAAATAAAATAAATTCATAAAAAAACAATCAGAAGCATGCAGACTTGGGTGCCCAAATTGGAAGAAGAAGCATGTCTTTTAATTAATTAATTGCCAAAAATAGGGAAAGACAATTATTAAAAATAGCATGCACATGGCTATATAAGCATGGGACGCCATAAGGAGAAGCAATTAATTCTTTTTTATGGAGCTTGCAGCCCGGAAGGATTTTGGCGCCAAGGGAAGGAGGATTTTGCATTAAAAAATATTTTCCACTATCGGAAGCATCCAATTTTGGTGCCTAGGGTTGGAAAGGCTTTCTTTTTATTATTCAGAGCATCTACATGTTGATGAATACTTCATTTATGCCCATATTGGTGAAGAAAGCAGAAGTCAATGTCTGATACAAAATTAGAGAAAGAAATAGATCCAACTCTCATAATTGCAAAGACTTCCGGCAAAAATTCATCCTCTTGTTTCTAATGCAGCCCATGTGGAAGTCATTGCATGGAAAATTCCTTTGAGCTTGTGCATGTGCTCCCAATCTTCCAGTTGAAGCCTTCATTGAATTTACTTGTGTTTTCCTTCACCCGGAGTGCTTTCGAATTTTTAATTGCTCATATGCAATTAAAAATAAAAGATGATGAGTTTTGTCTGAATTATTTACAACAAACATTGCACTGGTGCATATACTGGAAAAGAATTGCAAAAGTTTCAAGTATAAAAGGGGAAGACAGGTCAGAGGTAGAACCCGCAGGCAAATCACAGTCAGCTGCTTCCAGATCCAGTTTGGTGAGAATCAAAGGCAAAAGAGTCAACCGCATGCAGAATATGGAAAAGAACAAAAGCGGGAGTGTTGCTGACTTTCTTCTAGTTTCTTTTCATCTTTCTTATTCTTTCTCTTATTTTCTCCAACAAAGTAATTGAGCAATCGATTAAATTATAAAACTTAAGTGATTAGTTTAAAAGTCGTTACTTGAAGAAGTCAATTACTTGGAAATAGGTGGCAGACATGCAAAATAAAAGGTTATGTTTTCAGTTATAAATCATGCGTGTTATGCAAAGAGTAATTCCAGGAGGAAGATTGTTAGCTGTCCCCTTTTCTATAGTTTCCGCATGTGGAAATTCATTAAAAACTTCCTATTTGTAATTGCCCTCTATATACTATAAATCATAGTTACCAGGTTCGGAAATCCGATTAAATTCGGAAGGGCAAAAAAATCCGAAAATTCAAAGTTCTCGAAAAAATACGGAAAAATCCGGTTCGGAATATATAAACTTATATTATTATAAGTTTATATTATTGTATACTTATATCATTATATATAGACAAATCATACAAAAAAGCATCCATCTACCATAATCATCATCATCATAATGATTCTTTCAAAAGATTGCAAGAAGTTGCTTGGTCCAAAAGGTGCAAGAATGGATTTTATGAAAATAAGAAAATATTGCCATCAATGCGTAGAGCTCGAGAAAATATACACTTTTAGAGAAAACACCAAACGGAGCCACGAATGAAAGTTATGGCACATGCAAGTTTTTCTGCTACATCTTCCTGACCCTTTCCAAAAATGGCAAATTTTTTTCTATCCCGATTTTTTCACCAAAAAGGAAAAAAATGCCAAAAAGGAAAAAAATTTAGTGCAAAAAACTGGCGAACCAACCGGATTTATTCGGTTACTTCAAAAATACGGTTCGAACCGGATTTCATACGAATCCGGCCGAACCTAGTAACTATGCTATAAATAGAGGAAGAGTCTACGGGTAAAAATCGAATTTGTAATCAACATTCTTGTGTTCTAGACTTTGAGCTGAAACCCTTGATATCTTTCTAAAAGCTAAGGAATTGAAAGGAGGTAGATTTCCGAGAGAACTTTGTGTCAACGGTGCATTTGTTTCTTATTTTTGTGTAGATCTTTGCATAAACTTTGTGTTATCTCAAATCTAGATTTGAAACTTTCCTTTTCTTTAAATTATGTATTGTGAGATCTATTTATTTCATCTATGTGCATGAGACCAACTCTACAAACTATTGGTTGGATTGCACATCTTCTTTGCTTTCTTCCCGAATTCAATTATTTCCCCCTTTGAAAAATATTTCTTTACAACTTCTTGCTGCAAAATTGCCTAGCTATGGCTCATGAGCTTTGCAATTAAAGTAAAACCCACAAACAGTTACTCAGATCCATAATTGATAAAAATCATACACGGAGCCTCACTGGTAAATGAGGAAGATTTATCTCATGACTACCTAGGTTTTCAGCTGTGCATAAAATTCTAGCCAACATAAGTATTATAGACGTTGAGTGATGTCACACATGAACATCCAAGCTATGTTGTTTGTTATTTTTGTCTTTTTTTCTATTGTTGTTGCTACAATAAAGTGATGCTGATGCAGGAGCATCATCAAGAAGCCATTCAAGAACAAACTTTTCTAGCCCAGTGGTCAATGGGAGCATTCTAGGGTATGTGGAGTGTGAGAAAGAGTTTGAAATTTCAAAATCTAGTTTCCCTCCAAAAATGAATTCAAAATTCTCTTACTTGTAAAGGTGGACTCTAAGCTTGTCAAGTGAATAGTTGAGTCTATAATAGGTGTTGCTATATGTGATAAGGAGTATTAGGGGTTTATTAAGGTTTTTGAAAGTGTCTTGTTAGGTAATAAGTCTTAGGTGGAAACATGAGTTATGAAGTGTATTAAATTAATGTAATCGACCCATATGACCCATAGTCACAATCCTTGATTTTCCCCCTTCGTTCAAGTCCCACCAAATCCCACACCCGATAAGCTCGGCTGCAAGCTTGGCCCCTTGACCTCCCCCTCACGATTGTGTCTACATGTGTAAATAATGGCATGAGCAGAGAAGAGGCCGAGGTAGTGGCTTACCAACCAAATTCACATCCCAAGCGCCCAAATCCAGTTCAAGGCATTTACCAAGTGTTCTAAAAAACTCACAAGAAGCACAAACGCCAATCATTCACCTTTCTACATCGGTCCTCCCACGATGCACCCACATTGACCAACGCCTAACTCTCTCCAACAAGACACAAGTGGACCCCCTCATGCAAGCAAAAGCAAATTTAGTCGAGCAAGCTATAAGAAGGGGACACACATTGGGAAGTGGTTCAAAGACATGGAATAAATCCACTTCTACAGGCGCGCGCAAAAGGTATGTTGCGAAACATATAATGCGCCTAGGCCTCAAGAAACGTGCTCAAGGCGCGACTTTGAAGAACTCAAAGAACTTCACTTATGCACACCCCTATGGAACGTACCAGTCCAACATACCAAGGCACGTGTTCACTCACTTGGTGCACGCAACTACTAAATAATATTCTAATAAGCCTCCTCAACTAGCGACTCCCCATGCGCAACCAAGACTTTTCCACTTGTGTGTCCATTGGGTGACCAACAAATGTTTGAACACACCCGTGCACTCTTGGCTTCTCACATGAAACACTAAAACGACAATGACGAGAGCCATAACAAGTCAAACCCTTCTCCTTTTTTCCCTTACTTGGTTATCAATTATTTATCCATCTCCACGCATTCATCTTCCTCGCATCTAAGCACTTTTCGTGCATGTACGAACCCGCCAAAGACCCAAAATCCTTAGTTTTATTTTACTCGGGAATGTAAAAGTAGTAAATGGTCTTAGAGTAAAACACTGCAATTTTTCATAATGTGATTTGAATAGGATTTCTCCAATTTGAAATCCCCTATGCCCCAAATCCTCGGTGACTTTTGTCAATTGCCCTCTCTATTGTTCCCAAGTCGTATCTTTGCTTTCCTATGGACTCGTTGATTACTTCATTTTCTTTTCTTTGAATGTTCCTTCTCTTAATCCTTCACATCACTACTTCTCCCTCGTTTCCCACTCTCCCTTTACTTTGGAAACACGGTTTTTCTCTTTGTTTCAACTCGAGCTCGAGTTTGTTACAAATTATTAACTTCTTATCTAAGTCTTTTGCATGGATAAATTTAGGCCATGCACCGTCCCCTAACTCTATGTGTTTATTCCTTTTAATTTTCCCCTATGCAACTAGGGAGGTGGCAATGAAACATTTCATGCCAAGATGCAAGTTTTGGATGAGAGCTTGTGCATATACGAACCCACCAAAGACCCAATGCACACTCAACCTCACACAATTTCTCACAAGCGGGCTCCTCACACAAAACCTATGCCAAAAGGTGCGAGCACCCCAACAACATGTCAATCCAAGTTCAACCATGCATGCAACCAATCAACAATATTCCAACACGTCTCCTCAACTAGCAACTCCCTGTGCACAACAAAGACTTTAACACCTATGTGTCCACTGCGTGAACCGCAAACGTTTGCACACATCTACGCACACTCTTGGCATTCTCTCATTAAACAAAAACAAAAGTGCTGAGAGCTATAACAAGTCAAACCCTTCTCCTTTATTCACTTGGTTGTTAATTATTTATCCATCTCCTACATTTGTCATCCTTGCATCTAATCACTTTCTCGCAGCAAGCTTCTCCATGAAACCCACACTAAGCGCGCAAAGACCCCAACAACAAGCCGGTCCAAGTTCAACTGTGCATGTGCACAAGATTTTTCCACATTTACATTGGAAACATAGGCGGACCTAATCTGATAATTGGCTTGATGTAAGCCCTCCAAAGCACTTAGCGCACAATGGGGTTCAATGTGCCTAATACATACGCCACAATCTTACCCTCCTCAATTTTTACCACCTAAGCGGAAGCCTCAAGAATGGCCTACCTCGAAACCGACCATCCGTGCTTAGCTTGCCATGCATCATCACACCCTTTTCATAAACACTCAATGTTACATGCACTTGCAAGGTCCCCACCTTGTTCAACCCACCTAGCCTCGCTTGTCGCCTCACCTTTCTTGCAGCTTCACTTGAAGTCGTTGTTCGCCCCACCACACTTGCTTGCTTGCCACGCCTTCATCGACTCGCTCAGCTCACCCACCTCATGGCCTTGTCGAGCCTTTGCTCGACACACACACTCTTGTGCTCCTCAAACAAACATGAATCAAGCTCACTCCGATGCACCAACCCTTTTCCAATTCGTTTGTGCCTATCTTGTCTAGCTAGTTGTACATTGCTCCAGTCTTGACCTCCCCTTCACGAGTGGTAGCAAACTAAAGAACCAAAGAAGACAAACCAACAAAGAAACCTGCACCCTCTAGAGTGCTCACTCCCTAAAGTCTTCTTTGCAAGAACTTTATGACCTCCCGAGCTCCCGTGGTGCAGCAACTCGCGTAAGACTCTTTCAGCGTCTTCATTCTCCAGTGCACCTTAATAGGATTCTATTAAAGTTCCTCTTAAAAGGGAAATTGTCAAGAATGGTGAAATTCGATCCTTGTTGCCTATAGTATCTCCTCTTTTTTAAGGGGAGATGGTTTATATATTTCCCCGTTTGCATGAAGCGAACCCTATCCGAGACCCAACTACCTGACTCTCTTTCTTTGATGTAAAGTATCTCTTCGGGTTCGTTAGATATTGACATAGGCATGGGGTCCTGCGTTAGATATTGACATAGGCCCCTACCCCGTACAAGCTTTGTAGGTTTTACCTCGATGTCATATTCAAGGATCTTAGTGATCTAGTTGGCTCTTTTATCGGTTATCTCACCCTCCGTTATATATTCTTTGACGTTGGAGTGAGCCACCATAACCTGGATTCTATTATGAGTGACAAGGTGCCTGAATTTCTTCAGACCCTTAACTATAGCATAAGCTTGTCTCTCTACAAAGTTGTACCTTGTTTCATAGTCGTGGAGAGTTTTTGAAAAGAAGGTGACCGGATGTTCTTCTCCTTGCGACTCTCCTTTCTGCGTTAGTACAAATGCTACGCTATGTTTACCCCATATACATACATGATGAAATCCTTTGAGAAGTCGGGGTTGCGCAGCACCGGGGTGGATGCAATAGCCTCTTTAATCGCCTCAAAGGCCTGACGACCTTCAATGGTCCATTTGAAGTTAAGGTCCTTTTTAGCATGAGAGTGATTGGGTGGATCATTCCTACAAAGTCCGAAATGAACTTGCTGACAAAGTTGATCTTTCCCAAGAAGGATTGGACCGCTTTCTTATTGACCGGCAGAGGCAGCTCCGGATAGCTTCAACTCTTTCTGGATCAATGGAGACTCCTTCCTTTGACACAATGTGTCCCAGGAGTTTGCCTTGGGTCACTCCGAAGACACATTTCTTTGGGTTCTAGAGAGATCTCGAATTCTTGGCATTTTTGAACACAACTTCCAAGGCGTCGAAGTGCTCCTCCATTGTCTTGGTGAATACTGTGAGATCGTCTAGGTATATGAGGATTACCTTATTGATCAGTTCTCCAAACGCAGAGTCCATGGCTCTTTGAAATGTGGCTCCAACATTTGTGAGTCCAAATGGCATCTTTGCGTATGCAAATGTTCCCCATTTTGTCGTGAAAGTGGTCTTATGTTGGTCCCTTTCCGCAAGCCATATTTGATTATAGCCCGAAAATCCATCCAATAGAGAAAACATTTCTGAGCCTGCCACTGTCTGCAATATCTTCTCCATGGAGGGTAAAGGGTACTAATCTTTTAGGGAGGCTCTATTTAGGTCTCTGAAATACACAGAGCCGAATTTCGCCATTTTTCTATCTTACTGGAACCAGGGTGGAGACCCACATTGTATGCTTGATCGGGAAGATTATGTTGGCCTCTAGCAGTTTTCTCGGTACCTCAACCATGAGGGATTCTATTTTTGGGTTCACGGGCCTCTGTTCCTTATGCACAGCTTAGTCCCTTCTTCAAGGTCGATGGTGTGTTGGGTAATATCCTTGTTGTAGCCTCATCGTATGTCCAAGCCATCATCTTATCATACTTATGACATAGAGCCACAAGTCTCTCCCTTTCCTTTTGAGTGACTAATCTCCCGACCTTTAGCTTTCTCTCTTTAGTTACTTCCAACTCGACTTAATCCTCCTTTATCGCTGCAAGCTTCCTTCGATCTGAACTGGCATCGTTCGAATCAAAAAGACTCTCTAGGGTTATTAACCCTTTCGAAGTTTATTCGTCTTCAATTGGATAATCTGATCTCCATATGCTTCCTCGATCTTGGGTTGGAGTTGGTTTGCAAACTGGTCGGATTGTTGGAGGAAGTGTATAATTTGTCGGTCACTATTAAAGACTTGCCAATGATCAATGTTATCAGGGATAGAAGGGCGGATGATCAATTTTATGGTACTTTCATTCGCTATTAGATCCTGTAATGGGTCAAATTGCGACCCGATTAAGGCCATCCTATCAGCTTTTGTATTTTGATCTTGGGGATAACCTTGATATCAAAGGCTTCAAAATCATCGATTAGATCTCACACCCGATGCCGATAGGACCTCATCCTTGGATTCTTTGTGGCGGCAGTGTTCTTTACCTATGTCACTACCAATTCTGAGTTGCCAAAGACTCTCAACTGTTTGATGCCTTCTTTTCGTGCCGCGCCAAACCATGTACTAAGGTCTCATATTCAGCTTTGTTATTGGTATAGGAGAATTGAAAACGGAAAGACTGGAGTATCTTCCTTCCGCTTGGGGATAACAAGCATATTCCAGCTCTGAGCCATTCTTGTTTTTGGCCCCATCGAAATGTAGGGTCCATATCTAGGAATATTTGAAGGGATTCCCATCTCTTTTATCCTTTCTTTTCACCACCTTCGAGATCGTGGAGTCCTCGTCGAAAATGACATAAGTACCCAAACTAGTGGAATTGAAGTTCATTAAGGGATTGTAAGGGGGAAGATTGGCTAGATGACCGCCGCTTTAAAGATCGCCTTCCTCCGTATATGATTCCTCTTCTCTGGTGATCATAACATGGGAAGCCTCAAAGCCTGAGGTTGCTTGGTCCGTTATATGCTTCTTGGCAAGGGGTTCTAATTAGACCTTCATCTTAGATCCGTATTTGGTCTGCAGAATCAGATGAGACCAATCAAGAGACATATAGCCTCCTATTTTAGTTGTGAAATCGCGGGAGAAAGACATTCCAAAGACTGGCAGAACATCAATTACCACAATATCCTATAGAACGGTTATGTTTGGGCAGGAATAGAGCTGCAACGAGAGTCCTTTGATAGCTCCTATGGTTTGGATGGACTTTCCGATCCCGGTTGCATGACTCCTTTCTTTAAGGGCTCATATTTAATGTCCAAGGCGTCTGCAATCACTTTGGGCATGATTGTAGTGCTTGCATGGAGTCTATCATGGAATTATGCAATAATTTCTTACCTATGATAAGAGTCATAAAGAAGGGATTGGGCCTTGACTTACTTACCTCTCCCTTTTGATTTAACAGTACTGCCTCTGACGAGGCTCGAATTGCTTTTACTCACTCCCTCTCTTTTCCGGAGGTGATCGGATCATCATTTAATTTAAGCGCTTCTTGGAGCAATTCCTTTTGTTCCGAGATGCCCAGAAGATCCCACAAAGATGCATTAGTTGGCACTTTCTTGAGTTGTACCACATTAATTAGTCCAGCGGTGATGCTTTGGATGATGATTGGTGCTTTATTCCTTCAACCGCGATAGCATCTAGATTCTGGACAGTTCTCAGAGTTTCTTTTACGGCCGTCGGTTGTGAGATCGTGATGGTTGGAGACTCCTTTTGCGTCCTGCTAGTTGTGCTTGGGGTAGAAGCGTTTGTCTATGTTATCCTTTTCTTGAAGCGAGTGTTGTAATTAAATTGTACAGGTTTGGAAGCAGCTGCCTCATTCGTAAATACAAACTCCTCTCCTTCTATCCAAGAGAAAAGCGTGTGCTTTGGTGCGATTTCTGCTTCTTATTCCAGAGACATCCCTTGAATCTGCACAACAAAGGCAGCATTTTGGACTCCTACAGACTGGTAAGGTCTTGATGTGTTAACATCATAGCCTTCCCTTGCTCTTTGTTCAGCTACCTTTTGTTGTAAATTCCCTTGGGGATAGTCCCTTGGCATGTGGGAAATATTACAAGGGAAGCACCATGCATTGGGATCCTCTAGCCAAATGGTTTTGCCCGGGTACTATTTCTCTTCCGCTATTCGGTGGAATAGTTTGGAGTGGTGTCGGCACCGGGACTATCTGGTTAGACGGTTGCATAGGCTGCGGCCTCTGGGTATTCTGATGTTGGGAGGGATAGGTAGGCCTGCCACCTTGATAATTTTGTCTTAGATAAACAACCTAGATTCCTTTTAAGATTTACTATCTCGTTAGAGAAGCTTCTAAGGATATTTTTCATTTCCTCCATTTCGAGAGAAGAAGATGATGATGCTGCAGAGGGAATTGGAGCCAAATGAGAGGATGGGTAATTATACAGGGACGTGGGGGCCTAGGTAGAGCTCGGGACCTGTGTTTGTGGAAGGGGAGCTATTTCAGGATATATTGGCAAAGGGGCTCTAGGGGGAGCTTCCCAGCATCTATTAAATTGTTCTCAGCTTGGATAACAATATCATAGGCTTGTGGTAAAGAGTCCCCTCCTAATGATTGAATCATTATGGAAATATCCGAATTTAGAGCTTTTAAGTAAAAAACAATAGCCATCCTATGCAGTGGCCTTGCTAGAGCAGGAATCCTTTGCCATGTTTTGTGGAACCTGGTGTTAAAATCAGTCATCAGCTCTTGCGGGCCTTTCTTGATGTTGATAAGTTGTTGTAGAAGCGATGATCTATCCCCTTTCTCATTTGAATCTTTCTTGCTGAATTCAAGATATCAAAACAAAAAGAAGATGTAGATGTTACAACTGGCGGATCTTTCTTCTTCTACTCTTTCTTCTTCTATTTCTACGTTCCCGGATGTAATTGTAAAACTTTAAAGTTATTGGTTTGAAAACCATTACTTTAAGTTGTGTGGAACGATTCTATAAGTTAAGTGACAGATGTGTATAATTTTGACTATAGATCCAGATGCATGTCACTTGGAGAGGAATTAAAGGAAGATGATTGCCAAATGTTATCTTTACTTCTTGTTTATGTTCTAGTTCAGTTAAGTTTCCCATTTGTAATTTCCCTTCTACATTCTATAAGTAGAGGAAGAACCTTCGAGTTAATGATCAGAATTTGTAAGCAGCATTCTTGTGTTCCAGGACTTTGTCTTTGAAACCCCGATAGCTATTTGAAGCAAAGGAATAGAAAGGAGCAGATTTCCAGAGAACTTTGTGTCGACGATGCATTTTGTTTCTAACTTTTTGTCTTAGATCTACTTATAAACTGTGTTATTCTAGATCTAGATCTGAAAGTTGCCTTTGCTTATAATTTTGTGTTAATATCTATTGGTTCTGTCTATGTGCATGCAATCAACTCTGTAATCTATTGATTGGGTTGCACATCTTCCCTCTTTCTTTCCTATTTTTATTATTTCCTTCTTCATCGGATATTTTGTTTCTTTAACAACTACTTTACTTGAAAACTATACAACTATGGTTATGGTTCATAAGTTTGCATGGTTAAAGTAATACCCCTAAATAGATACTAGCATATTTAATTGACAAATCTTACACAAGCGCCTCATTGGTAAATGAGGGAGATTTATCTCATGACTGCCTAGGTTTTCAGCTATACAGAAAATCTAGCCAACGAGGGGATATCGTTAGATATGGTCCCTTTTGGGAGATTATTTATTAGAGGTGGAACAATCAACTCCACCAACCTATTCATACAACGGGGTACTACCTCAACCCCAAGTATTTCTTCTCCGATAGCTTCATTGATGGTTATGGAGGGCCTTTCACATGTATTGAGAGGATGATACTAGATGTTGAGATGAGGGACCTCATTGTTTTAGAGCTGAAAAGTTACAAACCTGCTGTAGGGAGGCTCTTTTCTTCGGTGCTAGCTATCCGAGGGAGAACCACACAAATACCAAGTAATAAAAATTAGAATGTTTACCAAGTTACTTATTAGTTAAAGATTTGATTTTATTAATTACTTATAAACTTTTGATTATCTTGTTTATAGGTTCTTGGTGGGAGGATTGGGGAGGAAATACCCCACATCTTCAAAACTTAGCCCTCAAAATTCTATCTCAACCTTGTAGTGCTTTTGAATGTGAACGCAATTCGAGTTTGTTTGATGCCATTCACACGAAGAAGCACAACAGTTTAGTCAAAAATAGCTCAACAAATTGGTTTTTGTGCAATACAATCTTTGGCTTCACACAAGAAAAGTGGAGGCCACATCAGAGGAGCTCATTGATTTGGATGAGATAGATCCATACAACGAGTGGACTGGGCGAGAAAGCAAATCCCTACGTTCACAGAGGACGAGATTGCTTCTTTTGAGAGGGAAGCTATGGAGGGAGAAGCACTAGCAGTTGGAGGAGATATTGGATTGGATGACATCGTTGGAGATGATCTCCAACATGCAGCAGAGGAGCCACCAGCATGTACTTCAAGGTTTTAGCCAGATTCGTAGCCTTCTTAGAGGAGTGAGGAGACCCAGCCGAGTGTGGGGCTTAGTAGAGGCACTAGACCCTCTCCCCAATATTTCTCTAGAAATGGGGAAGAGGAAAATATAATTTATTGTATATTGTAACTTGCATGAGATATGAATTTTATGATGATATTTTTCAATGTCAATCATCAATAAATTCATATTACTTATCGATCGGTTGTTGTATTTGCATGATGATGCGATTTTGTATCGTATTTGTATTCAAATCTAATAGAAAACACTTCTCCAACATTTTATGGACTCATTTGATACATTTTGTAGTTGTGTTGCTTAAAATTTATGTTTTTTAAAGAAATTTGCGTATTTTTTAAGTTGCCAGTATTCCCAGAGTATTCACCGAATATTGCGAGTTTTTGCTTTGATTCAAATTTTTTTGGTCTATCCAAGTATTTACAGTACGAGTATGCAAACTATGGGTGATATAATGGTCAATGGTCGAGTGCCTCAACCTAAAGCCTGCCTGCCCTTTTGCTCTTTTACCCTCTCTTTCAGCCCAACTATTGATTTTGTGTTTTATCATGCTCCCAAAAAGTTTACCTAGAAGAGGATTTACCATAATAGTGTGGTAATTGGATGGATTATTGATATCACCACTTTTATAGAGAGGAATAACGACACTAGTTGTCCATTCCGTAGGGAAGCTTCCTGGGTGATGTTATTGAACATTCTTTTGATGTGTGGAGCAAGGGCCTCAGCTCCCCATTTTAAAAATTCAGCCTGCAACCCATCTATGTCTTGTGCTTTACCACTTGCCAAGTTCTTTATGCCATGTTTGATATCTTCCACCGAGAAGAGCTCAACTGATGTGCTAATTATGGGAGGAGTGTCCTTCTATTGGGGCCGCTCATAGAGGAGCCTCACATACTCTAACCAATGGGCATCCGTGATATTATTCTGTCTTTTTTTTTTTCATAACTCCTTCCAAAAGCCTTTGGGATTGTGTTTTCGAGGAAAATTAATTCTTTCCTTCTTGTGTTCACATAACTTTCTTTTTTGGATTGTGAATTTAATTTCTCATAGTTCTTTTTTTCTTTATTCATCCCATTTTCTTTCAAGAATCCACTTTTTCATACCACGGGTTCGTCGGAAAGTATTTGCCTCTCCCTTCCTAGGCCGAGATCTTTTGCAAGCACTTAATGCCTTGTGAATTAAAGGGATCAACAAATTACTAGAAACACAGCCACTTGCCTCCTTGGTTACCCTGTTTCTGTGTTATTCCTTATCACTTAGAGGTGTTGTTCAAGGGTTGCAGTAAAGATTTCCTAATTTTTCTAGTTCAAGATGATTTTACCCTGAGGTTGAGTCTTCTTTTGCATGTGGTAGACCTGCTTGCATTGTTGTTTATTTGATATAGTGCCAAGTTTGACGAGGAGAGGTTTATGATCAGATTTTAGCCCGATAGGGTAGTCCCCAATTTCAAACTCCAACATCCTAGAGATAGATCCCTGGGAGCAAATTACATAGTCCACTACACTTTGACCATTGTATGTTTTGCAAGTAATACTTCCTGAATTTGGCCATGCTCTCATGCCATTACAAATAACCATGTCATATAAGCTACATAATCCTAATAGCTCTACCCCAAAGTGTGTCACCCCTCCATTGCCATCTTGGGATGTTATTTCCCAAAGTTGACCCTCTCCTTCTTCTAGCCATAATGGATTGTCATCTTCTCCTTCATCATTACCCAACTGGAGAGATTGATTGTTTGTTGTCCTCGCATTAAAGTCACCCATCAAAACTATTTCTCCTGACGTCTGAATATAGAAATGTCTTTTTTAAGTGAGGCATACAAGTCTTCGTCATCTAATTTTCTCCTCTTGTAAGTCTTTGAGCTCTTTAGTGCAAAGTAACAAGCAACCAATCTGATTGTTACCTCATTATCAAATATTTTCAGCCATATGTATTGCTTATTTGGATCCTCTTTTTCAACTTTCATGGTTTTGTGCCATATTTCCTTGATTAGCACTGTGACTCCCCCATGACCTTTACATGTTTCAGTCCCCTCATTCCAAATTGATATTTTCCTGTATCCTTCAAAGTTTGGGACTTTGCAGCCCTCATGTTCATGTGTTTCGTATAAGAATGATAATATCTTTCCCCTCTGCTATGGGCCCCAATCCGGGTCCTCTTCTCCACAGTAACCCCTACAATTCCAACTTACAATGTGTATGAACTCCCGTGGGGCCCCGATTCCCTATTTCTTAGTTTCTGTCGATCACTGATTTGGGCTTTCCCATTCTTCAACCATGCCCACTTTCCCACAACTCTTGCCTCTATCACTTTCTCTCATTCCTTCTTTCTCTCTTCTTGTTGAGAAAATGTCAAGTCATCATCTGTGTGCCTCTAAGAAACCCCCTATTCTTTAGGACTGCATTCTTGTCTTCTACATTTCTTATGACAACCCTCACATGTTGGTCCCTTCCTCCATCTATTCTCTTTCCAATCCTATTTGCACGTGAATATAACATGTCCATTTCATCTCGTCTTTAAGGAAATCCCTTACTAAAATGTTGGTTCTCCTTTTCGCCAAGTCCCTTCAAGCCTTTGATAATAAAGTTTATCATTTTGTCTTCTTTGTCTCTTTCTTCTTTTATTTGCATTTTAATGTGTTTCTTGATTATCTCGCTTCTACTTGTTTGATGATCCACTTGCCACTCAAGATGAAGATTTGGCTTCCTCTATCTGATCTCTTAGTTGGTTTTCTTTTATTTCCATGTTCTCAATTGCTGATTGAATCTCATTTACCTGTGTTGTGTCACTTCCTTTTACCATTTCTGGGTTTTTCATTCTAGTTGTTTTCAAATGTTCTAATTCTTGTTTTAGAGTGACTAGATCTTGTTGCCCTCTTTCCATGTTATTTTGTAGGTTTAGTACTTGCTCTTTTAATATTTTGTTTTCCCTTTGCAACTTACAACTGGATTCAACAAATACTTTCCTCTCGTTGTCTTCTTGTTGCCCCTTTGATTCTAAAGTTTCAATCCTCTTCTTCATGTTCATGAGCTCATTTACATATAACCCTAATGACCACAACAACAGTGTAGACGTGGGGCTATATATATCTTTAGTGTCTTGAAATACTTCCTCTCTTTCATCCATGTTTGTTGCGATCAGTTCTGTTTTGCTCATTTTTTACTCAAATGCACTGGAAAGGCAAGGCCATTTTCTTATTTCCTTTAGCCTCATCCTGCGTTGTTTGATCTCCTTCCAGCTGGTGGTATTTTATAGAAACATTTACCTTGTTGGTTGTTGTTTTCAGTAAAATCATAGTGAAATTTTTTTTTGAGTTTGTCTTAGCTTTTTGGCCTACCTGCATCTTATGATCCCCCTATATTGTTTTGCATTCACAAAGACCATCTTTTATCTGTGCCCACTGAGTTGGCCTAAGAGTTTCCTACCTTGACTGATCCCCATGTCCTAGTTGGTTTCTCTATGTGTGAATTGAGATATGAAGCTGCGGGCTCATTTGATAATTAGAGAGTGTGAATCCAGGGGGAGCTCAAACCCTCCTAATACAAAAACCTAATCAGTGGATCAGATCATTTATAGTTTTAATGTTATTCCTAGCAAACCTCACCACCTCTATGGTTTTTGGGAATTTGTTTTCCATTGATATTTGTGTTAATATCTGCGTCTCTGATGTGGTAGACCTCGAAAATCCCAAGGCTAGGTTGCCTTTGAAACCCTCTTGTTTAGCAACCATGGTTTGAACTGAAAGAGACACTTTGTTTTTCCTAAAAGAGACATTTTGTTTTTCTTGCAGTAATTTGGGCATACAAGATAAATTATAAGTGCAGCGTAGGACATATACCATTCCGGTAAGTTTGTGGAATATAAGCAATAATGTCGATGGAATACACGGTCACATTTACACATTGCTATGATAACCAAGTTAGAAGATAAGGAGTCAATTGAAAACAAGTTGCTCGACGGGGCAAGAATGGAAGAAAATTGTAAGGTAGCACAATGGAATCAAGAAGCACATAAGAGCAGCTAGAAAGCCTAGCATGACAAAAATTTGTGCACCAAAGAGTTTAACCAAAAACAGATGGTATTAGTATATGAGAGAAAATGTAGAGCACACCCAACAAAAGAACATTAGATGGAAAGATCCATACACCATACATCACATGACCCCTCGAGGAACAATTGTAGCATGACTTACAAGGGAATATAATGTTCCTTCTAGGGCATCAAACATAAAACAAGGATTTGGACTCAAACCCCCAAAACTTTTGATTTTTATTACAACTTGTCAATCACTTCAAACCCTATAGGAGCAAAGCGAAAATGCCATTAGTAACCAAGAGCGATCTGAATATTTATGGCAGCAAAGGAATCCATATGACAGCCAACAATACCACCACTTAGCCCTAGCAATGACCTGATTTTTATTTCCTAGGGCAACAACTGTATAAGAACTTCAGATCGACATACAACCATGCAAAAGAGCTGAAAATGCTTCCAAATAATTAATTCAACCACGAAATATTTATTAATCCAAATTACACCAAAATAATAGAGAAAATAAGTGATCACACCTAGCTATAATTAATTTCAGGACAACAACAATACAAGAAAAACCAAGGGCTGGAAATGATAGATAAACTGCTCCAAAAAAATCACTAAAATGTAGATTCCAGCCTTATAAAATATGAACAAGAGTATCAACTCAAAACACTAACTTATGCCCTAGATGGCACTAAACTCAACCCCCAAGCAAGTCGCCTAGGGCTGGAAATGAAGAACAATTGCATAAAATCACTTTGAAGTTCCAATGTGACCTCCGTGTGAGATCACCCTTGCACAAAGAGGGTTTTCATCCCCTAGTGTCATGTCCATTTTTAAGGCCGATTTTTGAAGAACTTAACGCATTCTTCTCTCCATAAGTCTATGGAAGGAAGCAAGGGGAAGATCTGAATTACATTTTTATTGTTAATTTTTTTTATATTATCATGTATCCTATTGGGAAGCCTAGCGCTCCAATAGAAGAACTTAAGTAGTTAGGAAATAAAATTATTTTAAGCATGTCGGCTCCAAATACTAATTAGATTTTTAAAAGTACTTTACTTAAGGTGTCAGCCATCATTTGTGTATTGAAAAGCACTCCTTATGGTTATAGAAGGAGGTCCCTTAGCCATTAATGAACCATGCTTTTGGTGAATTTTCATATTGTGGTGGAGGATTACTTGTTAAGCACCTTTTCCATCTCTCTCAAGGACAAAAATACTTGATTGAGACCCTCCCAAGGAAGAAAGCCCTTGTGAAGAAGTTGGTGTGGATAATACCCCACGCTACACTTGGTTTTCTACACTTCATTGTTGGTTATAATTGATTTATGCCCTAAGCAACTTGCTTGGAAGAGTGTTTTGGGCGATGCGGTTGGTTTTTATGTGATCAAGATGCATGATTGGATTCTCTATAATTTCTAAAGGTGAAATCTTCCATTTCTATCAATTGTTTGAGTGTTATTTCAGTTCTGGAAATTATTATTTACATTTGCAGTGAAAGGGTTACATGATAAACTTAAAATAGCACTTGTGGTTTTCCAAGCATCAATTTTCTTGCATCTAATAATTGATGGTTATTTCTCATCAATTCTGAGCATATTTCCTTAAGGTTTGAGTGAGATTTGTGCCTAGATAAGTGTGCTTGATTTCTCATCAGTTCTAGAAATTATTATTTACATCTGCAGTGGAAGGGTTACACGATAAACTTAAAATAGCACTTGTGGGTTTCCAAACATCGGTGTTCTTTTTATTTCTAATAATTGATGGTTATTTCTCATCAATTCTGAGCATATTTCCTTCGTGAGATTTGTGTCTAGATAAGTGTGCTTGATTTCTCCTAAGAGTGCCACCCTAGGAGCAAAGTGTTGGCATGTTAAGGGTTTCTGAATTTTCAACGATCTACAATCTGCCCTAGTTCTGATTTTAGTCCTTCATAACCAGTTTTGGGTCATTTTCTTGCATCTAATAATTGATGGTTATTTCTCATCAATTATGAGCATATTTCCTTAAGGTTTGAGTGAGATTTGTGCCTAGATAAGTGTGCTTGATTTCTCCTAAGAGGTTGCCACCCTAGGAGCAAAGTGTTGGCAGCATGTTGGGGGTTTCAAGGTGATTTTTCAACGATCTACAATCTGCCCTAGTTCTGATTTTAGTCCTTCATAACCAGTTTTGGGTCATTTCTGAAAGTCCCCCAAAAAGGGACATTACACCTAGTGTGATCCTATTTAAGGGTTTCGTCCTCAATAGGTGACCAAGGAAGGGTTTTCATCCTTCAATCGTAAGAAGAGAAGCTACTTGCCCCACCTCCAAGAAAATTCAATATCTAAAATAGCATAATCCTCCTCTAGCAAGTCAAACCACCTTATATAGGCCTTGAAGATGTCAATGGGAAAATAGAATCCTCTAGAGAGGCCAACTCCACTCTTAATGAAGGAAAAGAACATTAAAGTCACCATGTTGGCCTCCCACAATACCGACCTCCATAATGAAGAAATGGCAAGAAGAGAAGCTACTTGCCACACCTCCAAGAGATTCAATATCCAAAATCGCATAATCCTCCTCCAACAAGTCAAACCGCCTTATATAGGCCTTGAAGATGTCAATGGGAAAATAGAATCCTCTAGAGAGGCTTATGCCCCCTTAATGAAGGAAAAGAACATTAAAGTCACCATGTTGGCCTCCCATAGAATCCTCTGGAGGCCAACTCCACTCTTAATGAAGGAAAAGAACATTAAAGTCACCATGTTGGCCTCCCACAATACCGACCTCCATAATGAAGAAATGGCAAGAAGAGAAGCTACTTGCCCTGCCTCCAAGAGAATTCAATATCCAAAATAGCATAATCCTCCTCTAACAAGTCAAACCGCCTTATATAGGCCTTGAAGATGTCAATGGGAAAATAGAATCCTCTAGAGAGGCTTATGCCCCTCTTAATGAAGGAAAAGAACATTAAAGTCACCATGTTGGCCTCCCACAAGACCGACCTCCATAATGAAGAAATAGAAATCCTCCTTGCATTGTTTAACAAGTCTTCCTCAATAGGTGACCAAAGGTTTTCATCCTTAATGGCAAGAAGAGAAGCTACTTGCCCCGCCTCCAAGAGAATTCAATATCCAAAATAGCATAATCCTCCTCTAATAAGTCAAACAACCTTATATAGCCCTTGAAAATGTCAATGGGAAAATAGAATCCTCTAGAGAGGCTTACGCCCCTCTTAATGAAGGAAAAGAACATTAATGTCACCATGTAGGCCTCCCACAAGACCGACCAAGAAATAGAAATCCTCCTTGCATTGTTTGACAAGTCTTCCACCACCTAATCAAACCACTCCAATGCCATGATTAGTAAATAAAATAATTAATAATGAAAGTATAACACTTACAACCATGGCAATTTCCCCTCCCTTTCTCTTTCTTCAATGCCCACGCAAAGAGTAATGGGCATAAGGTCTTCCATAGAGAACTAACTTGAAAAAGGGGATATTACAAGGAATGTTCTGCCTGGGAGAATAAATGGAAGTAGGCTCAAAGCCTACAATCCCTAATTGTACAGGAGCAATGAAAAAAGAAAGTTCGCAGATTTGTAACTCTATCAGTCAAGATGATCGAATATGTGATATGGATCCAAAGGATGTTGTCAAAATCTATTAAGTCCAAGAACATTGCGCAATGGAAGAAGACTGGAGGTGAGCGAAAAATCAAAATAAATCAGAAAGGTGATTTCACGTATGTTGGAAGATTGCAAAAAGGGAAAAAGGTCATATCTAAGAGATTTCACGGTAAATGAAGTAATTAAGGACATTGGCAGGGTTAAAAGCAATCAGATCCAATAGATAAGTACATTTAAGGTGGTCGATCAAATGACAAACGATTAGAAAAGGACTAAGGAAGCACGAGGAGATCGAGGGCAAAAGTTATGTAAGGGAGAGAACGGCAAGGTGAAAACACCATTTTGTGACTAAGTCTATGAGCACATAAGAGATAGAGCAAAGAAAGATCAATACCGAAACAAGTAAGAGCAGAAGTAAATACTGGGGAAGAAAGGCATTCAGACTAAGCAATCAAAGATGAAGGATCCCTTTACTTGACCAATCAAACCTATAGTTTAATTTATGATGGAAGAAAAAGGGATCACATTTTTGCACTTGAGGACATTGAGGAGGATATAAGTATTCATGCCATGCCCAAGAAAACAAGATGGAGCGATCCACCACACCACGACCTAAAAGCATGGGCCAAGCAATTCTTGAAAGGAGAGAGACCGACAATAGGCACATAAGCAACGGGGGGGAAACGGTCATGAAGAACCCATAGTGAGGCACTAATATAGAAAGGCTTACTAAGCTGCCATATTTGTGTGACCATCCAGAGGTCATGCAAACCATTATGAACTAGTACAATAACAACGCAATTTGGTTCAATGTGTAGGATGTAGTACCTGTCAACACTGCCACAATAGCCAGAGCTACTAAACCACTAAAGAGGGGAACCTCCATGCTTATGCAAAATTCTACTAGACTATCAGTTAAGTAAGAGACGGAAAATGCATATGGCTCATTATGGAAAGGAAGAGGGATTCCACTTCGTACAATTGTGGTTTAGTCAGTTGGAATTTTGGCTGAACTTATATCTGAGAGATATTGGCAGGTTTCACATGGTAGCAAACAAGCCTCAGTGAGAATAATTGACATTACAACGCGCATCTGGGAACAAAATGAGGACATTAACTACTCGAGTTAATGGAAATGCAAATGTAAACAAGGTAGTAGAGTCCATAGCAAAGACATTCATGTACCAATGGCTAGTTCTCTTGTTATGTTTCACGCACTGGAGAGCATCGGAGGAAATCATTGAGGTAGAGGACAACTATTATCCTCACGAACGCTTTGCATAGTATGTGCTATCGAAACCCTATACCACATTTGATGATACGCAAAATTTAGGCACTTGGCTCGCAAGAATTAGAGAGACATTGAGTGCTAACCCTAGAATACCAAAAGAAGTACACACTTACAAAACATCATGGGGTCATTCTTTGCTCAAAAGGGGAAGAAACAAAAAAAACCTCACCAAATTCCATTCTTTATAGATTTGGACATTGTGAAGGCTAAACTAAACAATCAACACAGTATGCGCAAGTCAGGCACCAATGCAACCAATCAGAGGAAGGTTCCAATCCACACCAGTTGCGTGAGCAACACAAGAGTAGGCAGCTAGGAGGAGGGCATGTCCAAGTAGCCACAGGGAGAGAAGAAACTTAAGAAGAAGAATATTACACAAGTCGAACATGAGGATATCAATATTGAAATGGACCCAAGCCTTCCAAGATGGTTTGTTGAACTCAATTTTGTGCAAAATCCAAGTAAGCAAAGACAATGTGCACAATCACACTAGAGAACATGGGAACTAAACTCTATACACCCAAGGAACAAGAATGTTACACATGGAAATCTGTCAGGCAAGCTCACGCATAGGTTGGAAAGTTAATGGAGAAATGATCAAGTTGCCACTTCTCCCTCACTCCTTGATGATAACAATCAAACGGGGGCATGTAACACGAACAACTTTTGCGCAATATTGTGAAAGACTGGAAAGAGGCTGAAATAGATCTGAAAGCAAAGCCTTAATAACCATTGATCAATGTCACCAAGGAAGAAGAAGAGATAAGTGTGACTCCCTTAAAGTGTAAAAGATCGGATAGGGAGACCTCCGAGAAACAGGAGAGACCATTCAAGTTTTTGCATAGATCACGCTTAGAAGAGGAGCTTAAGGCTACAGGTTAGGGAGTCCAAACAAGTAGAAAAGCCTCTTTGTCTGTGGAGGACGTGGTTAAAGGACACCCACTGAGAACAAACCTACGCAGGAGAGGGAAGAACACACAACCAAAAGTCAGAAATTAAAAACACATAAGAGACTAAAGATCACCAGCCCTAAGCCAACACTATAAGAGAGTGTCGAAACTGGCTCCCCTCCGCCATCACCTCCTACGGAGACAAGCTCCCGAGGACTATATCGGCACATCAACCAAGTGCGCAACCACAAAACAAAGAAGCCAAGGTAGAAGTCATAGGGCAAGCTCCAATGCAATACACTTAAACTACAAAGCATGGAGAAGGAAAAGAACAAAAACTGAAGAAGGACAAGTTGACACATAAGTATATTACACAGAACGAAGAAGAGAAAAAGCAAAAATAGGAAGAGGATTCCAAGGAAGCCTTACAAAAGGAGGAAGAAAACAACCTTCCACGGGAAAAAGAAGAAAAGAAAAAATGCGAGTGTCATGTAGTTGATAGGAGGAAAAACTAAGGAGGAATCGAGTCACCAATAGCCTTCATGACTTGCAGCCTAAAAGACAAAAATTGAAGTACTCCTAGATTGAGAAACACGCATAAACAGCAGTGAAGGTGGTGAAGCATTTCAGATACTACATCCTCAACTCTCATATAGTAGTAAAGGTCCTTGAAATGGCAATTAAGTGAATCCTAACATAGGAGTTAGGATTTCAATGGGGTAGGTGGATTGCCAAAGTGTTGGAATACAACCTTGAAATAAGGCCTATCCAGTTGGTTCCAGGTCGTGGATATATGTTAGCTTATTGCTAAAAAACTCCCAGAAAGTGGTTTCAAAGAGCGGAGTGAACAGTTATTTTCATCTGGACCATGAAAGAGTGGTGTTCAAACATCACATACTTCCTCACATTTATTTTCATCTAGACCAAGAAAGAGTAGTGTTCAAACATCACATACTTCCTCACATATCGCGTTTGTCTTACGCATCTTGTTCCAAAAGAGAAGAGGACCCTTCACTTACAAGCAACCAAATATGTCATGTGGGACAACGCCATCTTCAAAAGAGGTGATGGGATCTTCTTACATTGTGTAGACAAAGAGCAATAGAGAAGGCTCTTTGAAGGTTTCCACAACCAAGCCTGCAAGGGGGTTTCGTAAACTGTAACGTCTCACAAGATCCTTAGGGCCCGTTCCTACTGGCCAACCGTATATCACAATGTTGTAGAATGGGTAATAAAGTGTGAAGTTTACCATTAGTTTGTGGGAAGGACCTGTCTAGCTGCCCTCCCCCTAAGGCCAGTGGTCATTGATGAATTATTCAAACAATCAAGACTAGACTTGGTTAGCACCCTCAAACCATCTTCTAACACAGAACATACACGTGTTGACCACGAATGATTACTTCACCATGTGGATAGAGGCAATCCTAGTCAAGCACACTAGGTCACAGGTGGTTTGCAATTTCATAAAGTACCATCGTTCGTTTTGGTGTGCCACACAAGATTGTGATGGATAATGCTTCCAATTTCTTCTCATCCTCCAAGATAATGGATTTCTGCTACAACCATGGGATATCTTTGGACCACACATCGCACTATTACCTCCAAGGTAATGGCCAAGTTGAGTCAAGTAACAAGAACCTGGTAACCATCATCAAGAAACTAGTCGATGACATGCAGAGGACTTGACACAAGTAGCTATAATGGATTTCTGTGATAAACAATGGGATATCTTTGGCCCACACATCGCACTATTACCCCCAAGGTAATGGCCAAGTTGAGGCTTTGTGGGTAGACCATATCACACCTAACAGGCCATTTGGGATGACTCCTTTCAAGCTCTTGTATAGAATCAACATAGAAACCCCCATATCTCTAGAACCTCCCACATTGAAATTGGCCAGGGCCATCAAATATGAAGTTTTTCAAAAATCTCTTGAAAAAAGAATCATGTAACTAATTCGGCTTGAAGAAGAAAGAATAAAGGTGTTAGATCGAAATGCTAAACACCAAAGGAGGATAAAGAAACTCTTTTATAAGAAGGCTAGACAGAGAGGCTTCCAAGTAGGTGATCTTGTCTAGTTATGGGATAAAAGACACGAGCTAATGGGCATGCACGGGAAGTTCAATTCATTATGGAGAGGCTCATTAAAGATAAGGCACTTTTATGGCGACAATACATTTTATCCGTACTACCTCACCACACCCATCTGGCACTTCCCTACAACAAGTACAATTTGAAGTTGTATCACTAGTTAAAGTCTGGTTGTCCCCCACATGTACATGGTGAATGTAGGAATTTTGTTTTGTTTCCATTTCGTCTTGTCATGTGTTTCCTTTCCTTCTTTTCGGTTTCCATGTTGTCTCGTTTTTCTCCCCCCCAGTATTTTTAATAGTATCCAAATAAGCATCATTTAACCACATCAAAAGAGCAATATGTTGACTCCATGGCCTTATGGACAAGACACTAGTCAAAATTTTGGAGTTCATTCATGTCTTCTCTATCTCTCGGTTAAGCAAAAATCCAATCTAAGTTGTGTACCCGAGACAGAGACAACTATTGAACTGCAAAACCTTTTGGGTCACCTTTCCAAAAAAAAAAATTTTGCTCCCCTTATGACCCATAGTCACAATCCTTGATTTTCCCCCTTCGTTCAAGTCCCACCAAATCCCACACAGATGAGCTCAGCTCTGAACCTTGGCCCTTGACCACCCCCTCACGATTGCGTCTACAAGTGTAAATAATGGCATAAGCAGAGAGAAGAGGCCGAGGTAGTGGCTTACCAACCAAATTCGCATCCCAAGCGCCCAAAGCCAGATTCAAGGCATTTACCAAGTGTTCTGAAAAACTCACAAGAAGCACGCACGCCAATCATTCACCTTTCTACATCGGTCCTCCCACAATGCACCCACATTGACCAATGCCTCACCAAGACACAAGTGGACCCCCTCATGCAAGCAAAAGCAAATTTAGTCGAGGACTATAAGAAAGGGACACGCATTAGGAAGTGGTTCAAAGACATGGAATACGTCCACTTCTACAGGTGCGCGTAAAAGGTATGTTGCGAAACATAGAATGCGCCTAGGCCTCAAGAAACATGCTCAAGGCGCAACTTTGAAGAACTCAAAGAACTTCACTTACGCACACCCCTATGGAATGTACCCACTCAACATACCAAGGCACCTGTTCACTCACTTGGTGCACATAACTACTAAATAATATTCTAACAAGCCTCCTCAACTAGCGACTCCCCATGCGCAACCAAGACTTTTTCACTTGTGTGTCCATTGGGTGACCCACAAATGTTTGAACAACACACCCGTGCACTCTTGGCTTCTTGCATGAAACACTAAAACAAAAGTGACGAGAGCCATAACAAGTCAAACCCTTCTCCTTTTTTCCCTTACTTGGTTGTCAATTATTTATCCATCTCCACGCATTCATCTTCCTCGCATCTAAGCACTTTTCGTGCATGTACGAACCCACCAAAGACCCAAAATCCTTAGTTTTATTTTACTCGGGAATGTAAAAGTAGTAAATGGTCTTAGAGTAAAAAACCTGGCAATTTTTCATAATGTGATTTGAACTGGATTTCTCCAATTTGAAATCCCCTATGCCCCAGATCCTCAATGACTTTTGTCAATTACCCTCTCTGTTGTTCCCTGATCGTATCTTTGCTTTCCTGTGGACCTGTTGATTACTCCATTTTCTTTTCTTTGAATGTTCCTTCTCTTAATCCTTCACATCGCTACTTCTCCCTCGTTTCCCACTCTCCCTTTACTTTGGAAACACGGTTTTTCTCTTTGTTTCAACTCGAGCTCACGATTTGTTACAAATTATTAACTCCTTATCTAAGTCTTTTGCATGGATAAATTTAGGCCATGCACCGTCCCCTAACTCTGTGTTTATTCCTTTTAATTTTCCCCTATGCAACTAGGGAGGTGGCAATGAAACATTTCATGCCAAGATGCAAGTTTTGGATGAGAGCTCGTGCATATACGAACCCACCAAAGACCCAATGCACTCCCAGCCTCACAATTTCTCACAAGCGAGCTCCTCCCACGAAACCTACGCCAGTGCGAGCACCCCAACAACATGTCAATCCAAGTTCAACCATGCATGCAACCGCTCAACAATATTCCAACGCGTCTCCTCAACTAGAAACTCCCTGTGCACAACCAAGACTTTTCCACCTATGTGTCCATTGCGTGACCCGCAAACGTTTGCACACATCTACGCACACTCTTGGCATTCTCGCATTAAACAGTAAAACAAAAGTGCTGAGAGCTATAACAAGTCAAACCCTTCTCCTTTATTCCCTCACTTGGTTGTTAATTATTTATCCATCTCCCTACATTTGTCATCCTTGCATCTAAGCACTTTCTCGCAAGCAAGCTTCTCCCATGAAACCCACACCAACGCAAGCACCCCAACAACACGCCAGTCCAAGTTCAACTGTGCATGTGCACAAGACTTTTCCACATTTACATTGGAAACACATGCGGACCTAATATGATAATTGGCTTGATGTAAGCCCTCCAAAGCACTTTCTAAACATCTAAGCACTTTCTCATCTCCCTACATTTGTCATCCTTGCATCTAAGCACTTTCTCGCAAATTGGAAACCCACACCAACGCAAGCACCCCAACAACACGCCATCCAAGTTCAACTGTGCATGTGCACAAGACTTTTCCACATTTACATTGGAAACACATGCGGACCTAATATGATAATTGGCTTGATGTAAGCCCTCCAAAGCACTTAGCGCACAATGGGGTTCAATGTGCCTAATACATACGCCGCGATCATGCCCTCCTCAATTTTTACCACCCGAGCGGAAGCCTCAAGAATGGCCTACCTCGAGCCCGGCCATCCGCACTTAGCTTGCCATGTGTCCATCACATGCATCATCACACCCTTTTCATAAACACTCAATGTTACACGCACTTGCAAGGTCCCCGCCTTGTTCAACCCACCTAGCCTCGCTTGTTGCCTCACCTTTCTTACAGCTTCACTTGCAGTCTTTGTTCGCCCCACCACGCTTGCTCGCCACGCCTTCATCGACTCGCTCAGCTCACCCACCTCATGGCCTTGTCGAGCCTTTGCTCGACATGCACACTCTTGTGCTCCTCAAACAAACATGAATCAAGCTCACTTCGATGCACCAACCCTTTTCCAATTCGGTCGTGCCTATCTCGTCTAGCTAGTTGTACATTGCTCCGTCTTGACCTCCCCTTCACAAGTGGTAGCAAATTAAAGAACCAAAGAAGACAAACCAACAGCAAACCTGCACCCTCTAGGAGTGCTTGCTCCTAAAGTCTTCTTTGCAAGAACTTTATGAGCTCTCGAGCTCCCATGGTGCAACTCGCATAAGACTCTTTCAACGTCTTCATTCTCCAAGCACCTGAGTAGGATTCCATTAAATTTCCTCTTAAAGGGAAATTGTCAAGGATGGTGAAATTCGATCCTTGTTGCCTATAGTATCTCCTCTTTTTTAAGGGGAGATGGTTTATATATTTCCCCGTCTGCATGAAGCGACCCAATCCGCGACCCAGCTACCTGACTCACTTTCTTGCATGTAAAGTATCTCTTTGGGTTCGTCGTTAATCAAGGGCATGGGGTCCTGCGTTAGATATTGACATAGGCCCCTACCCCGTACAAGCTTTGTAGGTTTTACCTCGATGTCATATTCGAGGACCTTAGTGATCTAGTTGGCTCTTTTATCAATTATTTCAACCTCCATTATATATTCTTTGACGCTGGAGTGAGCCACCATAACTTGGATTCTACTATGAGTTACAAGGTGCCTGAATTTCTTCACACCCTTAACTATAGCATAAGCTTGTCTCTCTATAAAGTTGTACCTTGTTTCATAGTCGTGGAGAGTTTTTGAAAAGAAGGTGACGGAATGTTCTTCTCCTTGCGACACTCCTTTCTGCGTTTTTACAAATGCTACACTATGTTTACCCCGTATACATACATGAGGAAATCCTTTGAGAAGTCGGGGTTGTGCAGTACCGGGGCGGATGCAATAGCATCTTTAATCGCCTCAAAGGCCTGACGACCTTCAATGGTCCACTTGAAGTTAAGGTCCTTTTTTAGCATGAGAGTGATTGGGCGGATCGTTCCTGCAAAGTCCGAAATGAATTTGTTGACAAAGTTGATCTTTCCCAAGAAGGATTGGACCACTTTCTTATTGACCGGTAGGGGCAGCTCCAGGATGGCTTCAACTCTTTCCCGATCAATGGAGACTCCTTCCTTTGACACAATGTGTCCCAGGAGTTTGCCTTGGGGCACTCTTAAGACACATTTCTTTGGGTTCAAAGAGATCCCAATTCTTGGCATTTTTTGAACACAGCTTCCAAGGTGTTGAAGTGCTCCTCCGTTGTCTTGGTGAATACTGTGAGATCGTCTAGGTATATGAGGATTACCTTATTGATCAGTTCTCCAAACGCAGAGTCCATGGCTCTTTGAAAGGTGGCTCCAGCATTTGTGAGTCCAAATGGCATCTTTACGTATGCGAATGTTCCCCATTTATTCATGAAAGTGGTCTTATGTTGGTCCCTTTCCATGAGCCATATTTGATTATAGCCCGAAAATCCATCCAATAGAGAAAACATTTCTGAGCCTACCACTGTCTGCAATATCTGCTCCATGGAGGGTAAAGGGTAGTGATCTTTTAGGGAGGCTCTATTTAGGTCTCTGAAATCTACAACGAGCCGGATTTCGCCGTTTTTCTTTCTTACTGGAACCAGGTTGGACACCCACGTTGTATATTTAAATGGGAAGATTATGTTGGCCTCTAGTAGTTTTCTTAGTTCCTCGGCCATGAGGGATTCTATTTTTGGGTTCACGGGCCTCTGTTTCTTACGCATGGGCTTAGTCCCTTCTTTAAGGTCGATGGTGTGTTGGATGATATCCTTTATTGCTGCAAATCATCGTACATCCAAGCCATCACCTTATCATACTTATGACATAGAGCCACAAGTCTCTCCCTTTCCTTCGAGTGACTAATCTCCCAACCTTTAGCTTTCTCTCTTTAGTTACTTTCAGCTCAACTTAATCCTCCTTTATCGCTGCAAACTTCCTTCGATCTGAACTAGCATCGTTCAAATCAAAAAGACTCTCTAGGGTTATTAACCCTTTCGGAAGTTTGTTCATTTTCAATTGGATAATCTGATCTCCATATGATTTGTCGATCTTGGGTTGGAGTTGGTTTGCAAACTAGTCGGATTGTTGGAGGAAGTGTATAATTTGTCGGTCACTATTAAAGACTTGCCAATGATCGATGTTATCAGGGATAGAAGGGTGGATGATCAATTTTATGGTACTTTCATTCGCTATTAAATCCTGTATTGGGTTGAATTGCGACCCGATTAAGGCCATCCTATCAGCTTTTGTATTTTGATCTTGGGGATAACCTTGATATGAAAGGCTTCAAAATCATCGATTAGATCCCACACCCGATGCCGATAGGACCTCATCCTTGGATTATTTGTGGCGGCGGTGTTCTTTACCTGTCATGTTACCACCTATCAGCTTTTGAGTCTTGCAATCTTGAGACTCTTCAAAATCATTGACTATTTGATGCCTTCTTTTCGTGCGGCGTGTTCTTTACCATGTACTAAGGTCTCGTATTCAAAGACTTCAACTATTATGCCTTCTTTTAGTAAACGGGTGAAGACAATGACTAAGGTCTCGTATTCCTTCCTAGTACGGGAGAATTGAAAACGGGAAGACTAGAGTATCTTCCTTCCGCTTGGGGATAACAAGCATATTCCAGCTCCTGAGCCATTCTTGTTTTTGGCCCCATCGAAATGTAGGGTCCATATCTAGGAATCTTTGAAGGGATTCCCTTCTCTTTTATCCTTTCCTTTCACCACCTTTAGGATCATGGAGTCCTCATCGAAAATGACATAAGTACCCAAACTAGTGGAATCGAAGTTCCTGAAGGGATCGCATGGGGGAAGATTGGCTAGATGACCGCCGCTTTGAAGATCGCCTTCCTTTGTGTATGATTCCTCTTCTCTGGTGATCATATCATGGGAAGCCTCAAAGCCTGAGGTTGCTTGGTCCGTTATATGCTCCTTGGCAAGGGGTTCTAATTAGACCTTCATCTTAGATCCGTATTTGGTCCGCAGAATCAGATGGGACCAATCAAGAGACATATAGCCTCCTGGGATGTTGGGGATGTCTGGAAATCCCTGGGACGGTTGAGGCACATCTCGGGGATGTCCAGACGTCCCTGACGTCACAACAATTTTAAAACTTTTGTTTCTTAAAAAAACTTTTTCACTTTATTTTTAATTGTAAAGTAATAATAACATAAAACAAACATACTAACCTAACCCTAACCCTAAAAGTGACATTCTAAGTTATAGAATGACTTTATGGCCTCATTCCATATCACATTCAATATTCACACTTGAGAAAAGTGAGCAAAGAGAAGAAGAAAGAGAAAGATGGAGAAGGCAAGAGCAAGAATGGTTTTAATGATATGAATTTGAGATTAATGATAAGAATATCAGCTATTGTCACTTGATCAATCAAAATGGTTTTATAACTTAAATTTTATTTCAGCTTATTTGATTTTATTTCAGCGTATTTATATAGTTTAGTCACTATCTTTTAATATTTTAAATATTTATATATAGTTGTCCCCAAAATTTAGAAAAAAATTCCATCCTATTGTACCGCCATCTCGGAGTCCTAGGCAACACTGGCAAAACCCTTCCCTCATGAAGAAACAACTCAAAGAGCATGTGATGGATCAGCTACATGATGGAGAGGATGGCCATCTTTCTAAGGCAAAGAAGGAAGAAGACATATCGCAGTGGTTGGATACCAAGATGGAGCAGCCCTTGGAGTCCTAAAAACCCCCAACACTCTTGCCCAAGTGGAACTCTTGGCGGATTCTCCGGACAATACCATGAAGACACAAGGGTTTGAAGAAAAATCAGATTTACAAGGTGTTGAAGAAGCTCAATTGCCAAAGGATAAGGAGAAGGCTACAACAATTTCTCATCAAAACCACCAAAGGTATGAGGGTAATTCAGATTTGTTGTTTTCTATCATGCCATTTCAAATTTACGCTCATAAGCAATTTGTGGAAAAAGAGTACCTCGGGGCAAGTTTGATGCTCCATAGTAAATTACGACAAATGGGTGGTCTTCATTATGCTAAGAATGGAAATAAATCAAAATTGCAAAGGGTCAAAGGGCCAAGACCTTCGGGTGACCTTGTTGGAAGCCACACATATGAAGAGAGTATTTTTCCAGGTGCTTATAATCTAAAGTGAATGGATCCGATAAACTAATAAACAAGAAGCTATACTTAACAGAATATTCAAGACAAACAAACAAACCAAATGACAAAACACAAGATTTATCCTGGGAAACCCTTTCAAGAAAAAACTCAGGGCAATAACTTCTCTCTCTTGTTGTATTAACTCAATCATTTATAATACAATAATGTACTTCCAAGTTCTGCTCTACCCTACTACATCTTCAGCTATATGTAAACAACTCAGTAGGAAACCGTCAAAGCGGTTTTATAATACAATGGGTACCAAAACCATGGGCTCTAACAAACAACCCATAATGGTTCCCCATAATTAATGGATTATGACACCACCCATATACACGTATAGATAAAAATAAAATATCTATACTCCCGGAAAAATAGGGATTCCGAAAAAATTTCTTACAATACTCCTGAGTATACAGTATACAAAATACAAAACATATTCTAACATTCTCCCACTTGTTGCAAAAGGGGGCTACACTGCCATATAGTCAGCAGCTTAGGGCATTCAAGCCCATCAATTTTATACACCAAGAAAATTTCTCAGCACTCACAGCCTTAGTTAAAGAGTCAACATTATCCTAAATGTCCACCTTAATAGTATCTTCTTCTCCCACTATTTCTCTTACAAAATGGTATTGAACATCAATGTGTTTCGTTCTTGAATGATACTCGGGGTTCTTTGCTAGACAAATTGCACTTCGACTGTCACAATCAATCCTTACAACATTGTGACTGAACCCAACCGTGTGGGTAATGTCTTGGTCATGCTAAAGTGTCCTTGCATAGCTTCATGTTTGTGGGCTTTGTGATGCAATAAGGAATGCAAGATTTAATAGGGCACTCAATGTTTGTGCACATGTCAGGGTAGTAAAAGTGTTGTTAAAGCGCAACCTATTTCTTGGTCGCACCAAAGTTTCCTTACAATCTTGGCGAAGTATGCCTCCCAAATGAGTTTTTGTCAAAGTGGGTTGTTAGGAACATAGAGATGCCCAAGCTTGTAGAGTAGCTTGTTGGGTGTGCAAAGTGAGTGAATGCGCTACTTAGTGTGTTGAGTATGCACATACCATAAGGTGCGTGTAAGAAAAGTGTTTTGAGTTCTGTAAAGTTGTTCCTTGAGCACATTTCCGAGGCTAGGCGCATTATATGTTTTGCAATATCCCTTTCACGCATTTTGGGAAAGGGGATTATTCCATGTCTTCAAATTGATTCCCAATGTGCGCCCTCAGCTTATAGCTCACTTCACTGAATTTGTTTTTGTTTGCACAAGCGGGTCCACTTGTGTCTCATGGGGGTTGCTTAAGGTGTGTAAGGGCATGCTGAAGAGAGCAAGGTGTTGGTCATTGTGGGTGTTGGTGAATGATGGCCGCCCGCATTTTGAGTTCTACAAGGGTAAGAAAAGTGTTTTGAGTTCTGCACAGTTGTGCCTTGAGCAGATTTCCTGAGGGTATGCACATTCTAAGGTGTGTAAGGGCAAGAAAAGTGTTTTAAGTTCTGCAAAGTTGTGACTTGAGCACATTTCTTGAGGCTAGGTGCATTCTATGGTGTGCAATGGTAAGAAAAGTGTTTTGAGTTCTGCAAAGTTGTGACTTGAGCACATTTCTTGAGGCTAGGTGCATTCTATGGTGTGCAAGGGTAAGAAAAGTGTTTTGAGTTCTACAAAGCTGTGCCTTAAGAACATTTCTTGAGGCTAGGTGAGTTCTATGTTTTGCAACATCCTTTTCATGGACTTCAAGAAGGGGGCTTATTCCATGTCGTCAAACTACTTTCCAATGTTCGCCTTCATCTTATAGCTCACTTAGCTAAATTTCCTTTTGCTTGCACAAGCGGGTCCACTTGTGTCTCATGGGGGCCGCTTAAGGTGTGCAAGGGCATGCTAGAGAGAGTGAGGTGTTGGTCAATGTGGGTGTTGGTGAACGATGGCCACTTGCATTTCTAACGATTTTTGAAGAGCACTTTGGTAAATGCCTTGGATCTAGCCTTAGGGCGCTAGGGATGCAAATTTGGTTGGGAAGCCATGAAGTTGGCCTCTTCTCCACGCATGTCATTCTCTGCACATGCCATCTTTCGCACATGGCATTCTCTCCACATATAGACACGCTCACAGGACGGTCTAGAAATCGAGATCGCAGCCAATCTCACCAAGGGCACATCAGATGTGAGATTCAGTAGGAATTTTCCGGAAGGTGAAAATCGAGGATTGTGACTATGTAGTGTCCCCAAAAGGACACTTTTGTGCTCCACATAGATTTGAGGCAAATCCCTCGAGCCAAAAACATATTTTTAAAGATGTAGCAATTAATATTAATGCATATCTGATTTATACCTAGAAAATGTGACTAAGGCAAGGAAGAAAACTCAGATAAATCATCATTTACATTCAAATATTTCCACTAAGATCTAATCCAATATATTTGTAAAACTAAAATGTGAATTAAAACCAAAATTTTAGAGGCACAATGGGCTGGAATAATTCTAGAAAATCTGCCCTTAAAAATGACACTTTTTATCATTTAACAATTCTGAAATGCGGCTAAAACAATTCATAAAATATGATTAATATGCAGCAGCCCAGATCAGATCAAAAAACACCTTTAAATACCTCAAAACTTGCCCTAGAAGTGGGTAACACCATATGATAGAAGGCTGAAATATGACGGAAAACACATCTGCAAATTTAATTCAAACCCTTGATCCAAAATCTACAAATTTGAACCTTCAACTACTAAAAAAACTCTGAAAATTATTAATAATTCAATGAAACACAATGGAAACCCCAATGGTGAAGAATCCCCTTGAAGTGTTAGAGGGTTGTCATTCTCAAGAGCATATTTCTACAGGGTTTCGTTTTTATAAAAAAATGACAAAACATGAAAGTTTCAGACAAAAATCAGCAATAAGAAAAAAGTCAAATGTTTCTCTTGAAAGGCAAGTCGACCTGCTTTTATAGAACTTGTGACCCAAAATGCGGCTGAAACAATTCATAAAATATGATTAATATGCAACAGCCCAGATCAGATAAAAAAACTTTAAATACCTCAAAAATTGCCCTAGAAGAGGGTAACACCATATGATGGAAGGCTGAAATATGACGGAAAACACATTTGCAAATTTAATTCAAACCCTTGATCCAAAATCTACAAATTTGAACCTTTAACTACTGAAAAACTCTGAAAATTATTAATAATTCGATGAAACACAATGGAAATCACAATGGTGAAGAATCCCCTTGAAGTCTTAGAGGGTTGTCATTCTCAAGAGCATATTTCTATAGGGTTTCGTTTTTATAAAAAAATTTGACAAAACATGAAAGTTTCAGATAAAAATCAGTAATAAGAGAAAAAATTCAAATGTTTCTCTTTAAAGGCAAGTCGACCTGCCTTTATAGAACTTGTGACCCAAAATGGCCACCCTTGATGACCAATCAACTTTTCCCTCATTAAATGATTTTTTCCCTCCAACTTTCCTTCCTTATGCAAGTCCTATTTTCCTTGAATAAATCATTTTGGCTCATATGGTTTTTTACTTTATGTTTATCTTTTTTCTATTTTTAAGTTGTCATTAAGTCCATAATAATTTATTATAAGTGTTTTTATAATGTTTTATTTTATTTTCGCAATTTATAATAAAATATTATAACCTAAGTCTTCCCTTTGATTTAATCCTTAGCCGTCGGGAGGACAAAATGGGCTAAGGGTCTTCATCTGTGAAGCGTCCATGTTGGGACTCTGTGATAAATAAATTTCTCTGCAATTTAGAGATATTTTGTGAGCTACCTAAACATCATCGGGAATTGGGAGACACTCTACTGTTGTAGACATTTTGTGAGGGGAGCAGTCGCAGCAAGAGCTGAGAGACGCACTTAAACCCCCAAATAGCTTTAGCTTAAATCTATTGCAGACATTTTGTTACTTGAGCATTAAATCCTCAGGTTGAAGACTAGCAAGATAGAGAATTTTCGCATCAAAATACAAAAATGGCGATTGATCCCGAATGCGAAATGCACATAATTTTCCGAAGATTAGACAAAAGGATGGATGATTCTCACTAACCATGGTCCATATATTACCATGTTGTTACTACAGATGTTCACGGAACTACAGGTATTGCATTTCAAATTTTTTATGATGAGAGTGTCTTTCGGTCCGATGGTTGCAGCTATTTTGGATGGGGAATGATATTGAAAGTTACCCAGTACAAAGCGCTGAAGCTCTAAGCCGAGCTCAAGAAATGGGGATATGTAATCTAGTTGTTCATGGTGAGGAATCTCTTGCCTCAGCTCTGCATGTATGTCGACCCCATGAGAAACCACATCGGAAATTCAGGCAGATCCAATTTTATCGGGAATATGTCATATGTTACAGATGAGGTCCAAGGAATTTGTAATGTTCCGAGAGGTTTTGAAGGATATCTTTATGAAGTCACCTCGCTATTTTCATTGTTCAATCAGGTTCTTTTTGAACCTATTCGCCTACCTCGGACTACCAGCTTGTTATTGGTTAACCTTGCAGTAAAAGGCTTATCCAAGAAAAATGTGCACAGTAAGGCGTTGTTTAATGTCATTAAAGAGTATATAAAAATGACAGTTGAGATGCAGTACAAGTTGTATTATCTAATAGATGTCTAGGCGTACCATTAAGACAGTACATATTAAGGACTCTGAGGTCTAGGAAGTCTTGGAATTTGTGTGTTGATAGAGAAGCAATGGTTATACTTGAGGGGAGTACGATTGGATTCCATATGCCTCTTTCGCCTATTGAATGATCAGATTGGATATGTGGATAAAGTAAGCAAAAAATATGATTGTATTCTAAATGATAGGTTTGTTAACAATGTCAAGGAAAAAGGTCGAAGACATCTTGCAATGAATTTAGTCCTTTGCTAGTTCAGTATGTACTGGAGGACGAAGGCATCGGAGGTTAGAGATCGATTAGCAACCTCTCGTCGGTTTCACTATGCTTCTATTTTTAGAGTTCCTGTTTTTTCAATGTCTCGGTGTGCTAAATAAACCACTTTCCAAAATTTTGGGAAATATTCATATTTTTAAAAACTTGTTTTTGGTGAGCAGAAGAAGATTTTGAGGTAGAGTCAAGGAATGGTTATCCAGCTAGTGCCAAGCTTGTGGATCTTGGAGATTCAGAATTCGAGTGCCCAATGAGGAAGGGAAAATCTCATAGGAACCCAAAGAGAAAGGGAGCATTCCTGCATAATTCGGCTAACACTACGCCTTTTACAAAGATAAAGAGATACTCTATGGAATTTGTACTTGATCTAAGCAGTGTTTTCAAGAGGTGGTTCAACTTCGACAAAATATGGTGTTATGCCATATTCACATTAAGGGGGGTGAAGTCAGAGATTAATAATGTTCACACTAAGGGGATGAATGTTAAGAAAATAATAATACTGTTCACATTACTAATATTGTAATGTGAATAATTATTCATTGTTAGTAATTACTACGGTAATTAGTTAATGTAATAATTAAGTAATTCGATATTAAATGATTATTCATTGTTAGTAATTAATATTGTAATTAGTTAATGTAATAATTAGTAATTACATATAATATAATTATTCACTGTTAGTAATTACTACGGTAATTAGTTAATGTAATAATTAGTAATTAGATATAATATAATTATCCATTGTTAGTAATTACTACGGTAATTAGTTAATGTAAGAATTAGTAATTAGATATAATATAATTATTCACGAGTTAGTTATTACTACGTGGTGTCACCCAGATTTCACCCTGAAATCTGCGACTACCCTATCCAAAAAAAAATTGTACTTTTAAAATAATGGGTCGTTTTGTGTTTTTATTGCCTGAAAGTTCTTGTATTGCGTCAAGATAATCCCAAAGAGCCATATTAGCCTTTTTCGCCAAATACCCAGATGCCCAAAATTGTTATATTCTGTCGTCGGGATTTGTTTGCGGAAATTTGTATTTAATTATTTTGAGCCTCGTATGAGGCTATTTGCGCTCCGTTTTAACTCTGTTATGATCAAATATGTCATTACTCTTATGTACCAGAAGGGTTTTAACTTGGAATAAGTTTTGGGCTTTATTTGTAACTTTTGGCAATTTTTCGTGTTTTTGTGTTGTCCCGTTTCGTTTTCTGTGAAATTTCTCTAGAACAATTCCTTTGTCGAGTAAGCTTGATTTTTGGTCTGGAGCAGCTGGAAAACATATATGCACATTATGCCCAGAGGAAGTCGCCATTAGAGGTCTGGATCACTGGGAAAAAGCGAGGTCATGCATGGAAAAGCCCCTGCGGGATGGGCGCATTTTGGAAAACAAAGGATTTAAGGCTTGATGGGAAAAATGAAAGCCGACGGCAGTGGGAATTTTTGCCCGCCTTACTTACGTGTAAAAATTCCCGTGGTGAAATAAAAGAAAAGTGACTTAAGTGAAATCACGGGATTTTATTGCACTTGCGAGGTAAATAACCCCATTGTCAAAGTCAAATCATTTAAGTGGATCATGGGATTTCTGGGGCTGCCTTTCAGGGTAAAGAATCCCATTATGAAAAATTCTTAAAAATAGAATTATATGTGCAAAAAAGTGCGCCCCCTTTATTGAGATGATGGCAGCCTTTAAGTGATTATTTTAATTAATCTATCCTTTCAAAAAGTGTGCCCAAGCTTGGAGGAAGTCAACAAGTCAAAATTGGAATAAAAGAAATGAATTAAATACATTAAATTTAATTTATTTAGTGGCTGCCCCCTTCCTCTCAAAAAGTGCGCCCCATTTGGGAGTTATTTAATGATTTTAAAGGCATTAAAACATTAAATTAATTTCTATTTTCAGTGGCTATGGTCAAGGCACACTGTGAAGCTTCAGTGAAGTGATGTGTGAAGGATTAAATTGGATTAATTTAATTTATTGGATGGCTGTCCTTAAACATGCTATTTTTAAAAGAGAAAAGCATGATTTTTAATTAATTAATTGCCTTTAATTGTTAGGGCAATTATTAATTATAGAATTGTGAAGGTTATATAAGCATGGGCAGCCATATGGGTGAATTATTTGATTCACAGGTAAAGAATTGCAGCCAAGAGGAAAAGTGCGCCCCCATTTGAAGAAGGATTTTGCTCAGGCAAGGTGGCAACAAGGCTAAAAGCTTCCAGATTTGGCGCATGCTTTGAAGGAGGTTGATCTTTGTCTGCATAATTGTTTGCACAGGTGTTACAGGAGCTCAGTGTTGTTGAAAGGATTCATGCTCTCTTTATGTGCAAATTAAACACCATTTTTGGGGCAGCAAGCTTGAAAAGTGCAGATTTTTACAATTAAAATTCACTATTCGTGCTCCGGTGGCCATTTTGTCTGAATAAATTGCAGGAATTCATTACAGGTGCTTTACAAAAGAAAAGGAGCTTTTATCAATGTCCAATACATTGCATATATCCTCCGAATCTGAAGAATTGTCCAGATCTGCACCAGTATTGAAGAAATCCGGCCAAGTAAGAAGAAAAAGAATTATTTAGACGAAGATAGACAAAGCCATGGCGAAAAAAGATAAAAAAGAAAGCACGATGGAGTTATGCATTGCTTCCAAACTTGCAGAGACATAGGGAGACACAGATCTAGGCCCGGAACCTCTTTCCGATTTGATTGATAGATCCAGAGCGGGAAAGACTTCACTCATGCGTGCGGTCAAAAGCAGTGGAATTATCCGAGCTGCAGCTTTTCCATGTACAGCCCAGTTGCGAGTTTGTTATGGAGTGCGCTAAATCTTACCATCCTTCATCCAGATCAGTGCGTGATGCTTCGGGAAAGACAATACTTTGTTTGGACGCAGAGTTCATCAATTATTGTTTGAAGATTCCAATGCGAAAGGTGGTGACTTCCATTAGCATTCAGAATGCTGACAGTAGATGGGAGAAGCATAGAGCTAATTGCGTGAGCATAATGAATAGCCGATACATGAAGAAGCCTAGATCTCCTTCAAAGTTCCCGAGAACTCTTCCATGGTCCAATTTGGTGCAGGAGGTAGATGATGTCATCAAATTGCTATGCAGGATGAATGGTGAAGCGAATGCTTACACTTTTCATACATGGATGTATGCTTTCATCAGGACCATTGAAATCAACAAGGTTGATTCTATAATCAATTGGTCGGAAATTATTAGCAACAACATGGATGAGTAACTCCGGGACGTGAAGCGTACTTTCAGCTTCAAGATGACTTCATACTTGGTGTATGATGTGTTGGTCGTCAAAAAGGATTTCAAGAAGAGCAACAGTCAAGGGACAAGAAGTCCCTCCTCTTTAATGGGAGAGGTTCCCTTATTCAGAAACGAACCTATTTACACATATACAAAGTATGGTTTTACTACAGAACTTGGATATTATGAAAGTGTTTTCTAAAAGGATCATCAATCACAAAAGGACTGAAGAATGAAAATGCGAGAACGAGCAGAAAGGCACCATTCAGAATTATAGATGACAGAGTAATTCCTTATGCATGCGAGGGTACAGCGAATTGGAATAAGATCATTTGTATCACATTAATAAGATGGAATTTGAAAAGACACAAAGTTCTGTAAATAACATCTGCGAGAATACAAAGCTTCTCGGCAAGATAATCTGACGATAAATGATCTAACAAGATTAAATGAATAGCTAAGGAATAAAGGAAACCGAGATAGATAAAGAATGAAAAATCATACGTATTGATTTCTTTAAGATTTATTTACACTTTTGAAATAAGCCAAGTTCTTCCTCCTTTCAAAATGGCGAGGAGAGGCCATTATATAGTTTACAAATCAGTTACTCCCGATAACTACTTCTTTTAACTAATGATTAGTTAAAGGGTTGCAAATCGCAATACCCCAACTAATTACAACAAATCTAAGAGAAAGAAGGAGAAGAAAACAAGCGTTCAAGATTGGGAGGGACCCACTGATTTAAGGATCCGTTGCCTGAATCTCTTCAACGCCTCGGCTATGTCTCTGCCACGTGGGGCTGATGTGTTGGCGGTGGCATCTAACTTGCAAATGAGTTCTTCATGCACGTTCGTTAGTTCGCTTGAGTCGGGACTGAAATGAGCTCATGGCGAGTACAGTGTCTGCACATTGTATTGAAATTGGGAAACCACCGGTGAACGCCAAGCCACTGTCATGAATCATCTGTGCCATAGCTAAGGGTTTGCATCTGTCATCCTTGCCCAAAAATCCCCAAAATCAAGGTGGCGAACTTCACTTTGTCCCCCGATATCGAGAACGGCGGACTCGAGTGGTGAAACTTGTTCCCTTTTGAAATTTGATCTTCATGTTGATAGTAACTCGGAGAGCAAAGCTGCAAGCTAGACTTGGGATGGAATCGCAGGGAAATGGATCTGTGTGCGCAAAAATTTTGGTTGCGAGAGGTTCGAGCGATAGATAGCATGAAAGCGGTGTGCAAAAACACATAGGGGGTAGTTCGTTTGAAGAGCAAGATATAGCCGTTTAGGAGAGAGAAAGGCAATAAATGCGCATTAGCCATTTAGGGGGTAGAGCGGGAAAAATTAGCACGAATGGCACTTGGTTCATTTGGGACATGCGGGGCCAGCGCGAAGTATGCGGTTTAGCCGATTCGGGACGATGCGGGAAAAGACGCACAAATGCTTTTGGGACATGCGGACGCGAAAGCGCAAAGCGCGGCATACGCGCAGTTTGGCGATTCGAAAGCAATGCGGGAAAAGACGACAAATGCTTTTGGGACATGCGGGACGAAAGTGCGCGAATACGCAATCGGCCGAATCGGGAAAAGGGAACGGGTCCAGGAGAACTTGAGACATTTGGGGCGAATCGGCGCGAATCGCGAATCGGCCGAATCGGCGAAAAGGGAACAAAGGGTCCTGGCAAACTTGGGACATGTGGGACAAAAAGTTTCGACGGGCCGAAAAGAACGGACTTCGGGTAAACCGCCAATCGGGAACAGAGAGAGCCCAAATGAACTGGGACACGCGGGACAAAATGTCCGACGAGGCCGAAAAGAACGGACTTCGAGTAAACCGCCAATCGGGAACAGAGCCCAAATGAACTGGGACACGCGGGACAAAAATGTCCGATAGGCCGAAAAACACAAAATGACCCAAAAACGCAGAGTTTTCCCAATTTCTTGATTTTCACATTATCGGGACAACGAAAAGACACTTAACCTCAAAATTTTAATTTTCAACTTCTTAAAGCGGGGAATTTTGAGTGGACAACGGTGGCTCCTTACAGGGGATGACTTGGCATAGATTCAAAAAATGAGACAAGGCAAGAATTTAGACAAACTCGGGAAGTAGACCAAGTACCTTATCCATTGGGCCACGGAGTCAAAAGCAAACCAATACAGAAGACAACACCCCAAACAAACAACAACACACAAAAACAAGGGAAGGAAAAGAGAACACACACACTATACGAATATACACGGGGACTCCCTAATCACCTACGACTTAAACAGGTTTAAGTCGCCCACTATAAGGAAGTGGGAGAGAAGAACCATCCATATAATCAAGGTAAAAGAATTCTTACCGAAAGTGCACGATCTTGAAAGGTCCAAGCCAAAGGGAATCAAACTTGTCATGGCCGCCTCAAGGTTCATGCCTTTTATCCCACAACAAAACAAGATTCTCAATATCCTATCAATGAACTTCCAATCTGTCCTCATTCAATTTGTGAAGATACATGATTCTCTTATCCAAAGAATCATTGGCTGGTATCTTGATGGCCTTCATTAAATGCAGAGTTTGAAGCTCCACTATGTAATTGGGCCTCCACTCCATATACTACCTGAAAAGGAGACATCCCAATGGCTCTCTTAGGTGTGATCCTATCTGCCCAAAGAGCATCATAGAGTTTCTTGTGCCAGTTCCGTTGGGATTCATTGACTAATTTCCTTATTATGGCCACCAGATTTTTATTTGTTGATTCTGCCTGTCCATTTCCCTGAGGATAGTAATCTGAGGAGTGAGCCAAGGAGATGCCATATCCATAGCAAAAATCCATCATCTCAGTTGAAGAAAAATTTGAAGCATTATCTGTCACAATCTTGTTTGGCACACCATACCTTATCAAGATGTTTTCTTTGATAAAACTGCATACTACTTCTGAAGTAGTACTCTTTACTGGAATGGCTTCTACCCATTTGGTGAAATAATCTGTGGCAGTTAATACGTGGGTATGACCAGCACTAGAAGAGGGATTAAGTGTTCCAATGAAATCTAAACCCCATTGCTGAAAAGGTTCTTCGATCACAACTGGTTTCAGGGGCAAGGAGGCCAACTTGGGTCTACCCACGAAAGTCTGACAAGCCTCACATTTATCAACCCATTTTGATGCATCCTTGAACAAGGTAGGCCAGTAATATCCTCCACGAAGTATTTTATGAGCAGTGATAGTTGATGAGTAATGCCCTCCACATGCCTGATCATGAAAAGCTGAGAGTAGCTTCTTCTGTTGTTCCTTGTCCACACATTTCAAAAACCTTCCATCTAACCCACGTTTAAACAAGGCGTTTTCCCACAACACATATTGGGTTGACCTTAGTTTAACGGCTCTCTTCTCTTTGGCAGTCAAATGAGAGGAGCATTCTCCATAGGTGAGAAAGTGAGCGATATCAGCATACCATTCATCAACTGAGCTAAGAAACAAAACGGTAGGAAGACCAACTTTATCCTCCAGTAACTCATGTCTAGCTCCTTCAGCGATGAGTTCACACAGGCCTTTTCCACGGACGAGCTTGGTTGGTTTGATGTCAATATCATATTCTTGAACCTTGGCCACCCAGTTCCCTCTCTTGGATCCAAATTCCTGCTGTGTGAGAATTGACTTGATAGTTGTATCCGGTACCAACACCGTGGAGTGAGAGTTAAGAATGTAAAAACGAAACTGCTTGACAGCTTTAACCACTGCAAAAGCATGTTTTTCCATTATGGTGTATTTTAACTCATGATTTTTTAGAATATAGCTCATAAATGCAATTGGGAGTTCGTGCTCATTAGAATCTTCTTGAGTCAAAACAACAGCCAAGGTGTTATCCGTGGCGTAGCAATAGATAATGAAATCTTTGCTGAAATCTGGACATGCTAAAACAGGAGTTTTAGCAATGGCCCTTTTAATACCTTCAAAGGCTTCTTTCCCTTCAGGAGACCAACCAAACGTTTGTTTTCCTTTCATCATTTGGGAGATATTCAAAGTTAGCTCTGCAAAATCAGGGATGAACCTTCTCAGAAAGTTGATCTTACCAAAGAAAGAGTGCACTCCCTTTTTGCTGGTTGGAAGAGGAATTTGCTGAATAGCTTGAACTCGCTCAGGATCGATTTTTATACCGTCTTTGGAAACAACGTGCCCCAACAATTTCCCCTCCGTGACACAAAAATGATTTCTTAGGATTCAAAGAGATCCCATGTTCTCTACATCTTAGCGAAGCTGTCTCAGGGGCTGAAAATGATCCGCCCTTGTTTTAGAAAATACAGTCAAGTCATCAAGGTATACGACGATACACTTTCCTTTCAAACTTCCAAAGCCAAATCCATAGCCCTCGAAAAGTGGCACCGGCATTGATGAGCCCAAAGGCATCCTTTTGTAAGCAAAGGTACCCCGAGGGTAGTGAAAGCCGTTTTGTGTTGGTACGTGGTATTAACTTCTACATGGTTATATCTTGAGAATCGATCAAGCATAGACAACATTTCGGATCCCGTTCTTGCTTGCAGACCTGATCCATCATAGGTAAGGGATAATTATCTTTCAAGGAAGCTTTATTTAGATTCCCTGAAGTCAACACGAATCTGAATCTCACCATTTTCTTTCTAACAGAGCCAATATTGGCAATCTATGTTGAATGATGAATAGGAAAAATGATTTTGGCTTTCAATAACCGTATTTCTTGAAAAATGGTGTCAGCTATTTTAGGATTATATTGTCTCTACTTCTGTTTAAAAGGCTTAATCCCAGGTTTGAGAGGGATAAAATGCTACATCTCCTTTGGTTGGAAAGCTTTTAAATCTTCATAGGAATAAGCAAGAACATCCTTATACTTCTTTAAAAGATCAATTACCTTCTTCCTCTCATCTGGTGTGCAACATTTTCCAATGTTCACGAGTTTAGGATCAGTAGAACTCCCAATATTAACTTTGTCATATTCAATTGATTCTTTGAGGTCCAGTAGAAGCTTTAAACTTTACATACCTCGTGTTTGTCAAACAGTTTTCTAAACTCACCAATTCTTTTGGAATCTTGTTTCCTTTGAGTTTGATACATCCATCCTGATCCGCTTCTTCTTCTTGGCGGCTTCTTCGTTAAAGGGCACACTTTCACGAGGCAAATTATCGCTTCCTTCAAAGTACAACTGTTGTTAAATTATCCTTGAGTTCCAAGAAAGAAAGTAAGTGCTGATCGTTATTGAAAACTTGCCGATTACTTGTATTATCGGTACACTGGGTCTATGGATCATCTCAATGGTGAACTTATCTTGAGAAAAGTCGGGATGAGGAATAAGCAATGACCACGAGAGGCTGCTAGAGAATCAGCCACGGTATTCTTCTCCCTAAGCACTGCTTCGATGGAGAAGGCGTCAAGAAATTCAATGGAGTCCCAAACTTTGATTCTGTAATGTTTCAACCTTCCATTCTTTACAGGAAGAGGTTCCTAACTTGCTTTGACAATCAATTCCGCATCCCCACGAGCTAGAAGATTCTTCACACCCTGTTCTTTTGCCACCTGGAGTCCAAGAATGAGAGCTTCATACTCTGCTTTGTATTATTGGTATTTTCAAATTACAACTTGAATGAGAAAGGATGAATGCTTCCTTCAGGCGACATCAATATGACACCAGCTCCAGAACCAGCTGAAGAACAACTTCCATCAAACTCTAATATCCAAACATCATTAGGATCTTTAGGTGAGACTTTGGGGAGTTGGATTTCTTCTGGAGACATAATCATGTAGTTGCCATGCCCCATATCCTCATAGAGTATTTGTGCTTTGGGATCATCAGTTTTTTGTACAATATACTCGGAGGCGCTTCTCGAGCGGCTTCTTCATTTGCCCATTAACAGGTATAAGTGCATGTGACCAATCCATTTGAATTTCTCCACCCACATCCTTACAGAAATTTCTGCTTAGCAACATCCCATATGAAGGAGGAATATCTGCTACTAGAATAGTAGCCAAAACTTTCTTCTCAGGCAAAGTAGCAAAAGCCACTTGTGCGTCCTTAATTCTTCCGACCAAGGGCACTTCCTTACTCTCCATGGAATAACAAGATCCGTAAGTGCGTGTGAGAGTCAAGCCTAAGGCATGAGCTACTTTAGCAGGCATCACATTGTCGATGCCCCAGTCTATGACACATTACGAGCCTATGGCCGGCTATAAGAGTGTTACATAGAATGGTTTGATTTTGTCATTGGGTGAGGTGACAGCGGCTACCAGATTAGGCTGTGGTGCAGAAGGAGTGGGTAAAAGGCCTTTAGAGGTAGTTTTAGAATGGGAATTGACAAAGTGAATCATTTTAGCAAAAGCCTTGGGATGAGTTTGATAATATTCAGCCTCTGAGATTTGAACCTTAGTCTTTTTAAGTGATCAATAATATCGAAAGACCCAGAAGTGGATGGGTTATCATCACTTGAGATCCTAGTTTTATCAATTTTAGGGGAAAAAGAAGTAACTTTAGTAGCAGAATTGACAGGACTCACCTTTGGTGTAGATGAAATGGGGATCGGAGATCCTCTTTTTGCAATTACGGGGATAGTTGTCGGCTGCTCCTTAGATTTCTTGGTGGGCTGCATCACTTTCTCCCTCTGATTTGTCTGCTCTCGAGTCATGACAGCGTATGATTCGCTATTCATGTCTGCTACTACTTCGTCATAATCATCCCCTTCATCAATGCCTTTAGTGGTGAAGAAATTAACTCGAGATCCCTCAAGTTCATCTGTTTCATCATCAACCTCTTCAACAAATTCCTCACAATCTTCATTAACCTCCTCATCCTCTGGTTCTTCAACTTCACAGGTTGCATTGACAGGAACTTTAATAGGAGGTCCTTCAAGCGCTAGCCTTGTTTGAGAAGCGGTGCAAACGATTTCTCGGGCTGAAAATTCCTCCTTGGAGCGTCTGCATAGGGAGCATCTTTGAGCCAATTGTTTCTTAATGGCGATGAGATCATTTGCAAGTTTTTGTACCAATGGATCAGTATTAGGTCCAGGAGTGGAAGAGGAGGAAGAAGCAGACTTAGATTTAGAAGGGTCTCTCCTCAACTTCCCTGACATGATTAAATCATCTTCAACACTAACAGCAAGAGTTTGATCCTCGGCCAATGTTGCGAGATTAGCCCTTCTCAGTGCATAACTAACTTCAGGCAATTGGGCGTTTAGGAAGAAGCATTTTTGAATTTGATCTACAGGTTGAGTATTTGGTGGAATTTTGTTAATCAACCTGTTGAATCGAGCCACAAATTCTCTCATGGGCTCTTGTGATTCCTTCTTTATTTGAGAAATTTGGGCTAGCAAAGCATGCACGTCTTCCGCCGGTTTGAAACGGTTTTCAAACCTAGTTCTCATTGTGTTCCAGCTAGTGATAGCTCCGGCCGGAAGGTGATAGAACCAATCAGCAGCATTATCTTGTAAAGTCTCAACAAAAAGTCTTACGGAGACGTCTTCATGTTCAACTCCCAGAACTCCGCATGCAACTATGAAGGCTGCGATGTGTTCATCAGGATGTACTTTACCATTGCCTTTGAATTTAGGAAAGTTCTTCCGGTTACCTCTGGGTAACTCATGCAAAGGCTGAGGAAGGGCAAGAGGCCCAACACGATGGCCCCAAGGCAATGGTACCGCCATTCTTGGAAAAATGGCTTGAAGAGGAACTGAAACACCAGCAAGAATCAGAGCTCGAAGATTAGGACTGATTTGTTCTGAAGGAATATCACCCGTAGGGATTCTATCTTTGACAGGAGGAGTGCTTGTCGAACGAGCCTTTCTATTTCTTCTTGTTGAAGGGAAAGGAAAACCTGCTGTTCCAAAAGTTGGCGAGAATCTTGAATACCAGGGCCCTTCTCCCTCGAGTAAAGCGTGGAGTCGCGGATCAAAAGATGATCAATAAATGATTATAGAACTGGAATATGATTCCCAGTAGTCGCCAAAAGCTGTTGGTCGTCAAAAAGGATTTCAAGAAGAGCAACAGTCAGGAGACAAGAAGTCCCTCCTCTTTGATGGGAGAGGTTCCCTTATTCAGAAACGAACCTATTTACACATATACAAAGTATGGTTTTACTACAGAACTTGGATATTATGAAAGTGTTTTCTAAAAGGATCATCAATCACAAAGAGACTAAAGAATGAAAATGCGAGAACTAGCGAAAGGCACCATTCGAATTATAGATGACAGAGTAATTCCTTATGCATGCGAGGGTACAATGAATTGGAATAAGATCATTTGTATCACATTAATAAGATGGAATTTGAAAAGACACAAAGTTCTGTAAATAACATCTGCGAGAATACAAAGCTTCTCAAAGATTATACGAACAAATGATCTAACAAGATTAAATGAATAGCTTGGGAATAAAGGAAACCAGATAGACAAAGAATGAAAAATCCTTCTGTATTGATTTCTTTAAGATTTATTTACACTTTTAGAAATAAGCCAAGTTCTTCCTCCTTTCAAAATGGCGAGGAGAGGCCATTATATAGTTTACAAATCAGTTACTCCCGGTAACTACTTTTAACTAATGATTAGTTAAAGGGTTGCAAATCGCAATACCCCAACTAATTACAACAAATCCGAGAGAAAGAAGGAGAAGAAGACAAGCGTTCAAGATTGGGAGGGACCCACTGATTTAAGGATCCATTGTCTGAATCTCTTCAACGCCTCGGCTATGTCTCTGCCACGTGGGACTGATGTGTTGGCGGTGGCATCTAACTTGGCAATGAGTTCTCCATGCACGTTCGTTAGTTCGCTTGAGTCGGGACTGAAATGAGCTCCGCAAGCGAGTACAATGTCTGCACATTGTATTGAAATTGGGAAGCCACCGGCGAACGCCAAGCCACTGTCATGAATCATCTGTGCCATAGCTGAAGGGTTTGCATCTGTCATCCTTGCCCAAAAATCCCCAAAATCAAGGTGGCGAACTTCACTGTCCCCGATATCGGGAACGGCAGACTCGAGTGGTGAAACTTGTTCCTGCCCCTGGAATTTGATCTTCATGTTGATAGTAACTCGGAGAGCAAAGCTGCAAGCTAGACTTGGGATGGAATCGCAAGGGAAATGGATCTGTGCGCAAAAAAATTTTGGTTGCGAGAGGTTCGAGCGATAGATAGCATGAAAGCAGTGTGCAAAAATGCATAGGGGTAGTTCGTTTGAAGAGCAAGATATAGCCGTTTAGGAGAGAGAAAGGCAATAAATGCGCATTAGCCATTTAGGGGTAGAGCGGGAAAAATTAGCACGAATGGCACTTGGTTCATTTGGGACATGAGGGATGCGAAAGCGCGAAGTATGCGGTTTGGCCGATTCGGGCGATGCGGGGAAAAGACGCACAAATGCTTTTGGGACATGCGGGACGAAAGTACGCGGAATACGCGATTCGGTGAATCGGACAAAAAGGGAACAACGGGTCCAGGCGAACTTGGGACATTTGGGACGAAAGTACGCGGAATACGCGAATCGGCCGAATCGGGCGAAAAGGGAACAACGGGTCCGGGCGAACTTGGGACATGTGGGACAAAAAGTTTCGACGGGCCCGAAAAGAACGGACTTCGGGTAAACCGCCGATCGAGGAACAGAGCCCAAATGAACTCAGGTCACGCAAGACAAAAATGTCCGACAGTTCGAAAAGAACGGACTTCGGTAAACCGGCCGATCGGGGAACAGAGAGCCCAAATGAACCTGGGACACGCGGGACAAAAATGTCCGACAGGCCCGAAAAACACACAAAATGACCCAAAAACGCAGATTTTCTCAATTTCTTGACTTTTCACATTATCAGGACAACAGAAAAGACACTTAACCTCAAAATTTTAATTTTCAACTTCTTAAAAGCAGGGGAATTTTGAGTGGACAACAGCTGGCTCCTTCTGGGGATGACTTGGCATAGATTCAAAGAATGAGACAAGGCAAGAATTTAGACAAACTCGGGAAAGATAGAGGAGGAGCTCACGGTGGAAGATGTGACAGTGACCAAAGTACCCCTCGGTCAAGCCACCACTTTGAAGGATTGAAGCGGGACACGCAAACATTGATGAATGCTTTATTCCTTAGGCTTAACAAAGTGAAAAGGCGGAGAAAGAAGGGCTGCGAAGCAAGTATCTCAATTATGTGCAATCATAGCCAAGGTTGCTAAACTTTCCATACTGACCCATTTCGAGCGGTGAGTGATCATCTTATGCAAGAAATGGAGGACGCAAGCAATCAAGTAAAGGTTATTGTGAATGGAAGGATTTGATTATTCGTCAAGCTTCTGTACTGACTTGGGAAGTGTCGGCCCGCTTTAAAGGTTATGAATGATGCAACAAATCAACTAAAGCAATCGATGGCAAACATAGCAGGTATGAATACGATTGCGAGATAGTAACTGAAGTATTTTGGCGAGATCAACAAGTGCAGGGAGATGTATTGATTGCGGAGCAGTTGTACAGACGGATCGGTCGAGAAGTGGAAGCAGTAGAGTTTGCGATCTTTCCGTTTGGAAATCAGAGAGTTTCTTTGAAGAGGATCAAGCACTTGAGAGTATGACATCGTAGTTGCAGACGATTATCATTTCTTTCACTGAGGAGAGAGTGGATGAGAATGTCACTTCATACGTGCGGATCGTCTCAACTAAGGTGCCTAATTCCCTGGAAGGATCTCTTCTGATGATACAAAAGAGAATTGATAAAGCTACCAAGCCTTTCACATGAATTCTATCAGTAGACTAGTGGCGCTGCGCAGCAGACATTATGAGGTTTGGGCCGAGTTTGGAAGATGTGGAAGCGTGCATCAAAGTGTTGAATGAAGGGTTGTTGCGATTCGGGACGAGAGAATAGCTGCTTACTTTGCTGCAGAACTTCTTAGTTATGGTTCATGAACTAAGTGGTTAAAGTAAAACCCCGATAGATAATAACACATTTTTATTGACAAATCGACACGGGAGCCTCACCGGTTAAATGAGGGAGATTTATCTCATGATGCCTAGGTTTGATGTTATGCGAGAAAATCTAGCCAACACTACGATAATTAGTTAATGTAATAATTAGTAATTAATATAATACCTAATTACTAATTACATTAACTAATTAATCGAAATAATTACTAACGGATGAAAAATTATTTACATAATTATTCACATTACAATATTAAGAATGTGAACACTACTATTATTTTCCTAATATTTACCCCCTTAGTGTGAACATTATTAATCTCTGACTTCACCCCGTTAATGTGAACACAAGGTAACACCATATTTTGCAAAAGTTGAACCACCTCCTAAAAGCACTAGTTAGACCAGTACAACAAACTCCATAGATTATCTCTTTACCCTCATAAAGGCGTAGTGTCGAGCCGAATTATGTAGGAATGTTCCTTTCCTCTTTGGGTTTCTGTGGGACTTTCTCTTCCTCTTTGGGCGCCCGAATTCTGAATCTCCAAGATCCACAAGCTTGGCACTAGCTAGATAACCATCCCTCGAATCTACCTCGAAATTTTCTCCTGCTCCTTAAAAGTGAGTTTACTAAAAATATGAGTCTTCCCCAAAATTTTGAAAAAGGGTTTATTTAGCACACCGAGACACTAAAAAAATAGGAACTCTAAAAACAGAAGTATACTGAAATACTACCAAATCATCTATGTGGCCTGCTATTGGCAACTGACGAGAGGTTGTTGATCGACCTCTAACCTCCGATGCCTCCGTCCTCCAGTACATATTGAACTAGCAAAGGACCAATTTCATTGCAAGACGTCTCTGGCCTTTTTCCCTGACATTGTAAACAAACCTGTCATTTGGAATGCAATCATATTTTTTTATTACTCTATCAACATATCCAATCTGATCATCCAATAGGCGAGAGAGGCATATGGAATCCAATCGTACTCCCCCTCAAGTATAGCCATTGTTTCTCTATCAACACACAAATTCCAAGAATTCCTAGACCTCAAAGTCCTTAATATGTATTGTGTTAATGGTATAACCAGACATCTAATAGACAATACAAGTTGTACTTCATCCCAACTATCATTAGTATACTCTTTAATGGCATTAAACAGTGCCTTACTCTGCACATTTTTCTTGGATAAGCCCTTTACTGCAAGGTTAACCAATAGCAAGTCTGCTACTACTCCCCTCACAAAATGTCTGCAATAGTAGAGTGTCTCCCAATTCCTAATGATGCTTAGGTAGCTCACAAAATATCTCTAAATTGTAGAGAAATTTATTTATCACAGAGTGTCAACATGGACGCTTCACAGATGAAGACCCTTAGCCCATTTTGTCCTCCCAATGGCTAAGGATTAAATCAAAGAGAAGACTTAAGTTATAATATTTTATTATAAATTGCGAAAATAAAATAAAACATTATAAAAGCACTTATAATAAATTATTATGGACCTAATGACAACTTAAAAATAGAAAAAAGGCAAACATGAAGTAAAAAAGCGTATGAGCCAAAATGATTTATTCAAGGAAAATGCGACTTACATAAGGAAAGTTAGACGCACAAATACACTATTGCAGTGTGGGGAGATAAAGAAAGAGTTAGCATGGGAAATGGAAGCAAAGTATACCTTTCAGCAGCCAATGTTGGCTTTGCCTGATTTCCACAAAGTATTTCAGTTTGATTACAATGCAAGCGGAACAACTATTGGAGTTGGGATGAGTCGAAGAAGGTAGGCCCATTGCCTATTTCAGTGAGAAACTGAATGACGCATGCAAAAAGTATTCAATTTATGATCAGTATTCTTATGTCATAATGCAAGATCTAAAGACGTGATGGTCCTACTTGTTCCCCAAGGAGTTTGTGTTGTCCATACCATATCAAGCACTACAATTCATTAAGAGACAAGGTAATTTAAATCAAATGCACATGAAATGGGTTGAATTATTGCAGAGTCAATCTTTTGATTGAAGCACAAAAGTGGGAAATCATAAAGAGTTGTAGATGTGTTAAGTAGAAGGTGTGTCTTGTTCAACAACATGCATGTGGAAGTTGTGGGGTTTGATTTAATGAAGGGACACTACATTGAAGATGAATCATAAAGAGTTGCAGATGTGTTAAGTAGGTGTGTCTTGTTGAGCAACATGCATGTGGAAGTTGTGGGGTTTGATTCAATGAAGGGACACTACGTTGAAGATGAAGATTTCTGCAAGGCATGGAGAGCATGTGCAATACCAACGAGCATTGCTCACGCGCCTTGGTCAGACTACTTACAAAAGGCATGGTTGTTTAAATGCACACGGAGTTGTGCATACCTAGGTCGCTGCAAGCTAATTTGATCCAAGAGAAGCATTGTGGAGAACTAGTTGGTCATTTTGGTATCAACAAGACCTTGGCACAACTAAGTGAGAATTATTATTGGCCACAAATGTGTCTAAATACATATAGAGATGCAAAATTTTCCAATTGGCAAAGGTAAAGAGACAACAACAAATTATTGCAACCTACATCTTCCACCCAACAATCTACCTACAGAAGATGCAGATACTATTTTTTACCCACTCGCAAATGTGGAAAGCATAACTACGACAATCCCTTCATTACAACTCCGGAGACCTCTCATCAATTTTGTCAACCCAGTCACTCTAGGTGGTCTATTTCCTCTCATCCAATCAAGAAGTCTTCTATGTGCCATATCTACTTCCTCACACAAAAACAAACTATTGCAACCTACACCTTATACCTCATAAGCAATGATCAGAAGATGCCTTCACTACTTTCTACCCACACACAAATATGGAAAGTAGAACTAATACAATCACTCACTTGCGGGACTTAAAATCTAAGTTGTGCTCTAAGACAGTCTTTCATTGGACCCTCTAACCAAAAATGCGTCAAGTTTCCATCATTTCTAATCTGTCATGGAGACTTGTCATTGGATATGACAACTCAACCACTCTGGGTGGTTTGTTTCCTCTCATTCCAACAAAAATTCCTTTATGTTCCATATCCACTTCCTCACACAAGAACAACATATACCTTCTACCCAGTAATCTACGTTTAGAAGATGCCAACACTACTTTTACCCACTTGCAAATGTGGAAAATAGAACTATTACAATCACGCACTCGTAGGAGGACTTAAAATCCCGCCAAGAGACTAATTGATGGACTTGTGGATAGAGGGTCCAAATGAAGGAAAGTCTTTGACCACACAACCTAATTATTCACACACAAAGATGACCTTGCGCATGCAAAGGCCCAACAATCTACGTTCAGAATATGCCAACACATGTGCAAAGCATAACTACAACAATCACTCACTCAGAGGACTTAAAATCTTACTCTGAGACTAATTGATGCACTTGCAAATAGAGGGTTCAAATAAAGGAAGGTCTTAGACCACGCAGCTTAATTATTCACACACAAAGATGACCTCGCACATGCAGAGGCCCATACACAACATGAACACAAATTTCTTTATATTAATGAATGAGAAATATTACATTCAAGAACAAGTGTAATACAATCTTACACAAAGCAAAAACTAACACGCGCAAGAACACTTTGCAAGCCTTAAAAGCATGAGCACACCATGCAACTCAATGACACACATGCCACTCAATGGCATACTTGCCACACAACCCTATTATGTGCAATAAAACAATGAACAACTTGGATGTGCACCAACAATCAATGCCTTGCAACCATAACACGGAAGCTATTTGACCTCAATGCACGTGAGCACATCACGCAGAACCCCAATGACAACAAGAACTCCATGCATCTTAATGTTGCATGGTGCCATACAAGCATGACATACACAGGAAGAACACTAGTTACAACTTCAATGCACCCAAGCGCATCATGCACGAACACACTATTCAAATCAATCAAGCATGTCCCATGTAATCACAACACATGCAAGTGTGTTGTGCACAAATTTAACATGCACGAGCACACCATTTAACTTCATGACATACACAGAAGAACACTAGTTACAGCTTCAATGCACCCAAGCACATCATGCACGAACACACTATTCAAATCGATCAAGCATGTCCCATGTAATCACAACACATGCAAGTATGTTGTGCACAAATTTAACATGCACGAGCACACCATTTAACTTCATGACATACTTGCCATGCAACCCAAATGAGCGAGAAAACAATGCACAAATTGGATATGTACCAAAATTAAATATGTTAGATAACAAACAAGTCATTCGACCTCATTGCACATGAAAGCATCATATACAACCCCAATGACAACATGAGTTACATGCAACTTGATGTTGCCTAGTAGCATTCAACCGCGACACACATGAGGATACTAATTACGACATTAAAACAACAAAAATTCTATGTGACTTGATCTCATGTAATGCATTACAACCGTGGCACACATGACAACACTAATTGCAACATTAATTCAACATAAATTTTATGTGGCTTGATGTCGTGTAGTGCCATACAATTGTGACACATATGAGGACACTAATTACAACCTTAGCATGAACTAAGTGTGACTTGATGTTGCAAAGAACCTTACAACCATGATGCATGCAAGGAAACTAATTACAATATGAATTCTAGATGATTTGATGTCGTGTAGTGCCATACAGTTGTGACACACATAAGGACACTAATTACAACCTCAATACACATGCAAACCTCACATATAAATATACACATGCCTCGCATGCCATCACACTCATACTTGATGTGTATGGATAGTTGTCACTTGTATGTGTACATGTATACGATGCAACTCGTACACACCATGTTTATGCAATGTCCACTAATCCACTATTCACAACCTAAAGACATGTATTCAACTCTATGACATTTCTAATTTAACATCAACATGCAGGAACAAAAAATGCTACTTCAATGTGCATTGGTCACGAAAGTAGAACTACACCATGTAAACCTCTCAATGCACATATACACGTTGTCACGTAGTACCAGCCTATGATGTAATTTTGATCTTACCACATATGCATTGCCATATATTCCTAATGCACATAATCCCACTATCCCAATTTGTACCAACAATATATTCCTTACAACCATAACACAACCCATTCAATCTCAATACACATGAGTGCATCATGCACAACCCCATTAACGACATGAATGCCTTGCAACATGATATCGTGCAACCACAATGCACACGAAGATAGACACTAATTATAACCTCAATACACATACACATGCCACCACACATGTGCACGCCATCTAACTTCTAGATGATACATACCACACAAACCCCTCAAAGCACACTATCCCAATTTGTACCAACAATAAATTCCTTGCAACCATAACATGCAACACATTTGATCTCAATACACATTAGTGCATCATGCATAACCCTAGTGACAATAGGAATGTCATGCAACATGATGTCGTGAAACTGCAATATGCACGAAGAAAAACACTAATTACAACCTCGGTACACATGCACATGCCACCAAACATGTGCACACCATCTAACTCATAGATGACACATACCCCGCAAACCCCTTGAAGCACATATACACGTAGTACCACCCTATGATGCCCATCAACCACAGTGTATGCAATGTAATCCTAATACATGTAATCACACTATCCCAATTCATACCAACAATCAATGTCTTGCAACTACAACACGCAACCCATTCGAACCTTAATGCACATGAGCATCGTGCGAAACCTTGGTGAAAACATGAAACTTAACACCATCTGACTTCTAAATAACCTCAATGCACATGAGCAGAAATCTTGGTGAAAACATGAAACATAACACCATCTGACTTCTAAATAACCTCAATGCACATGAGCAGAAATCTTGGTGAAAACATGAAACTTAATGTCATTTAATGCCATACAACCGTAATGCAAACAAAGATACTAATTAGAATCTCAATACACATGCAAATTTTATGCACCATCACACACGTGCACACCATATGACTCCTAAAGGACACATGCCACCACATTGATACTTGGCATGCATAGATAGATGTCACTCACTTGTACATACACGCCATGCAGATTACACATACCATTCAACACACAAATACACTATTCACGACCCATTCCATTTGATCCCAGCACACACAAGGACACACGCCGTACAACTTTGATGCTCATTAACAATGTCCATGCCATGCTAATTTGATACGCCTTAGCCATACATGCACGAATACACCATGACCCACAATGCACAACCCTAATGTGTAACTTTGACAACCATGATCAACCCTGGTCGTATATGCAATATGATACACAATGACAATATACAAAGTAGAAGCAAACAAATAAAAACTTAAACACATAAATATCACACTAAAAAATACAAATTCATAAACAATTAAATAATATGATAATTCTAAAATAGAGAACAATTAACAAATAAACATATAAAATAAATTTAAAATACTAATACTAAAAGTATTTCTATTCTATTTGTATTTGAAAACAATAAAAGTCATAATGTATAACCAATATATATTATTCTAAAACAAACACATCCAATCAAAACATATTTAAAATAAAACTAGAACTGATTAATATCACATCAAAATATTTTATTAATAGATCACAAGTATATGTTCCCAATAGGAATCAAGATTCGATGAGAAAATTCAAAACGGCTTCCCCCTAAGCCAGGTTTTTTCAAACTAAACTTTGACAGAGCAGCAGATGGAAACCTTGGTGCGTCAAGTGTTGGTTGTGTAATTGGAGATTGCATTGTGTCTCCAATTTAGATAGCGTCTTGCAACCTTATCATGTTATAAAAAGAAATTATAGCTACAATTGTTTAATTTACAATTAACAAGTTAAGATAACTAATTTATAACACATCCATTTGACCAACATATTATCATATAATTATAAAATAAAGACAATAATTTTACTTTTAAGTTTTGAATAGTAAGTTGATCATTACTTCAACCTTATCTATTGATCTACTGTTGAAAAAGTCTCTTTTGTTATGATGGAGTATATAAATCCAATGTAGTTGAATTCCCCCTACTTTGACTTATTTTCTCTTTGATTACAATGTAGCTTGTATCTCGATCATTATTTTGACTTCCCCAAGATGTGAATTGAGTTGTAATTGCTCTTTTAGAGGTGAAGCCATGTGGGTTTCCAGCAAGCATAACAAAAATTTATGAAAATGATGCAGGAGCATCATCTAGAGTACTTCATTTCAACAAAATTTCATCTTGAGCATGTTAAGAAGGTGTCCATAGGGTCTTAGGTGGGTTGATGAGCCTTCAAGTGCTCTAGGAATCCAAATTTTGATGGTTTTGTGTTTTCCCACCCAAATGGGAAATTTCAAATTTCAAATATACTTTGAAGACATTTTGCATAAACAAGTGTGTGTAAAAGGTTTAAGAGGTTAATGGGAGTATGTGAGGGGTTTAGACATGTTGTAGGTAACCCCTTGGGGGTGTAAAAAGTTGTTAGAAGGTACTAGAGGTCTAAAATACTTCTTTTTGTATAATTTTGTATATGAGGATATGTGGAAAAACAGTTAGGTTTTTGGAATGTAAATGAGAAAGGGATAAAAGGCTCGAACAAGGACTTAGTTAGGATGATCCTCACGAGAACTCTGAGGGAAAAGAAAAGAGGAGAAGGAACATTGTAAGAAAAATACAGTTTAATGGAGGAAACTCTGTTTTCGCATTGAGATATTGTTTTCTAGATGCAGGAGCATAATTGCATGAGAGAAAGTTTCTTGTTGAGGTTATATAGTTTGGAGTGATATCTAGTTGTTTCCCCTCCACCTTCGTCCTTGTTCAAATTCAAATTGGTGTGTGTGTGAAGTGTAAGTGTAAGAGTAAAAAAATCTTGTAATAAGTGATAAATGGTTAATTTTGACCAAGGAGTCTATCAGGTGTAAGTGGGTTGTCTTTGGTTGAAAAGGTCATGAGATGGAGATTACCAACAAATTTTATCCTAATCTCTTTTGTTATGGAATATGGTTGAGTTTTAGTAGGAAAATCTAGGTTTGTTAAGCTTCCTAAGGAGAAGAAAAAGGAGCAAAAATATTGTAAATCATCTATGCTTGGTCAAGAATTCAGTAGAACAGCAAAGATGGGAAGTTTTTCCATGTAATTTAAATATGTATGAAGTTCAATAATAAGATAGACCACTGTTTTGTATAATTTAGCACGTTTAAGGGTCTATGAATGGGCAGTGACTTCAAACTTCAAAGTCTTGAAATTTCTTCCTAATCACTTTACTGTCATAAAAAATGGATTAAGCACTTGGTTAGGATCATATTGTAATTTTTCCAACTCTTGATAATGTATTACAAGGATTTTATAAGCTTTTGAAAGGCCTCAGGTTTCAGCTACGGCATCGGATATCTCCCAAACTGCCTGACCAAATTCCTTTAAATTCAAACCATATTTCTGCCCTGGCATTTAGAGGAGGACCATGAATTTTCAGATCAAAAGGACAAGTGTGTACAAATATCTCTTTGACAGAAATCTTCAGAACCATGACAGCATTGTTTTAGTGTGTGCTGAAGCGTATCAGAAGTCATAACTTCTGCAAAACACGTCCAATTGATCTGAAATTTGGTATGTGAAGTCTTGAGGAAATTTATGAAGCGGGTTTTAAACAGTTTGCGTTGAAAATGTGTAATTTTTGAGCAGTTAATGACAGAAATTTCGAGGAAACAGGGAAGAATACAGTCAACAGTAAAAGAAGAAATTCAATGATAAAAGGTAATTTCTTGATACTACAAAGGCAGGTTTGTGCAAGATCTTAGAGGTTTGTGAGAGCATTTTTATAAACTGTCAAAAATTCAGCCTTGTCTAAGCATTCTAAAACTTGTTTTCTGAGTTTTGCCAATGGACCTAAATATAGAGTTATAAGAGTTTGAGATACATTAATAAGGTTGAATCTATTATCATAGACATAAAATTTAAGAAATTGAAGATAAGAAGAGAGTAAGGTATGGATCCTAGCTTCATAAAAGCTAAAACAATGTTGCCAAGGAGTCTAAAGCAGAGATATATGAACATTGCTATCAGTTATAGTGATTATATAAGCACCTAAGGTAACTTATAAGAATATAGAGTGAGTGGATACTTAGAACAAATATTTGGAGAAGCTAGTAAAAGTAGTAATGCCTTCAAGATAAAGAGGGATCTTAAGTGTGAATCAAGTACTCTTAAGGGCCAATAGAGTTAAGATACGCATAAATTTTGGTATCAGTGTGTGGAGCTCTGTGATTATTGCTTTGTAAATGCTATTATGGGGAATGGAGTTTATCATGATTGCAGGGAGAATATTGTGAGCAGCAAGAGAAGAAGGCCAGAAAGAGAGTTAAGTCAAGGAGATAAGAGAAGGTTCTTAAGTGAATTGCTGACAAGAACAAACCCTGAAATCCATTAAAGGCTTGAAGAAGTTTTTATAAAGGAGATTGCAGGTGTTGCTCATTGAAGTGTTGAGCAAGAAGATCAAGAGACTAGGGTGTAATAGACCTAGGTGAGGATCTGAGATTGTCAACAGACCAAGCAAGGAGAGCTTGGGTGAGATAATCATTGAGGTACCAAAAGACTAAGAAGAAGGCTTAGGTGAGGTATCCAGTTGAAGAGTGATAGAGTACCTGCTGAGGAGAAGGAGAAGCATACAGATACCTACAAGAAAGAGAGGTAAAAGTCTAGAGGTAGACATGAATAGAAAGATGAAGGGTTTGATAGAAGAGGATTGTCACGAAAAGAGAATGAAAGATATTCAGAAAAGTAAGATAGATGTGGAGAGAGAGACAAAAGAGATAAGAGAAAGGTTAGATCACCTAATGAAGCTGCTACAAAACCAAGGGAATGGTTGGAAAATGAAGAAGGTCAAATGGCCTTTAGACCAGTTGATGGTAAAAGGATGAGGCACAATATGAGGATCTTCATAAGGGAAGAATAGAGGAAACTCGGATTTCAGAGAGTAAGAGAGAGAGAGAAGAGGCTAGAAACAAGATGAGGTATGAAAATCAGTCCTTAGGGGCAGCAGAAGAATTCCTCATATGTGAACCAGAAGAAGGACCAATGCTTGGTGAAGAAGAAATGAAAGAAGGACAAGATGAGGGTCTCATGGAAGACTTAATCAGAGTGAATATGCATGAAGAAGAAACACAAATTTTTGAGGCACCAGGAGGGGAAAATGAACCTCTACTTTTTCAATCTAACTATGACTCTAAGTGTATGTTTGCAGGTTTTGGTGAACAAGGAAGTGAACATGATGAGAAAGAGGAAGAGACAAATTTGTCTCTTGTGAACAAAGGCAAAGCAAATGAGATTCAAGGATCTCAAGAAGAAGAGGTGAAGGAAAAACGCAAGGAGCAATTCAAGATTATCCAAGATAGAGAGAAGGACAATCAAGAAATAAGCCTTATAACAAGCCTAAGGGAGACAAAAACCAGCCCAAAAGGAGATGAAAGAGTGAATATTTCATATGACGGGTATGGATTGCTTGTAGTAACACTTCAAGAAAATGGATTTGCAGATGTTAAAACAGCAAGAACTCAAGGGAAAACAGTATATTTTCAGAAATGGTATGATCTATATGAGAATGATAACAAGAAAGGTTCGAAATTTTAGTTTTCTACACCTACAAGAGTGGAAATTTGTGAAAATGTGATAGAAACCAAGTATGAAATGTTGGTAGAGATGATGAGGAACCTATCCAAGGGTAACATAAATGATGAAATTCACAAAAATATGAGCAGATCCATATGTTTATCAGCCATGCAAGGAAGAAAGACGAGCAAGGTAAAATTCTTAGAATTGGGACAGCAGACTATAAGCTTTGTTGGCTAGATTTTCTGCATAGCATCAAACCTAGGCAGTCATGAGATAAATCTCCCTCATTTAACCGGTGAGGCTCCCGTGTCAGATTTGTCAATTTAAGTATGCTAATATCTAAATGGGGTTTTACTTTAATTACTCAGTTCATGAACCATAACTGAATAATTCTGCAGCAAGTAAGCAACTGTTTAAAGAAAGGAAAAGTTATAGAAGAAGGTAATTACATAAACATATAGAAGAAATGGGGAAGATGTGCATCCCAATCAGTAGATGGCAAAGTTGATTGCATGCACATAGAAGAATCCAATAGATATAAACACAGAATTCTAAAACAAAGGCAACTCTAGATCCAGATCTAAAATAACACAAAGTTTATTAAGAGATCTAAGATTAAAAGTAAGAAACACAATACACCGTGACACAAAGTTCTCCGGAAACCTGCTCCTTTGTATTCCTTTGCTCCAAGTGGCTCTCAGGGGTTCAACACAAAGTCTAGAACACAAGATTGCTGCTTACAAATTTTGATCCTTAACCCGAGGTTCTTCTCCTACTTATAGAATGTAGGAGGGAAAGTACAAATGAGAAGTCTAACTAAACTAAAACACAAACAACAAGTAAAGATGACATTTGGCAATCACCCTCCACTAACTTCTCCTTAAGTGACACATGTATCACTTAACTAATAGAATTGTCCCACATAACTTTAAGTAATGGTTGCAAAACCAATAACTTAGAAGTTTTACAATTTCATCCGGGAACATAGAAAGTAGAAGAAGAAAGAATAGAAGAAAGTCATGTCAGCTGTAACATTTATGTCTTCTTTTTGTTCTGATATCGAGATATACTTGTCGAACATGTGATTCAACATCTTTCCATCTGTTTTAGCTATTGCTTCCTTCTCTGTCCTAAACTGCAGCAACCCTTCATTCAACACTTTGATGCACGCTTCCACATCTTCCAAGCTCGGCCCAAACCTCGCAATATCCGCCTGCAGCGCCACCAGTCTACTAATAGAATTCATCGTGAAAGGCTTAGTAGCTTTATCAATTCTCTTTTGTACCATCAGAAGAGACCCTTCCAGGGAATTAGGCACCTTGCTAGGAACGATCCGCACGTATGAAGTAACATTCCCGTCCACTCTCTCCTCAGTGAAAGAAATGATACTGTCTGGTAAGGATGATGTCCTACTCTCAAGTGCCTGCATCCTCTTCAGCAAAACTCTGCAGATTTCCAAACGGAAAGATACTACAAATTCTAGTTACTTCCCCTTCTCGACTGATCCGTTCTGGTACAATTTGCTCTGCAACCAATACATCTCCCGGCAGCTTGTTGATCTCTCCCAAAGTACTCAGGTTACTCTCAGCAACTGTGTTCATGTCCACTATGCTCGTCACCAGTTGCTGCAGCTGATTTTCCGCATCATTCATAACCTTTAGGCGGGCTGACACCTCTCCAAGTTGTACAACAGCTTGACGAATAATCAAATCCTTCCATTCGTCAATAGCTTTTACTTGATTGCTTGCATCCTCCATTTCCTGCATAAGATGATCACTCACCTACTCTAAAATGGGCTGAATGGAAGGTTTAGCAACCTTGGCTATGATCTTCACACAACTGAGATACTTGTTTATGAAGTTCTTCTTTCTCCACCTTTTCACTTTCAAGCCTAAGGAATAGAGCATCTATCAATGTCTGTGTGTCCTGCTTCAATCCTTCAGTGGTGGCTTGACCGAGGGGTACTTTGGTTACTGTCACATCTTCTGCCGTGAGCTCATCCTCCTTTCCTTCCGCCGAATTGACATCTCAGCAAACTTCTCTCCCGAATCCTCGATGATCAACCTTGAAGTTACCTTAGCAACTTTAGGCCTTCTGTCTCTTCCGCCCAGATTCTGGAGTAGCTGCAAGTCGTGCTCCTCTAAGTTCATCTCCATTCTCGCTTCTGGAACCAACTGCGAAGCCAACCATTCCGAGAAGTTACTTCTCGGAGAATGAGAAGTCGCTGAGTGCACTACCATCTCCCGCTCTGCCTCCTCTCCATCAGAAAGTGCCACAGTGTTATGGCTGCCATCCTCTGAATCATCCAAGGACAAAGCTCTTTCGAACTCCGCCATCTGCAGCTTTAACATCTCCTCTGGAACAGGTGTTGAACGAAGTGGCTGAGGAGAGAAGATGAATGTCACCGATTCGAGAGAGCATGGAAGTATCCTGCATGCGGTAATAATCGTGGTGAAGTATTGGGTGCTTTGGAGAAGCCGGAGCTAAAGCCATGGTCGTAGAAGTGATCTTCTCCTTTGATTGAGATCTTCTATGTACTTTCAACTTCTCGGACCTTCTGCTGCTTTCTCCTTCGTGCTTCCGCTTGAGGGAATCTCCTGCACCGAAGTTGCCCGTGACTTGATTCATCAATGCTTCATCAAGGCAATATCCTTTTGTCACAAGAACCAATTCAAGTATTCACCAAAACAACGCTGCACCTTTCTTCATTGTATGGCACCTCTCTACGTTATCCTGAAGTATGGTTTTATCTCCTCCCATTTGATGGTAAATGTCAAGTACCACATTCCCATTATCTTTAAGATCCGCAGTATCCATGTTAGTCCAAAGCCGAACACTTGCTTTGCTTGATAGCTTGCTTTGCTGAAAATCTCTCTTTCTAACCTCTACTCACTTTTGCACTTCATCCGAAATCTTCTAATGAAGGCACATGTGCGTACTCTGGGAGATCGTCTTTACAGCTACTCCAAATGATCGAAGTTCAGCCGTGCGGGAAGAACTCTTGCTCATAATCGGATAACATCTGCGTCTCCATCCCTTGAGCTCTATGAATGCTATGGCAACCGTAATGTCCCACAGTGATTGGGAAGAAGCCCATAGACTTGTGCCGCTTTGACTGAAGGTCGTGTAACTCCACAAGTTGCCTGCTCAGCTCCATGGTGATCAATCTATCATTCGGATATCTGGGCAACTTAACCAAGACACCAAAAAAGCTAGTAACCACCCGAGATATGTAAAATCTAAAATGAATAAATAGATCGACCTTGATACTGCTCCCCACGCTTCCTTGCTTAGCCGTGCGAGGAAGAACTCTTGCTCATACTCGGATAACATCTGCGTCTCCATCCCTCGAGCTCTATGAATGCTATGGCAGCTGTAATGTCCCACAGTGATTGGGAAGAAGCCCATAGACTTGTGCCGCTTCGACTGAAGGTCGTGTAACTCCACAAGTTGCCTGCTCAGCTCCATGGTGATCAATCTATCATTCGGATATCTGGGCAGCTTAACCGGTTCACCAAAAAAACCAGTAACCCTGAGGTATGTGAAATCTGCAAATTGAATGAATAGACTGCCAACCTTGGATACAACTCCCCACGCTTCCTTGCTTACCCTGTTGGCCTTCAAGTCTTTGTCTAGCCTGCAAATGAAATTGTAGAAGAATTCATCATTGACCACTTTGAAATCTTTCTCGCACGCAGGTTGAGTAAGCAGTGGGTAACACTCGAAAATGGGGTCCTTAGAAAGAACACCACATCTATCCAACTTGAAAAAGACACCTTGTGAAGCTGCAGCATACACCAAATAGGAAGTCATTTTGAAGCTGAAAGTACACTTCACGTTTCGGAGTCGCTCACCAATGTTGTCGCTAATAATTTCCGACCAATTGATTATGGAATCAACCTTGTTGACTTCAATGGTCCTGATGAAAGCATACATCCATGTATGAAAAGTGTAAGCATTCGCCTCGCCATTAATCCTGCATAACAATTTGACAACATCATCTACCTCCTGCACTTTGAAATGGGATCGTGGAAGAATTCTTGGGAACTTAAAAGGAGACTTCTTCATGTATCTCATTATTCATTATGCTCACGCAATCATATCTATGCTTCTCCCACCTGCTGCGGGCATCCTGAATGCTAATGAAAGTCATCACCTTTCACACTGGATCTTCAAACAACAATTGATGAACTCTGCATCCAAACAAATTATTGTCTTTCTGTAGCATCACGCACTGACCTGGATGAAGGATGGTAAGATCTAGCGCACTCCATAACAAACTCCGGCAACTGGGCTGTGCATGGAAATGCTGCAGCTCGGATAATTCCACTGCTTTTAACCGCACACATGAGTGAAGTCTTTCCAGCTCTAGATCTATCAATCAATTCGGAAACAGTTCGGACCTAGATCTGTGTCTCCTATGTCTACAAGTTTGGAAGTGATGCATGACTCCATTGTGCTTTCTTTTTCATCTCCCTTCGCCATGGCTTTGTCTATCTTTGTCTGAATAATTCTTTTTCTTCTTATTTGGCCGGATTTCTTCAAAACTGGTGCAGATCTGGACAATTCTTCAGATTCGGAGGATATACTCAATGTATTGGACATTGATTAGAGCTCCTTTTCTTTTGTAAAGCACCTGTAATGAATTCCTACAATTAATTCAGACAAAAATGGCCACCGGAGCATGAATAGTGAATTTTAATTGTAAAAATCTGCACTTTTCAAGCCTGCTGCCCCAAAAATTGATGTTTAATTTGCACATAAAGAGAGCATGAATCTTTTCAACACCTGAGCACCTGTAACACCTATGCAAACAATTATGCAGACAAAAATCAACCTCCTTCAAAGCATGCGCCAAATTTGGAAGCTTTTAGCCTTGTTTTCACCTTTGTCTGAGCAAAATCCTTCTTCAAATGGGGCACACTTTTCCTCTTGGCTGCAATTCTTTACCTGTGAATTAAATAATTCACCCTTATGGCAGCCCATGCTTATATAACCCTCACAATTCTATAATTAATAATTGCCCTTCCTATTCCTGGCAATTAATTAATTAAAAATCATGTTTCTCTCTTTAAAAATAGCATGTTTAAGGACAGCCATCCAATAAATTAAATTAATCCAATTTAATCATTCACACTTCACTTCACTTAAGCTTCACAGTGTGCCTTGACCATAGCCACTGAAAATAGAATTTAATTTAATGATTTAATGCTTTAAAAATCATAAAGAGAATTTGCACATAAAGAGAGCATGAATCTTTTCAACAACACCTGAGCATCGTAACACATGCAAACAATTATGCAAACAAAGATCAACCTCCTTCAAAGCATGCGCCAAATTTGGAAGCTTTTAGCCTTGTTTTCACCTTTGTCTGAGCAAAATCCTTCTTCAAATGGGGCACACTTTTCCTCTTGACTGCAATTCTTTACCTATGAATTAAATAATTCACCCTTATGGCAGCCCATGCTTATATAACCCTCACAATTCTATAATTAATAATTGCCCTTCCTATTCCTGGCAATTAATTAATTAAAAATCATGTTTCTCTCTTTAAAAATAGCATGTTTAAGGACAGTCATCCAATAAATTAAATTAATCCAATTTAATCATTCACACTTCACTTCACTTAAGCTTCACAGTGTGCCTTGACCATAGCCACTGAAAATAGAATTTAATTTAATGATTTAATGCTTTAAAAATCATTAAATCTATCCTAAATGGGGCGCACTTTTTGACATGAAGGGGGCAGCCTTTAAATAAATTAAATTTAATCAATTTAATTCATTTAATTCTATTTCTTTTATTCCCCTTTGACTTATTGACTTTCTTCCATGCTTGGGCGCCTATTTTAGAAGGAGAAATAATTAATTTAATCCACTTAAAGGTTGCCTTCTTCTCTCTAAAGGGGGCGCACTTTTTTGCACAATATAATTCTATTTTTAAAAATTTATAATTGGATTCTTTACCTGCAAGGCAGCCCCGAAAATTCCATGATCCACTTAAAGTGATTTGACTTTGACAATGGGATAATTTACCCTGCAAGGAAGGCAATAAAACCCCATGATTTCACTTAAGTCACTTTTCTTTTATTTCACCATGAGAATTTTTACCTGGAAGGCGGTGCAATAAATTTCCGCCGCCTCGCCTCTAATTTTCCCACTTTAACTTAAGTGACTTTTCCATCATGGGAAAAAGTACCCTGCAAGGCAGTATAAAATCCCACCTTTCTGTTGCTTCTATTTTTCCCATGATCGATTTAAATCCTTTGTTTTCCAAAAATGCGCCCAACCCCACAGGGGCTTTTCTGTGCACGACTTTGTTTTTTCCCGTGATCCAGACCTCCGATGGTGACTTCCTCCGGGCATAATGTGCGTATATGTTCTCCAGTTGCTCCAGGCCAAGAATCGGGCTTACCCGACAAAGGAATTGTTCCAGAGAAATTTCACAGAAAACGAAACGGGACAACACAAAAACACAAAAAATTGCCAAAAGTCACAAATAAAGCCCAAAACTTATTCCAAGTTAAAACCCTTCTGGTATATAGAAATAATGACATGTTTGATCATAACAAAGTTAAAACGGAGCGCAAATAGCCACATACGGGGCTTAAAATATTTAAATACAAATTTTCCGCAGACAAATCCCTACGACAGAATATAACAATTTTGGGCATCTAGGTATTTGGCGAAAAAGGCTAATATGGCTCTTTGGGAATATCTTGACGCAATACAAGAACTTTCAGGCAATAAAAACACAAAAGCGACCCACTATTTTAAAAGTACAAAAAAATTTCGGATTGGGTGGTCTCAAATTTCGGGATGAAATCTGGTAACACCAGTCGGCTCCGTTTGTGGACATCTTTTTCTCTGTCAGAATGACAAGGGAAAAGATGAGATCCCAGTATCTCTGGTTTCGTATCTTGTCCTTTGGGCACGGGGTCAGGAAAACAAACACAACACAACACAAAAACAAAAACAAAACAAGGAAAAACAGTTTTATTTATGTACATACAGGTTTTACCCTGCTTCTCATGTCCGGAACAGCTTCAAGTGTTGCCCATTGAAAGGCAACGGCAATTCAACTCCATCCTGATGAGCAAGAATGAAGCTATCTACTCCGGCGATCCTCTTAATCACAAAAGGCCCTTTCCATAGCAAGTTTTACCACCGCTTCTCATGTCCGAACAGCTTCAAGTGTTTCCCATTGAAAGGCAACGGCAATTCAACTCCATCTTGATGAGCAAGAATGAAGCTATCTACTCCGGCGATCCTCTTAATCACAAAAGGCCCTTTCCATAGTGAATCGAACTTTCCATGCATGCCTTTTGCTTCTCTTCTTTTGTCCCATAAAAGGACCCAGTCATTGACTTCAAACTTTCTTTCCCTGGCTTTTTTGTCGAAGATGACTTTCACCTTCCTTTGATGCTCTGTCAACCTATCTGCAACTTGAGTTTGTACTTCCCTCAATTCAGTCAGGTACATGATTCTTTTATCAATAGCATCCGTGAATGTGGAATCCTCTAGGGCCTTAGAAAGTTGTAGGGCAGGCAGTTCCAAGGTAAGAGGCAGACTCCGTGTCTCTACCATATAACAACTGAAATGGGGACATGCCTATCGCCCTCTTTGGTGTGATTCTATCGGCCCATAATGCATCAAACAACTTTTTATGCCAAGTCCTTTGATTTTCCGTTACAAGCTTGCGCACGATAGTTACCAAGTTTTTATTACTAGATTCAGCTTGGCCGTTCCCTTGTGGATAGTAGTTTGAGGAATGAACCAGCTTGGATCCCATAAGTGTAGCACAATTCCATCAATTCCTCAGAAGAAAGATTCGGAGTGTTGTCTGCTACAATTTTATTGGGCACGCCAAACCTGACAATAATATTTTCTTTTATAAAACTGCACACCTCGGCGGAAGTGGCGTTCTTCACAGGAATAGCTTCTACCCACTTACTGAAATAATCAGTAGCTGTTAGAATGTAATGGTGACCGGCACTAGAAGCCGGGTTAAGCATACCAATAAAATCCATTCCCCACTGTTGGAAAGGTTCTTCAATCACAATGGGTTTTAGAGGTAATGCAGTAATTTCACACGCCCAACAAAATGTTGGCATGCTTGACACTTAGCTACCCAATCTGCAGTATCTTGAAAAAGGGTGGGCCAGTAATACCTTGCTCTGAGGATCTTGTGTGCAGTGACTCGGGCTGAGAAATGACCACCGCAAGCCATGTCATGAAACTGTTGTAGTAGCTGATCCTGTTGAGCTTTATCCACGCATCTGAGAAATACGCCATCAATTCCCCTCTTGTACAAACCATTATCCCAAAGAACAAAATCTTTGGATTTCAGTTTGATTGTTCGTTTCTCTTTTCTGGAAAGTTGATCTGGGCATTCTCCATACGTCAGAAAGTAAGCAATGTTACTGTACCACTCCTCTACCAGATCTATAAAAAGTACTGCAGAAAATCCCCATCTATCTCATCTTGATCTCTTCTTCAGGCACTGATGCTTTCATCTCCGTCATTAGTTCACACAGACCTCTTCCTCGAACCAGCTTTGTTGGTTTAATATCCAGGTCATATTCTTGAACCTTTGTCACCCATGTTCCTCTCAACAATCCTAACTCTTGTTGAGTGAGGATAGATTTCACTGCAGTATCTGGAACCAAAACCACAGTGTGTGAGGAAAGAATATAATACCTGAAAGCCTTACACGCCTTCACCACTGCATATGTGTGCTTTTCCATGGGAGTATATTTCAACTCATAGGCTTTAAGGGGCATGCTCATGAAAGCAATAGGAGCTTCTGCGTCCTCTTGATTTTTCTGCATCAGTATTGCTGACATGGTGTGTTCGGAGGAATAACAATAAAGAATAAATTCTTTACTGAAGTCGGGTGAAACCAAGACCGGAGCTTTTGACAAGGCCTCTTTAATTTTCTCAAAGCTTCCTTCCCTTCACTGCTCCATTTAAAATCTTGTGTCTTCTTCATCATATTTGAGATATGACGGGTTAGCTCAGCAAAGTCAAGAATGAATCTCCTGAGAAAATTAACTTTCCCAAAGAAAGAGTGAACTCCTTTTTTGGATGTGGGCAGTGGTAATGTCTGAATGGATCTGACGCGTTCTGGATCTATCTTGTTCCTTCTTTTGAAACAATGTGCCCTAGCAGTTTCCCTTCTGTTACGGCAAAGATGGACTTCTTAGGATTCAAAGAAATACCATGCTTGCGGCATTGTATGAAGACCTCTTCCAAGTTCGAAATGTGTGCGCTTCTATCTTTGGAAAAGACTGTCAAATCATCCAGGTACACCACTATGCTTATATCTTTGAGATGAGCAAAGGCTAGATCCATAGCTCTTTGAAATGTAGCACCAACATTAATCAGGCCGAACGGCATTTTCTGGTAAGCGAAGGTTCCCCAAGGTGTGATGAACGCCGTTTTGTATTGATCTTCCTCGGCTACCTTGACTTGGTTGTAACCTGAAAAGCCATCAAGCATGGAAAGCATCTCAGATCCAGTGACCACCTGCAGAGTGTGATCCATGATGGGGATGGGGTAGTTATCTTTTAAAGAAGCTTGATTAAGGTTGCGAAAATCCACGCACAACCTAATTTCGCCACTCTTCTTCCTCACAGGAACTATGTTGGCCAACCATTCGAATGATGTATGGGATAGATAATCTTTGCGTCTAACAACTTCTAGATTTCTGCAAAGATGGTTCCCGAAATGGTAGGGTTGTGCCGCCGCAGCTTCTGCTTGAAAGGCTTTTGTTCTGGTTTAAGTGGGATGTAGTGTTGAACTTCCGCAGGCTGATATGTTTTTAGATCCTGGTAAGACCAGGCAAAAACATCCATATATTTCTTAAGAAGCTTAGTGAAAAAGCTTCTCTTTCGGCCTTTGAACAACACTTACCCAAATTTACTAATTTGGGATCATTTCAACTCCCAAATTTAGTAATTGTGTGTCGGAGGAAGAACCTTCCCCACTTTCTTCATTTTTCTTAAGCATCTGATCATGCTTATCAAACATTTCCTCAAGAGATACCAAGCCTTTGGGAATTTTATTTCCCTTTAGCTGGATAATCTCCTAACTTCCCGAGACGTCCGCATCTATTTCTCCCATAGTAGTCTGCCTAGGAGGTGAATTGCTTCCCTCATAGTAGATTTCTTCAAAGTTGTCCTTCTGTTGGAGAAACGCAGCAATCTGCTTGTCATCGTTGAATACTTGCCATTGCTGGACGTTGTCAGGAACTTTTGGGTGGAAGACCATCTCCACTTTGTAGTCTCCCTGTCTAAAGAATGCGGGAGGCTGATCTGGATTCAACAAGGCTGCAGTCACTGCAAGTGAATCAGCTCTTGAATTTTGTTCTCTCGGAATGTAAGATACCGAGAAAGCTGAAAAATCCAGGATAGCAGAGTAGACCCGATCTCTATAGTGCCGCAGTTTGTCTTTTTTGACTTGGTAGAGACCTCTTATCTGCTTAACAATCAGCTCATCATCCCCTTGCGTGTAATAGTTTGATTCCCATTGTTCTTTTTTCTCCATACCTAACAACAACGCTTCATACTCTGCTGTGTTGTTGGTATTTTCGAACATCAATTTGAAGGAGTGTGCATGCACCTTCCCTTCCGGAGAGATAAGAACAACGCCTGCACCGGATCCAAATGAACAACAACTGCCATCAAATTCCATGAGTCCAAATCTTGTTGTCAAGTTGATGTGGTTCTTGAATCACCGGTTGAACATCTTCTTTATCCATTTCTAGATAATAGACTTCGTGATCAGATTCTTGAAACAAGATCTGAGATCTAGGATCCTCAGACTTTGATATTGTGTACTTGGATTTCTTCTCAGGTTCTAACTTCTGATTTACTCCTTTGATTGGTATGTGCGCACAAGACCAATCCATCTTGACTTCTCCACCCAGCTCTTTACAGAAATTTCTACTCAACAACATGCCATAAGAGACTGGGATGTCTGCTACCAGGATAGTCATTTTCAGCCTTTTGTCTAGAAAAGAAGCAAGTACTGCCTGCGCATCTTTGATTTGCCCCACAAGAGGGACTTGCCTTTCCATTGAATAGCATCTTCCGATGGTTTTTGTCAATGTGAGACCCAAGGCATCAGCAACTTTAGTAGGCATGACATTATCGAAGCTCCGGTTAGTCATTTTCAGCCTTTTGTCTAGAAAAGAAGCAAGTACAGCCTACGCGTCTTTGATTTGCCCCACAAGAGGGACTTGCCTTTCCATTGAATAGCATCTTCCGATGGTTTTTGTCAATGTGAGACCCAAGGCATCAACGCAACTTTGGTAGGCATGACATTATCAGAAGCTCCAGAGTCCAAAATGCAATTGCTCAATTTGTATCCGTTGATAAGCAATGACACATAAAATGGCTCAATCCTTTCTGATGTAGCAGGAGAAGAGGTAGAAGGAGAAGAACTTGCAGCCGCATTATTTGAAGGAGTATTCTTTGGATTTGCCAAGATACCCCGTGAAGTATTATTTGTTGGGTTGGGACCATTACTTTGCACATATTTGACCAATCTATTCAGCTGATCAGGAAATGCCCTCAAATATTCAGCTTCTGACATTTGGACCTTGTTCCTTTTGATGTGATCAATGATGTCAAAAGCTTGACTTGCTTCAGCAGGATGTGCATTGGCCCTTTGCTGTGAATTGAAAGAATTTGAATATTTATCCTTGGGCGCTAATGAAGAAGGAAGAGTGCTACCTCTTTTCAAGATAGTAACATCCGGGCCAGGATCTTCTCTTTCTTTCGCCACTTGTGGATGCTTCGGCATTTTGGCGTGTCTGAGACCTTGTGAACACCACAAAAGTGTGACCATCAGAATCTTCAAAAGATTCATAATAGCCATCGTCAGATTCGTAGTCCAGGTAACCAATATTGGAGTCGCCAACGGGATCTATAAAGTCTTCATCATCGAATGATTCATCAATGCCGAGATCCTCTTCATTAGTTTCCAAGTTATTCCTTGGCAGCAGCCTTCTATCCAACCAACCGAGGTGCAATGAAGCAAGTCTGTTTCGGTTTTGATTTTGATTTTGACCATTAAAGGTCCGGGTAGGAGCTATTCTTGAGGGGGTTGCATTCCCTGCTTGAGAGATCTGCTTCTTGATCTGCAACATGTCATTAGCCAATCTCTGCAACAAAGGATCTGAAGTACTTGAAGAAGCACCATCACCTTTGTGAGATGGTTGTCTGAGTTTCCCAGCCATGATCAAGTCGTCCTCAACTTCCACGGCAACATTTTGTGCTTCAAGTAGATTTACAGGTCTTTCCCTTCTCAACTGATATCCAACTTCGGGCAATAGAGCGTTTATAAAAACGTCTTTTGATTTTCGTCGCTCAATGCGGCGGAAATGGGGATTTTATATAAAATCCTTTGGAACCTCACAATAAAGTCTCGCATGTTCTCGCTTGGCTCTTTCTTCAACTACGTCAGTTGGGTGATCAATGTGCTAGCGTCCTCTGCAGGGCTTGAATCTTTTCAGAAATTGCTCACGCATAGTCGCCCAGTTGGTTATGGTGCCAGGAGCTAGCCGATAGAACCATTCTCCAGCCAAGTCGTGTAGAGTCTCAATGAAGAGTCCTGACTGAGACATCTTCATGCTCTACTGCAAGCACACCACAAGATATGAAGAAGGCCGCCAAATGATCATCCGGGTTTTGCTTTCCATCTCCAAAGAATTTTGGAAAATTCTTTCTGGATCCCTTTGGCAGATCATGCATAGGTGGAGTCAGGTTCAGAGGTCCAAAAGCTGCTCCCCATGGGACAGGTACTATCTGGTTCTGATTCTGATTCTGCATGATGAATGGGGCACATCTCCTCCTTGTGTAGACTTGATGGATAATTCCAGCTGCCGGATTATGCTGAAGACGATCCGATCTGGATGGGTGTGCACTCTCCTTCCTGGTGAGAGACTAGATCTACGGCTTCTAACTTGAGGAGGATGATTGAAATTGAATTGCTCCTGCAATCGGAAGAAATGATCATCCTTGCGCCTTCACAAATCGGGTGAATGGACGTTTAGCCAGGTTGAGATTTGTGTGGAAAACACTCCAATCTTCAATAGATAAGATTTGATCTAAAAAAGATAGTTGTTTCCCAGTGAGAGTCGCCAAAAATCAAGGCTAGATTTTCTACATAGCAGAAAAACCTAGTGCATTCATGAGATAAATCTCCCTCATTTAACCGGTGAGGCTCCCGTGTCAGATTTGTCAATTTAAGTATGCTAATATCTAAATGGGGTTTTACTTTAACTACTCAGTTCATGAACCATAACTGAATAATTCTGCAACAAGTAAGCAGTTGTTTAAAGAAAGGAAAAGTTATAGAAGGTAATTACATAAATATAAGAAGAAATGGGAAGATGTGCATCCCAATCAGTAGATGGCAGAGCTTGATTGCATGCACATAGAAGAATCCAATAGATATAAACACAGAATTCTAAAACAAAGGCAGCTCTAGATCCAGATCTAAAATAACACAAAGTTTATTAAGAGATCTAAGATTAAAAGTAAGAAACACAATACACCGTGACACAAAGTTCTCCTGGAAACTTGCTCCTTTGTATTCCTTTGCTCCAAGTGGCTCTCAGGGGTTCAACACAAAGTCTAGAACACAAGATTGTTGCTTACAAATTCTTGATCATTAACCCGAGGTTCTTCTCCTACTTATAGAATGTAGGAGGGAAAGTACAAATGAGAAGTCTAACTAAACTAAAACACAAACAACAAGTAAAGATGACATTTGGCAATCATCCTCCACTAACTTCTCCTTAAGTGACACATGTATCACTTAACTAATAGAATTGTTCCACATGACTTTAAGTAATGGTTGCAAAACCAATAACTTAAAAGTTTTACAATTTCATCCGGAACATAGAAAATAGAAAGAAAAAATAATAGAAGAAGTCATGCCAGCTGTAACATTTATGTCTTCTTTTTGTTCTTATATCGGATATACTTGTCGAACATGTGATTCAACATCTTTCCATCTGTTTTAGCTATTGCTTCCTTCTCTGTCCTAAACTACAACAACCCTTCATTCAACACTTTGATGCACGCTTCCACATCTTCCAAGCTCGGCCCAAACCTCGCAATATCCGCTCAGCGCGCCACCACCTACTAAATAGAATTCATCATGAAAGGCTTAAGTAGCTTATCAATTCTCTTTGTACCATCAGAAGAGACCCTTCCAGGGAATTAGGTACTTTGCTAGGAATGATCCGCACGTATGAAGTAACATTCCCGACCACTTTCTCCTTAGTGAAAGAAATGATACTGTCTGGTAAGGATGATGTCCTACTCTCAAGTGCCTGCATCCTCTTCAGCAAAACTCGCAGATTTCCAAACGGAAAGATACTACAAATTCTAGTGCTTCCCTTCTCGACCGATCCGTCCGCACAATTTGCTCTGCAACCAATACATCTCCCGGCAGCTTGTTGATCTCTCCCAAAGTACTCAGGTTACTCTCAGCAACTGTGTTCATGTCCACTATGCTCGTCACCAGTTGCTGCAGCTGATTTGCCGCATCATTCATAACCTTTACAGGGTGGCACCTCTCCAAGTTGTACAAAGCTTGACGAATAATCAAATCCTTCCATTCATCAATAGCTTTTACTTGATTGCTTGCATCCTCCATTTCCTGCATAAGATGATCACTCACCTGCTCTAAAATGGGCTGAATGGAAGGCTTAGCAACCTTGGCTATGATCTCGCACAACTGAGATACCTGCTTCTGAAGTTCTTCTTTCTCCGCCTTTTCACTGTCAAGCCTAAGGAATAGAGCATCTATCAATGTCTGTGTGTCCTGCTTCAATCCTTCAGTGGTGGCTTGACCGAGGGGTACTTTGGTTACTATCACATCTTCTGCCGTGAGCTCATCCTCCTTCTTTCCTTCTGCCGGAATTGACATCTCAGCAAACTTCTCTCCCGAATCCTCGATGATCAACCTTGAAGTTACCTTAGCAACTTTAGGCCTTCTGTCTCTTCCGCCCAGATTCTGGAGTAGCTGCAAGTCGTGCTCCTCTAAGTTCATCTCCATTCTCGCTTCTGGAACCAACTGTGAAGCCAACCATTCCGAGAAGTTACTTCTGAGAATGAGAAGTCGCTGAGTGCACTACCATCTCCCGCTCTGCCTCCTCTCCATCAGAAAGTGCCACAGTGTTATGGCTGCCATCCTCTGAATCATCCAAGGACAAAGCTCTTTCGAACTCCGCCATCTGCAGCTTTAACATCTCCTCTGGAACAGGTGCTGAACGGAGTGGCTGAGGAGAGAAGATGAATGTCACCGGATTCAGTAGAGGCATGGAAGTATCCTACTGCGGTGCAATAGTTGGTGAAGTACTGGGTGCTGGAGAAGCCGAGCTAAAGCCATGGTCGTAGAAGTGATCTTCTCCTTTGATTGAGATCTTCTGTGTACTTTCAACTTCTCGACCTTCTGCTGCTTTCTCCTTCGTGCTTCCGCTTGAGGGAATCTCCTGCGCCGAAGTTTCCCGTGACTTGATTCATCAATGCTTCATCAAGGCAATATCCTTCACAAGAACAAGTTCAAGTATTCACCAAAACAGCTCCGATCTTTCTTCAATCAGTATGGCAAATTCTCTACGTTATCCTAAAGTATGGCTTTATCTCCTCCCATTTGATGGTAAGTGTCAAGTACCACATTCCCATCATCTTTAAGATCCGCAGGTATCCGTGCTAGTCCAAAGTCGAACACTTGCTTTGTTGATAGCCTGCTGAAATCTCTCTTTCTAACCTCGTACTCACTTTTGCACTTCATCCAGAAATCTTCTAATGAAGGCACATGTGCGTACTCCTGGGAGATCGTCTTCCTGGCTACTCCAAATGGATCAAGTTCAGCCGCAGGGGGAAGAACTCTTGCTCATACTCGGATAACATCTGCGTCTCCATCCCTCGAGCTCTATGAATGCTATGGCAGCTGTAATGTCCCACAGTGATTGGGAAGAAGCCCATAGACTTGTGCCGCTTCGACTGAAGGTCGTGTAACTCCACAAGTTGCCTGCTCAGCTCCATGGTGATCAATCTATCATTCGGATATCTGGGCAACTTAACCGGTTCACCAGAAAAGCTAGTAACCCTGAGGTATGTGAAATCTGCAAACTGAATGAATAGACTGCCAACCTTGGATACAGCTCCCCACGCTTCCTTGCTTACCCTGTTGGCCTTCAAGTCTTTGTCTAGCCTGCAAATGAAATCGTAGAAGAATTCATCATTGACCACTTTGAAATCTTTCTCGCACGCGTAGTACAGTAGAAGTCGTGGGTAGCACTCAAAATGGGGTCCTTAGAAGAACACCACATCTATCCAAATTGAAAAGACGCTTGTGAAGCCGCAACATACACCAAATAGGAAGTCATTTTGAAGTCGAAAGTACGCTTCACGTTTTCGAGTTGCTCACCAATGTTGTCGCTAATAATTTCCGACCAATTGATTATGGAATCAACCTTGTTGACTTCAATGGTCCTGATGAAAGCATACATCCATGTACGAAAAGTGTAAGCATTCGCCTCGCCATTAATCCTGCATAGCAATTTGACAACATCATCTACCTCCTGCACCAAATGGGATCGTGGAAGAGTTCTTGGGAACTTAGAAGGAGATCTAGGCTTCTTCATGTATCTGCTATTCATTATGCTCACGCAATCAGCTCTATGCTTCTCCCACCTGCTGCCGGCATCCTGAATGCTAATGGAAGTCACCACCTTTCGCACTGGGATCTTCAAACAACAATTGATGAACTCTGCGTCCAAACGAATTATTGTCTTTCCCGTAGCATCACGCACTGACCTGGATGAAGGATGGTAAGATCTAGCACACTCCATAACAAACTCCTAAGAATCGGGCAGGCATGGAAAGGCTGCAGCTCGGATGATTCCACTGCTTTTAACCGCACGCATGAGTGAAGTCTTTCCAGCTCTGGATCTATCAATCAATTCGGAAAGAGGTTCCAGACCTAGATCTGTGTCTCCTATGTCTGCAAGTTTGGAAGTGATGCATGACTCCATTGTGCTTTCTTTTTCATCTCCCTTCGCCATGGCTTTGTCTATCTTTGTCCAATAATTCTTTTTCTTCTTATTTGGCCGGATTTCTTCAAAACTAGTGTAGATCCGGACAATTCTTCAGATTCGAGGATATACTCAATGTATTGACATTGATTAGAGCTCCTTTTCTTTTGTAAAGCACCTGTAATGAATTCCTGCAATTAATTCAGACAAAAATGGCCACCGGAGCATGAATAGTGAATTTTAATTGTAAAAATCTGCACTTTTCAAGCCTGCTGCCCCAAAAATTGATGTTTAATTTGCACATAAAGAGAGCATGAATCTTTTCAACAACACCTGAGCACCTGTAACACCTATGCAAACAATTATGCAGACAAAGATCAACCTCCTTCAAAGCATGCGCCAAATTTGGAAGCTTTTAGCCTTGTTTTCACCTTTGTCTGAGCAAAATCCTTCTTCAAATGGGGCGCACTTTTCCTCTTGGCTGCAATTCTTTACCTGTGAATTAAATAATTCACCCTTATGGCAGCCCATGCTTATATAACCCTCACAATTCTATAATTAATAATTGCCCTTCCTATTCCTGGCAATTAATTAATTAAAAATCATGCTTCTCTCTTTAAAAATAGCATGTTTAAGGACAACCATCCAATAAATTAAATTAATCCAATTTAATCATTCACACTTCACTTCACTTAAGCTTCACAGTGTGCCTTGACCATAGCCACTAAAAATAGAATTTAATTTAATGATTTAATGCTTTAAAAATCATTAAATCTATCCTAAATGGGGCACACTTTTGACATGAAGGGGGGCAGTCTTTAAATAAATTAAATTTAATCAATTTAATTCATTTAATTCTATTTCTTTTATTCCCTTTGGCTTTGTTGACTTTCTTCCAAGCTTGGGCGCCTATTTTAGAAGGAGAAATAATTAATTTAATCCACTTAAAGGCTGCCTTCTTCTCTCTAAAGGGGGCGCACTTTTTTGCACAATATAATTCTATTTTTAAGAATTTATAACAATGGGATTCTTTACCCTGCAAGGCAGCCCCGAAAATCCCATGATCCACTTAAGTGATTTGACTTTGACAATGGGATTATTTACCCTGCAAGGCAGGCAATAAAATCCCATGATTTCACTTAAGTCACTTTTCTTTTATTTCACCATGGGAATTTTTACCCTGCAAGGCAGGCAATAAATTCCCGCCGCCCTGCCTCTAACTTTCCCACTGCAACTTAAGTGAATTTTATATCATGGGAAAAAGTACCCTGCTAGGCAGGTACAAAATTCCCACCTTGCTCTCGCTTTCTATTTTTCCCATTGTAGCTTAAATCCTTTGTTTTCCAAAATGCGCCCAACCCCACAGGGCTTTTCTCGTGCACGACTTCACTTTTTCCCATGATCCGCACTCTCCGATGGTGACTTCCTCCGGCATAATGTGCGTATATGTTCTCCACCGCTCCAGCCAAAAATCGGGCTTACCTGGCAAAGGAATTGTTCTAGAGAAATTTCACAGAAAACGAAACGGGACAACACAAAAACACGAAAAATTGCCAAAAGTCACAAATAAAGCCCAAAACTTATTCCAAGTTAAAACCCTTCTGGTATATAGGAATAATGACATGTTCGATCATAACAGAGTTAAAACGGAGCGCAAATAGCCTCATACGGGGCTCAAAATAATTAAATACAAATTTTCCAGCAGACAAATCCGAACGATAGATAATATAACAATTTTGGGCATCCGGGTATTTGGCCAAAAAGGCTAATATGGTTCTTTTCGGGAATATCTTGATCTTTCGAATAAAAACAAAACGACATTATTTTAAAAGAACGAAAATTTTCGGATAGGGTAAGAAGACAATGAGGAAAATGAGAAAAGAGGAATAAGAAGAACATTTCAATTCAAGCTAGAGGGAAGATGGATTGGTGGAGAACTACAAAATAGCAAGAAACTTGACATTTGTGGTGAAACAGTGATGGTGGGAACAAATTTTAGTTGATCTTCATTCAACCATAAGCATGATGGATTGGATCCCACAAGTATTTGGGTCAGGTCATCAATTTGAAGGTAAGATATGTTTATCATGAATTTTCTTATTCAATCTCCATAAGAAACAAGTGGTTTATGAGGAGGAAAGATTTTTAAAGAAATGCTTGTTCAAATTAGCTATTGAAATGATGATTTCAAGTGAACAAAATGAATGGGAATTCATATTAGAACAAGGGTTTGATGAGGTATTAAGACATAGACAACAGAAAATGACAGGAGCGTTCATACCAGGTGATAATAAATTCAGTTTTCAATACATTCATACAAGTAAAGAGGAGAAAACATGGACAATAGATGACAAGAATGACTTGGAAGTGTGTATAGCAGACTTTTTGAGAGAATGTTCATCTAGAAAACTCATGGAATCTCAAAAAGGTCAAGAAAATTATTAAGGAACAATGATATGTAAGAAGTATACAAGTAATGACAGAGATTGAAGGCAAGACAAAGCATATAAAACAAGGTTTAGTCAAAGGCAACAAAGTTTCAGTCCTTGAAAAGAAGAAATCAGAAATCATGTTGAAACAAGAAATTAAGAGCTGTTTAGGGGGTGTTACTTGGTGCATTGACAAGATTAATGACATGGGAGAAACCATCCATCAAATATACACAAGTGTAGCGTTGAAAATCGTGAATGAAATCCAAGAATGGGTTAAAGATCACATGGACAACTCAGATTTGAACAAACATGTCGAGAGAACTCGGAGGCAACTCAAAGAGAGTGGGAAAAATAGGGAGAATGCAAGAGAAATTCTTGCAAAAACACCTTTAGAAGATGGAATCCAAAGAGGAGTCAAGATATCCAATGAAGAGATTAAGCATGGATCAAGGAGACAAATGCCAAAACAAGGGGATACTAAGGAAACAAAGGAAAGCCTTAGCATGGAAAATGGAAAACATAATGAGGATGCTCTTAGGTTGAAGGTATTTGATAAGAAGTCAAGAAATAGTCTTGGCATGCACAATAGAAAAGGCAATGGTGTTTTGAAGGCAAGCAAAAATGAAGGAGGAGTGAAACAAATGGATGAAGAAAATGATAATGAAGTCTATGAAAATGAAATGGAGAGAAGCTATGCAAAGAGATGGAATAAGAAGCATGAAGGAGAGTTGTTTTCTACTAACATGTTTGTTTCATGTGCAGGTACAACTCAAGGAAGACTGAGAACCAGACAAGACAAAGAATATTGCTCACTTGAAGAGCATGACAAAGCCAGAAAATGTCTATCATTCAGAAACATCATTTAAAAGGTATCACCAACATTGAGATCAGTAATTTTTCAATTTATGAGCAACAAGGATGGAGAAATCATGAGCAAAAGCAACAAGTTCAAAAAGCAGGGAATAGTGAAAACTCATGAGAAGGAGCTCATGGCAAAATTTCTAGGGTAATCTGATGCAGGAGCATCATTGCATGAGAGAAAGTTTCTTGTTGAGGTTATATAGTTTGGAGTGATATCTAGTTGTTTTCCCTCCACCTTCGTCCTTGTTCATACTCAAATTGGTATGTGTGTGTGAAGTGTAAGTGTAAGAGTTAAAAAATCTTGTAATAAGTGATAAATGGTTAATTTTGACCAAGTAAAAGGAGTCTATCAGGTGTAAGTGGGTTGATAAGGTCATGAGATGGAGATTACCAACAAATTTTATCCTAATCTCTTTTGTTATGGAATATGATTGAGTTTTAGTAGGAAAGTCTAGGTTTGTTAAGCTTCCTAAGGAGTAGAAAAAGGAGCAAAAATATTGTAAGTCATCTATGCTTGGTCAAGAATTCAGTAGAACAGCGAAAATAGGAAGTTTTTCCATGTAATTTAAATATGTATGAAGTTCAATAAAAACATAGACCTCTGTTTTGTATAATTTAGCACGTTTTCCATGTATGATGTTTAAGGGTCTGTGAATGGGCAGTCACTTCAAACTTCACAGTCTTGAAAATTCTTCCTAATCACTTTACTGTCATAACAAATGGATTAAGCACGTGGTTAGGATCATATTGTAATTTTTCCAGCTCTTGATAATGTATTATAAGGATTTTATGAGCTTCTGAAAGGCCTCAGGTTTCAGCTAGGGCATTGGATATCTCTCAAACTGCCTGACCAAATTCCTTTAAATTCAAACCATATTTCTGCCCTGGCATTTAGAGGAGGACCACGAATTTTCAGATCAAAAGGACAAGTGTGTAAAAAGTTATCTTTGACAGAAATCTTCAGAACTGTGACAGAGTTGTTTTAGTGTGTGATGAAGCGTATCAGAAGTCATAACTTCTGTAAAACACATCTAATTGATCTGAAATTTGGTATGTGAAGTCTTGAGGCAATTTATGAAGCGGGTTATAAACAGTTTACATTGAAATTGTGTAATTTTTGAGCAGTTAATGACGGAAATTTCGAGGAAACAGGGAAGAAAACAGTCAACAGTAAGAGGAGAAATTTGATGATAAAAGGTGATTTCTTGATATTGCAAAGACTTAGAGTTGAATTTGTGATATTTTGAGGTATTTTGGAGGTGTGTGCAAGATCTGAGAGGTTTTTGAGAGCATTTTTATTAACTGTCAAAAATTCATCATTGTCTAAGCATTCTAAAACTTGTTTTCTGAGTTTTGCCAATGGACCTAAATACAGAGTTGTAAGAGTTTGAGATACATTAATAAGGTTGAATCTATTATCATAGACCTAAAATTTAAGAAATTGAAGATAAGAAGAGTGTAAGGTATGGATCCTAGCTTCATAAAAACTAAAACAAGACTGTTTCTTAAGTGTTGCCAAGGAGTCTAAAGCAGAGATACATGAACATTGCTATCAGTTATAGTGATTATATAAGCACTGTCCCATGACAGATCTTCGAGACTATCAAAAACAAAGAAGAGAACAATTAGCACCTAAGGTAACTTATAAGAATGTAGAGTGAGTGGATACTTGGAACAAATATTTGGAGAAGCTAGTAAAAGTAGTAATATCTTCAAGATAAAGAGGGATCTTAAGTGTGAATCACGTAGTCTTAAGGGCCAATAGAGCTAAGATAGGCATCATTTCTTCATTAAGAATTCTAAGTTGTGCCATCTTTGTTTTAAGAAGTAGTGAATTTTTCCATATGAGCACTTGGGGAGTTTGCTTGGAATCTATTTCAAGAAGTTTGATGCTAGGTTTGAATTGGAAATGCTTTGTTCTCTCTATATAGTTGGATATCAATTTTAAAGGACTGTTCATGACTGTGTGACAGTGTTTTTGCAAGGATTTTTTATGTGTTAACCTTTAGATCTTTATGGTGAAGTTCTTCTAGTGGTATCACGATTGTAGAAGGTGAAGGTTACACCATTTCAAGGACATTAGGCATATTTATACTCTGTTTCAATGATTTGGTCATTTGGCTTGTATAAGAAACTTTTCCCAGCAGTATAACAAGTAAGATTTTTTGTGAAGTTGGTAAGGTTATTCACATTATTTTGACTCACTGTCAACATAGGCACTTGGAGGAAGCCAAGACAGACACTATGGGTAAGTTTAAGGTTTCGAGCATGTTGACTTTGCATTTTATGGAATATTGAACCTTCTCGGGCAGGTACAAAACCCTCTCTAGGGGTTAGGGATAATTTACACTTTGGAGACTTTAGGATTTGTTCCAAACCTTGAAACTTTAAACAAACCATCTGCCTAAGACCTACATTCATATTTAGAAGGTTTTGAGCATTAAAGAGCCAGCATTTTCATGAATTTCTTGACAGTTTGCCTTGGAGGTGACTGCTACAATGAACTAGACCTAATTAGTTAAGGCAATCTAGCAAAACAGGGGCTTAGACTTAGAGATGGACAAAGAAACTTTGTGGGCAACTAAAAGAGGATAATGGGTGCTTGGAAAAACTATTTGGCTTGTTTAGAAACTTCTTGGAACACAAGTTACACTAGAAAAACCCTCAGAGCATGGCTAGTAAGAGTGAAGGCTAGTGGAGGAAAATAGAGTGTGATTAAAGGAGAAGCATTCAGAGTTGGGGGATAGAATTTGGTGTGGAGCACAAGTGCCCTAAAGGGTACTCGGAACACCTCTTACTTTGTTAGGAGCCCTCATGGATATTTCCCAACCAGTTTCAACCTCTAACATTGTTCTTAAGCACAAAGAAGGGCAGTTTTGTAAAACGTGATAAAGTTTGATGTTTTCTTTGTTGTTAATCATTTTGATGGTTGATTTTGTATTGAACAGGGAACATTGATAGTGTAAGCCAATTAAGGCTATAAAGATCAATTTTGCTTGTGAAAAGCCATTTTAGGCTTGTATGGTGGATCCTCAAAGCAGAGCACTAGGTATAGTTTTTGGTGGTTGATCTTTCCTATTTTATCGAGTTGATTGAATCCACATATTGCTCTGCATCAGAAAACTAATTTACCTAGTGAAATAGATATTCTAAGTCACTCAAGTGTTGTTTATTGACATATTGTTGAAGATTCTCAATCAGCCTGAAAATAGAAACATCTAGCAGCAAATTAATGAGGGTTGTTAAGGCATCAATTGCAATGATGCATGACTTCGTGTAGGGAAATTCAATCAACATAAAAGCAGAAGAACAGAAAAAATTTGATATCCTTGATAATGATTTCAAGTATAATAAAATAGTGTTGATGAAAATGGAAACATTTGGAAGCCAATCAATTGGAGAGATTAAATTATTATTCAACATGACGAACAACTCCATGTATGAAACTTTAGTAGAAGTAAAATATGAAGAATAAAAAGAAGTTGATATCCTTCATAATGATGAAGAATAAAAACAAGAAGCAACTATTTTCCCAATTCCTGGTTATAACTATGAACCATGTGGATCTTGAGTGATATTAAATCCAAATATGATAAAGAAGTTGCCAATGAACCCCCTGATAATCAAACTAATATACTATTCTCATATTTTAGTGGCATTTTTCTACTCTATTGTACAAAGGCTGATAGTTTTCTAGCTTTAATTTTAATTTTTGTCCTCAATACATATCAACTACAATTATAACTTTCAGTGCTAGAATATATGTACTCACAAAAGAGAGTCAATCTTGATAGTTTTTGTTCTAATTACTGCTCAACAAAAGGTATTTGGTCGTTGAGAGCACTTTTAAGCTCTTAATTAATTTATATGTTGATAATATCATAATAGATATAACAGATTTTCTGTGCTTAATAGCAGAGGAATTTGATGTCTACAATATGTTTGAAGTGGTACTTTCTAGCACCTTTCTAGTTTTGTGGTTTCTTTTCAGGTTCTGAAGTAGACAGAATTGTGGCATTTTCCTAATTAGGCTTATAATGGCTCCTATATTTCCAGAGTTTGGATTAAATGCAGTGAGGAGTTGATGTTCTTTAACTATTATTAGACATGGACAAATCAAGTAGTATTCTAATTTATGTTGTTTCAACTTCAAGGCGGGAGCGCCCATTGATTACTCTTTAGTTGTAAAGAAAAATAACAACCCAACAAAAAGCAAGACACAAAAAGGTCAAACAAGTACTGGAAAAAGATCGAACTATAATCATCATAAAAAGAAGTTAAAAACTAAAGAACTCGTAGCACACTTCATTCCACGATCATTTGCATCTGCTACATATTTCAATATAATTCCATCCAATTTTCTTTAAGAGTAACCATCCAATTTTCTTTAAGAATAATATAACTTAATACAAAAAAATATTTAAATAAAATGATTAATTATGCTGTCCCACTTAAACTTAGAAAATAGGAAATTGCACTAGCAAAGAACCCATTTCCAACTTCGTTGGTGTCATTGCTTGCAACCAAGGTCCAAAATGAAAATGCCACTATATGAATTGGCCACAAAGTTGACTATAGAAAAAAGCCTAGCACAGTCCTCAAAAAATTCAGAAAGACATAAAAATAGGAGAACCTTCATCAGAAAATGCAAAAACTAACAAATAGGTAAAAAAATCCACATGTTAATGATTTATAAAAGGATAAGAAGGTTAAAGGGATCAAAAAGATAGGAAAAAACATTATAAACTGCTTAGAAAATACAAAAAGACGGAAGAGAGAGGAAAATATGAACAGAACACTGTGTGTGCTGCCATGGACTTATCAAATGACCAAAACATGGATAGAAATAAATATAGGCTAGGAGGACATTGACTACAACATCACAAAGAAAATAATGAAAAGAGTTCAGCCTTACAACATAATTATTCAATGGATTAAATAATGTGAGGGCTCATAGTTCATTAATTCTTGACCGCAATGGTGCAATATCCATCAGCATATGTTTAGACTCTTAGAGTAAACTTACAGCCCTAAAACCTAGTTTTATGTTTGGAGTAAACTTACAGCCATAAAGCTTCTCCTTCTTCCTAAAAATGATGCTCTGCTTCCTACATGAAGAGATGGAGGGAAGTGAATGGTACAGAGCATCTCAAGTCTGAACTGCCTAAGGAAGGATGCTATATCAATAGGACTGAAAGAAATGACATCATATGCATACAAGAAAGAAGTATTTAAGTTTACCAAAGCAAATACATGCATACTTCGTCTTTCAAAACAAAACAGTCAGGAATGTTCAGAAATACCTTGTGAATGCATTTTATAGATCTCTCTCAAACAACAGACCACGTTTAATGAATAAACCCTATGTGTATCTTCCCAATCTTTAGCCCTTCTGCAAATCCAGAGAACAGAAAAGTTATTAAAACATCATCAAAACAAGAAAAGAAGATGGCTATATGTAGGAAAAACGCAAACAGAGATGTCTTAAAAAACAATGTCTGACCGGATAAACCTGACCGTGAACAAATTTTAAGTTAGAAAACCCTAGTAGAGTAAAAAATTATACTATGGAATAAACCCCAGATAAAATCTTTCCCCACAAAAAAATTTAGGAAGCCCGACTCTTACCATCCTCTGCCTTAGAAAATCGAGGAACAATTATCAAATATAAATAGCATGCAAAGTTTACTTACCAAATTTATATGGAGCATAGGATCTCTCTACTGCCGACTCTTCCACAAATCTTCTCAGTCGCCCAGTGTGTGAAAAATAACCACAAAATTTGCAAAAGCAAAATACACAGACAGCAAATTACGCAGAGATTTTAAACAAAATGATAGAAAAATAAACAAAATTCGCAAACATACTTCAAAGGCACACAGAAATTCACATGACAAACACAGAGAAGCCAAAGACGTGGCGCCACAAACAAACAGAGCACAGGAAATACACAAGAAAAAAAAATCAAACTGCTGGAAAACAATCTTCTACGACAGCATTTTATGCTGCTATTGATCTCTAACGGATAGTCTACCTGGCATTTCCCCTCTTCTGCTAAATTATTTTGATAATATCCGAATCAAATTAGGGGTAAAAGGTTAAAGTCGCATATAATTTGTCGGAAATGCTATACAGGACAGGCTTCGCTAATTTATCAGAAATGATCACAGCGTAATTTGAATGCTGGTGCTCTCTCCACCGCCTCTAATTTCGTCACAAGAAATGCTCCCGCCATGTCTGTATGATTCCGCTAACTTTATCGACACTTTTTAAGTATGACTGTTTATCAAATGCTTTTTAATTTTTCTTATGTTTGGGCTAAAGCTTTGTTAAAAAAGCTTACATGTCACTTTCATTGGCATAACGGGAAAGAATCGTGATATAATTTACCAACGTGCACCATGCGAATATGGTATTCGTTTAATAAATCTTTGATTTATTGTGAGGCATTCTATCCTGCACTTAATTACTGTGTTATCCACCTTTTCACCTCACTTAATTACTATGTTATCTACCTTTTCACCTCACTTAATTATTAAAACGCACAAATGTTGTAGAAAAGTGTGCCGAATGAACCATATAGCGTGTCGAACTATGGATCAGCATGTTGATCCATGTAACGTAGCGAGAACATAATATCATGGTGAAGTGCACTAAATGAGAGAGATGACTGAGATATTAATTGAATGATGATATGATGGGGTAGGGAGTGATTTGTTCCCAACCCGATTGTGTGTATACAAAAAATCACCGAGGGATTTGGGCATCTTACCGCCAGAAGAAGAGTGTAGGTAGAAAGGTGTGTTATTCTCCAACCTGTAACTACATACTCAAGATCTAGTTGTTGCATACATGTTCATATCAAACTTTTTGTGGTTTTTAGATCCAAATAATTTTGATCAAACATTTGACCCATATAGGATCAGTATAGGAAATCTTTCCCCCACTCCACAGGTGTCGTCACAATGTGATGGCTTCCAAGTTAAGTCATCTAGAAGCAAACATCAAATATAGAATAACTTCCCAAGTTAGGTCATCCGGGAAAGTAATGAATGTAACTCCCAAGTTAGGTCATCTAGGAGACCGCATGTGTTGTATTGTATCAATTAAATAGAGTGATTTCAATTATTAGGGGTTTGAACGCGTTGGTGAATTGATTGATTGAATGATTCGATTGGTTACTCTAGAGAGGTTTTACGCTAGTTTCCCCCATGTTAGGTCATTAAGGGGAATGGATAGAAATTGATGAATGATCACATGGAAATATTTTAACACTTGTTTCCCCCATGTTAGGTCATTAGGGAGAGGTGATGAAGTGTCGCATAGAGAAATTGTACGTTTTATTGCCTCTATGTTAGGTCATTAGGGGGAAATATCACCTAGTGCATTAGTAAATGTTTGAAAATGACAAATTAGCAGTATTTATTGATCGCATGATGTCGTAAGGGGAATTATAGTATGACCCCAATTGTATGCCCCGCTTTCGGTGAAAGTGGAAGTGATGATAAGAACGAACGTTGAGCCGAAAGTAAGCATGAAAGAGATAGAATGTGATAGAAAGTTCCAAAATGTGTATAGATCGATTGAAAGACAACATTGAGGAGAGATAACATGCACATAGTGTGTGTGTCATTTGTATGATACGATAGTAGGCGGAATTTTGAAAAGAATGTCGTAAACAAGGTGTTAATCGGAGTAAAAACACTCAAGATATTACGAAAATTGTGTGGTGTGTATTAGGTGAGAAATAATCACGAAATAATAACCATAGTAAAGTGGGTAACGAAAAGTAACTATAAATAGTAGGGTAAAAAGTGATTAGTCACTTCATTTGTCATTTTTGCGGGAGTGATAGTGAGCTTTGAGTAAGGATGTCACAAGTTAGAGCAACACGGCCTAGCCGATTTGAGATGGTGGCAACCATTGTAGCATCACGTACGATGGCGGAGTTGGTAAGTGCCATGTTTTTTCAAAAATGGGTGTGTAGTAGTTTTAGTGATTTTTGCAAAATTGTGATTTTGACTATTTTTGGTGTTTTAGACCCGAAAATAGCGAAGAAGATGTTAGTGGCCTTCGAGATAGGAGCGCCCAGACCTAGGTGCTGGTGTTCTACTCCTAGGCACCCCAGCCTTGAGAGCGTGTATTCATCTGAGTCATGTAAATGTAATTTTTATTGTATAGTAATGTGATAAGCGAGTGCGTATTGGTTTGTATAGTGTTCTAACGCTGCATTTTTTTGTTGTGCATGGGGATATCCACTCGAGGGAGTTCCACGGGGGTCATCATTTGAGTACTTTGTTTGGATTGGTTTTGTCTAACGATGATTGGGAGGTTATGGACCATGTCGGTCTGTGGCACATAGCGTGGATGGGGATGTGCCCCATAATATGCCTATGTTGAAAACCTTATGTGAGAGGTGGTTTGTGGATACTTGTATGTTTTGGTTCCTACAGGTGAGATGACAGTCACCTTGGAGGATGTGTATCGTATACTGCAATTACTAGTTGTTGGGGAGAGAGTACAGGTCATGCCTTTGGCAGGTATGGAGAGACAGATGTGCGAGCTGCTAGGTGGTATTTTGTGGGGACTCGAGTACTGCTGAGGCCCATATTAGCTTGGACGCGATTATGAGGTCAGGGGTTCCACACTTTGCAAGTTCATAGTCATGATTATTGTTTTTTTATTGTAGTAGAGGGGGAGGTGGGGGCATCTTGTATAAGATGCACGACATTTACCGTCGGATAAAGGATGAAAATACCAGATATGCATGGGTACAGTGTGTGTTGGAACACCTATATAGAGATCTGTGTTGATTTACATAGGAGGATCATGAAGGTGGTATTGACACAACTACTTTGTTACATGTATGGGCCTATGAGCATATAGCAATATTAAGGCTAGTTGGTAGTCTGCGAGTAGAGTGGGCTAGGCAAAACATATTTGTTAGGAGGTGGGTTGGCGTGCATGGGTGCAAGATGGATATCGATACCTATAGGGAATTGATAGATTAGATGGGACCCGAGACAATGATATGGAAGCCATACCGAGACTATGGATGATGGCCAGAGGATGTTATAGAGACTATGATGCATACGGAGGACTATGTGGTTGAAGGATCATTTCCCAGGGGTGGGTGAGTTATTCTAGGTGGAGAGGGTACTGCGATAGTTTGGTATGGCTTAGGACATGTCCCCAAACCTAGATATATTGTTGAGAGCCATTAGAGCATCAAGGAGGGTCGGAGCTAAACTAGGGCCCACATGAGAGTAGCTAGTACCTCCTGACCAGATGAGGTAGATGCGGTGATAGATCCGATAGACTCAGATGATGTGGGGTGTACAAAGGCCTGTCATGCATGGTGGGCATCACATCGATGGGTATTCTTGTTTCCATTATTCGCAGAAGCAACAAGGTTTCCACATGGAGGAGGGGGAGAGGGGGAAGCACATGCCCCTAACAATGTAGCGGTAGCTGTAGCGGAGCATGAGTATTTGTATAATTATGTTGTGATGTGTTATTTTTTATATGATGGTGATGGTTAGTTAATGGGTTATTCTATATGTTGTAGGCGATGCATATGTGACTAATGAGATATTATTTGTGAATGATTGTATTAAATTTTGCTCATGATGTGTAGTTGTTAGTATAATGTGATTGATGATGTATGATCCTGTAATTGTTGTTGTAATTTATGTAATGTGGTGGATATTGTTTATGGGTTTTGATTGAGATTTGTAATATTATGATAGACAAAAATGTGTAATGTGATGATTATATAGTGTTGATGATGATGGACGATGTATGTAGCGTGATCGCAACTAAAATTGTGATAAATGATTGATTAATATCTACTAATACAATAACCCACATGTTAGTATGATGAAAATAGGGGGGATTAGCGATGCCCCCCATCATATAGATGATGAGGTTCATTTTTTAAGACCCCTCAGTAGTCAAGAATGAACCACACAAAGCAAGAGTGTGTCATTGAGAATTGATTCAATGCGCTAGATGAATCAACAAAGCGCGTGATGAAAGTTTCTTATATCAAAACCCTCAACAGTCATGAAAGAACCATAAGAACACAAGTGAGTCAACGGGGGGTAAGGTGATAGTAATCACCTACCAAATAACAAGGTGGCGTGAAGCGGTGAAATCATGTGGTATGAGAGTAGCGTGAGCATATGAACCAAATTGGATATCATGTGGAGCACCAGTGGGATGGGTGAATGCGGAGGGTTGTGGCAGCCGATGTGAAGCAATAACATGATGTGGTGGATGAGATGGATGAAGTGGATGTGGTGGATGCAATGGTGCAATGATGGATGGACAGTGGAGAGCGCACATGAGTGACAACTTGTGACGATGGACGTATAATGACCTTAGCATTAGGTGGAGGAGACAACTCAACCATAGTAGAAATGTTTTGATGAGGCAGAGGAGAGATGGACCGCTCATGTGAGCAAGATCCAAAGGAAATGATTTCATTATCCTCTATTTGTTGCAATCTATCGTGAAGGGAAAATCAATCATTGTCCCTATGGCCATTGATGCGATGCTAATTACAATAGGGTTGATCACACTGACGATGTTGTGGATGATGTTGATTAGAGGGAAAGCAAATTAGACACTCATTAAGTAAAAAAATGCAACACATCATGTGGTCGAGTGTGATGAGAGAAGTGTAATGACTCACTTGAAATAGATGGAGTAGATAACAAAGTAGTCTATCGCGAAGAAGGAGGAGAAGGATGCTTTTTTGATGTAGTAGGTGTTGAGATGTGGAGCTCAATTACTTCAATTTAGCATGTTATTTTAAACTTGCTAGAAAACACGGTAACCAACATCGGTTATGAGGGGACCGAAACCGGTCACCTATGATAGACATTGGTCAAGTAAGGAGGAACCGTCATCGGTTAGGGCTAACCGGCGTTGGTTACTTATGCATGGGTGTTTTATTTAACTCACGGGAATTAGATCTATTTTTAGTATTAAAGTAGATCTATTGATTGTAATTACATGGCTAAGTGATCTAAGTTTGTATAAGTATTTATAAGCTAGAAAGCTAGGGTTTAGAAGAGAGAGTTAATGATTATTGTGAAAATAATTGTGTGAGAGAGAATTCTTGGAGAAGAAGGAGAAGCTTGAGAGAAAGAAAGTACTGTACATCGTGAGAGGTGTGGAAGATTGTAAATCTTCATTGTATATATTCTGAAAGCTTTGGATAATAGATTGGCTTGTTTCTTGGTCGATGTAGCCCACATTGGGTGAACCACGTTAAATTTGGTGTTGATTTATATCTCTTGTTTTGTATATTTCTTCTGGTAGAATATCTACTTTTATTGCATGTATGATTAGATCTAATATATTATTTGTACAACCTTGTGCTAACCCAACAACTGGTATAAAAGCTTTGTTTGAGGGTTTTGTGTGTTGAAAAATTTATTCACAGAGGGTTTTCTGATTGAGTGGGAACTACAACAATGGTAGAAGAAAACAAATACAACGTAGAGAAGTTTGACGACTAAAATTATCAATTATGGAAGATGCAGATTGAGAATTATTTGTATCAAAGAGGTATGTACTTACCGTTGGATGAAAAGTCTAGACCTACGAAGATGAGTGATGGAGAATGGAAGATTCTTGACAAAAGGCTTTGGAATCTATAAGATTGAGCTTGAGAGCATCTGTGGCTTCCAATGTTATAGAAGCGACATCTACAATAGAGTTAATGAAAATGTTACTAATTTGTATGAAAAATTTAGTGCTTCAAATAAAGTTTATTTGATGAAAAACTATTTAGTTTTAAGATGCATTAAGGCGAATCAGTATCTAGTCATTTGAATGATTCCCGATCTATTGTAAATCGGTTAAAATCAATTGATATTTCATTTGATGATAAAGTGAAAGCACTCTTATTCTTATGTTCTTTGCCCGATAGTTGGGATAACTTGGTAATTGTTGTTATTAATACAACATCTTCTAATAATATCTTAAACTTTGATGATGTGGTTAGTATAATCTTAAATAAAGAAATTCCTAGGAAAAGTACGGAGAAATCATCATTTGGGAATGCTTTGAATGTAGAAAGCGAGAGGTAGAAAGAAAGAGAGATCCAAGAGTAAGAATAATGGGAAATCAAAGTCAAAAATGACAGATTTAAATCCAGAGGTAAGGGAAAGAAAGGACATGCGAAAGAAATATTGTTGGTCAAATAATAAAGAGAACAAACACCTAAACAAATGTAAAGAGGTAAATAAATAGGCAAATATTACACTAGAGGTAATGCATGATGCTCTTATTCGTTCTTTGGATAATAGAATACAATCACGGGTTTTAGATTCAAGAGCTTCTTTCCATACAACCCCTAATAAGAGTTATTTCGAAATTATGTCCAGGGAAATTTTGGGCATGTTTATTTGGGTGATGATGAACCTTGCAGTAGTACTTGGTAAAAAGTAAGTTCATATAAAATTACGAGAATAGAAATACATGGGTATTAAAATACGTGAGGAATGTGCCAAGCCTCGAGAGGAATCTTATTTTTACATGGCTACTAGGTGAAGCTAGTTGCATGGTTACATTCACAACAAACTCTTGGAAAGTCACCAAGGGTGCCTTTATTGTGGCAAGAGGCAATAAGGTAGGAATGTTATATTTATCTACCTGTGTTACTGATTCCTTTTCTATATTATCTACTTTAGATTCAGATGCATGCATGTGGCATAATCGGTTGGGCCATATGAGTAAAAAAGGAATGCATATCTTAAAGGCTAAGGGTAAGTTATCAGATTTGAAAGATTTAGATCATGATTTTTGTGAGCATTGTGTCTTTGGAAAGCAAAAGAGATTGAGAATTCTCAAATTTGGGGCAATTGAGAAGGAGAAAAAAATTACATCTTGTATACTCGGATGTGTGGGGACCAACTCGGGTTGCTTCTCATGGAGAATCCCAATATTATGTTACTTTCATTGATGATGCTACAAGAAAGGTATGGGTTTATTGTATTAAACATAAATCCGATGTTTTGAGACTTTTAAAATATGGAAATCCTTTTTGAGAATGAATCAAATTCAAAGTAGCCTTAGATCCGACAATGGTGGTGAATACTTGTAGCAAGGCTTTCAATGATTATTGTTCGGTGAATAAAATACGTATAAAAAAGACAATTCCAAGAATACCATAAGAGAATGGTGTTATAGAAAGAACGAACATGACAATCATGGAATGTCTTTAGAAGTATGAGGATATATGCTCGATTGCCCTTACGAGTTTGGGCGAAGCAATTGAATCTGATGGTTTATTTGATTAACTATGGGCCTTCAAGTTCACTAGATGGAGGAATACTAAAGGAAGCTTGGACCGGAAAAGAGGTAGATCTTTCTTTTCTTAAAGTTTTTGGTTTAGAAGCCTTTGTGTATATTGATAAATAAAATAGGAAAAAGTTGGATGAAAAATCCAAGAGATGCACTTTCATTGGTTATGGATCTAGTGATTTGATTCCGTTTTTGGGATTTAGAGAATTCTAAAATTATTAGGAGTCATGACGTTGAATGGAATGAAAAGATAATGTACATGGATCAAATTTTGGTACCCAAGGATGAACCGGTTGAGAATTTTCTAAATGAAAATAAACTCTCAGATTTAAAAGTCATACCTAAAGGGTTACACAGTAACCGGTGTCGATTGACCCCTAATCGACATCAATCAACTGAATTGGTATTGGTTATAGAAGAGTCAAACCAACATCGGTTAGCAGAATCAACATTAGTTACAGGTGACTGACATCAGTCACTGTCAAAATTAGAAACAAATGTTTAGGAGGTCCAGAATGAGCCTCTAGTACCCCAAAATTCTGTGAGAAGGTCACAAAGGGTAAGTAAACCTCAAAAAGATTTACACCTTCTCTATCTTATTTATTATTGACTGATAATGGTGAGCTAGAAAGTTTTGAAGAAATAATGCGGGATGAGACCCATGTTCAATGGGAACATGGCATGGATGAGGAGATGGACTCCTTGGAACAAAACTAAACTTGGGATTTGGTTAAGTTGTCAGCAGGTAAGAGGAAATGAGAAAACAAATGGGTTTACAGGATCAAGGAAGAAGAGGGTAGAGAGAAAAGGTACAAGGAAATGCTTATAGAAAAGGGAATTACATAGAAATCACGTATTGACTTTGGTGAAATATTTTCTCCTATTGTTAAAATGACTTCCATACATACTATATTGAGTATAGTTGTAGTAGATGATTTGCATTTAGAGCAACTAGATGTGAAGATGAATTTCCTTCATGGTGATTTGGATGAAGAGATTTATATGCAATAGCTACTTGGGTATGAAGTCAAGGGTAAGGAGAAATTAGTGTGCAAGTTGAGAAAGAGTCTATATGGGCTCAAACAAGCTCCAAGGAAATGGTACATGAGGTTTGATAGTTTCATTCATGAGCATGGTTACTTGAGATGTGAATCTAATCATTGTGTTTATTTCAAGAAGCTTGAAAATGGGAGCTATATTATTTTGTTATTGTATGTGGATGATATGCTTATTGCAAGATCTAGTATTGAGGACATTGGTGATCTTAAGGGAAAGCTAGCTCACACACTTGCTATGAAGGATTTAGGAGTTGTAAAAATAATCCTTGACATGCAAATACACAGAGACATGAAGAATAAGAAATTGTATTTGTCTCAGGAGGCTTATATCTATAAGGTGTTAGAAAGGTTTAAAATGCAGAATTCAAAACTTGTAAGTACACCTATGGTTGTAAACTTCAAATTGAGCAAATATTAGTGTCCTTCATCACATGAGGAGGTCAAATACATGACAGAGTACCATATGCTTCAACAGTTGGGAGTCTCATCTATGCTATGGTTTGTACCAAACCAGACATTACACAGGAAGTGGGAGTTGTGAGTAGATTTATGGCCAATTCAGGTAAAGAGCATTGGAAAGTAGTCCAATGGATACTCAAGTATTTGAGAGGGACATCTATCATGTAGTCATGTTATGGAGGTTCAGATATTTATTTATGTGGTTATGTTGATTTGGATATGGCTGGATATCTAGATGGTAGGAGGAGCACTACTAGATATTGAGATTGTAGAAGGTTGTGGATTTGTCTACTATAGAGACAGTATGTTGTAGCTACGAGATGCTAGAAAGAGATAATATGGATGAGTAGGTTCATGGAAAATTTGGGAAAGTAGCAAGATGATTACAAATTGTTTAGTGACATTCAATCTACAATTTATTTTGTAAAGAACTCAGCGTGTAATTCTAGAAAGAAACACATTCAGTTGAGATATCACTTCATACGACAAGTATTAGAGGATGGGAAGTTGAAACTGGAGAAGATTCATATGAGTGAGAACCTTATGGATATGCTAACGAAGCCATTAGTAAAAGAGAAATTGGAGCTACACTCCACTTCTATTGGTCTTCGAGTTTGAGACTTGAAGAGGAAGAAAAAAAGCTAAGGAAAGGATCCAAGAATGATGTTGTACAGGTATAGTGCAGTAATTTATCTCCAAGTGGGAGATTGTTGAGATGTGGAGCTCAATTACTTCAGTTTAGCATGCTATATTAAACTTGCTGGAAAACACAAAGATGTCGACATCGATTATGAAAGAACTAACATTGGTTATGAAGGGAATGACATCGGTCACCTATGACTAGTATCGGTCAAGTAAGGAGGAACCATCATCGGTTAGGGCTAACCGGCGTTGGTTACCTGTGTATGGGTGTTTTATTTAACTCACGGGAATATATCTATTTTTCGTATTAAAGTAGATCTATTTATTGTAATTACATGGCTAAGTGCCCTAAGTTTGTATAAGGTATTTATAAGCTAGAAAGCTAGGGTTTAGAAGAGAGTTTTAATGATTATTGTGAAAATAATTGTGTGAGAGAGAATTCTTGGAGAAGAATGAGAAGCTTGAGAGAAAGAAAGTATTGTACATCGTGAGAGGTTTGTAAGATTGTAAATATTCTGAAAGTTTTGGATAATAGATTGGCTTGTTTCTTGGTGGATGTAGCCCACACTGGGTGAACCATGTTAAATCTGGTGTTGATTTATATATCTTTTTTTGTATATTTCTTCTGGTAGAATATCCACTTTTATTGCATGTATGCTTATATCTGATATATTATCTACACAACCTTGTGCTAACCCCAACAATAGGTTGAGTTTGTTTGTCAGTGAGAGATGGAGATTATGTTCATTTCTTGACTAGGGGAAATGGAGAAGGACTAGATGATATGACAGTAGTAGTAGGAAGTGGAGGATCAATAACATGTGCTGAGAGAAGGTCATATTCTAGATCAATAACTTTATATCACAAGAGTATGAATGAATCACATTTATCATATTGCAATTGTTGCTTGAGAACAAGAATTAAACCATGGAAAAAGATAAATTGCTTATCAAGATAAATAGGTTGGAATACTAATTAATGCATACAAGCATTGAATCGTAAGATGTAATCCTTGATAGGTTTAGATGCGCCCGATGTAAAGTAGGTATATGATCATAAGTAACTCTAGAGCCATTGTTGATGATAAAACAATGAAGGAAGGCATCCTCCATATCATAATAAGTACTAATAGACCCAAATGGAAGATGAGTGTACCATTATAATGCATCATTAGTAAGACTATGTTGAAAGCCTTCATCAATAATATATCATTAGGATAGGGAGTCATAGCCATGCAATAATGTTGGAGGTGTAAGTGAGGGTCACCAGTACCATTAAAGCATGAGAATGTAGGCATGATAAAGTCATTAGGAAATGTAGAGTTATGAATTTTCTAAGGAATAAGGTTATCATGTAATGAATTATTATCAATTAAAGCATAATAGGCCCTACTTTCTAAAGTGAGTGACTGAACCTGAGATTGTAATTGACCTACGACATGCATGAGAGATAAAATGTCCTATGAAGGAATAATAGGAGATGGAAATAATGTATTAAGTGGTTGTAACTTGCCATTATGAGTAATCATAGGTACCTCAAGAGAAGATAAAGGAGATTCTGATGCTAAAGGAACACTAGGGGTAGGTGTTGGAGAAGCGATAGTAGATGAAGAAGATGGAACATCCATAACAATGGTAGGACTAGCATTGGAAACATCCCTAGGAGATAAAGCAACTAATGGAGATACCTTGATAGGAGAAGATGAACTAATAGATGTAGGTGAAGTGTTAAGAGGAGATGAGATGGTATAAGAAGAATAACTAATAGATGGAGGTGACTCATGCACGATACTAAATATAACCTCAAGTGAAATTGGAGCATGAGATTTAGACTTAGCAATATGAAAAGTAGTAGAATCATTAATATCAATTGTATTATTGACATCAGATAAAGACTCAAATATGAAAATGTCATTAAGCGTACTATCAATAGGATCATCAACATAATATGGGAGAGTATGTGAACTAGTATGTGATGGATTAGGAGAAGCAATATCAGAAATAGGAGAGTCATGAGATGTAGCCATAACAATGGTCTGATTAGGAGGAGAATCAGTATGAGAGCTATTGTCAAGACCTAACATGTAGTCAATAAGAGAATCATCTAGAATTTCCTTAAAAAGATCAGTAGGAGGATTAGTAATAGTTATATATCATGGTGTACAATGAGTGAAGGCTATCGGATCTAAAAATATACTAGTGCCAATAGGGGGATTTTCTAAACTAGTAGGTATATATTGTTGATCATCTAAAAATATGTTATGGCATCGTAACATTACTATAGAGAGCCGTGAGCTCAGCGATAACAACCTCATCATAGATTGGATTGACACTAAAGTGTGACATGATGGGCTGAGAAGGAGAAGAGTTATCCTTAGCCATTAGGGTTTGAAGTGGATCCTAGGGAAAAAAATTGAAGTACAAGTTCACCAAAATGATTATCTAAAAGTTATATTTTAGTAATAATCTAATAAATTACATCAATGCAATAACTGAAATATATGGAAATGTAAATGCTAAGTAATTCATTTTGTAATAAGAATGAAATGAAATGAAAGGGGAAATGGTACTAACCTGAAATAGACTTACCTCGCAATAATCTAGCATTGGACAGGATTATTTACTTACGGAGTTGACTGTCGTAGCGAACCTTAGAAAATTGTAGAAGAGGTAGATCTGGCCAAACTAGGGCACCTAGGGAAGGACATGGGAACCTATGTGTGTCTTGGTCTAAAAAAGGGGCATCTTTGTCTGCAGAGTGACTCAAAAACTGAATCTGACATGGTCATTAAACCTTCACATTACTTCACCTTTGATCAGTTTGGTGTCACACTTGGTTTGTTGGTGTCACTTTGTAAGTCTCCAATGAATAATCTCCTAGAAAACCCCACACAAAAACATCAAGCCCTAAAAAATGAAATATGCAAATGAATGGGTCGACTGTCCTCAGTTGCCAAATGGATGGACTTATGACTGAGCATTGCACTACATCTCAGACCTGATGTAGTTCTATGTGCTTTGTGTGTGCAATGGTGTGCCTAGGGCACCTTAGTGCGCCAAATGACACCAAAGTAGTGGGCAATAGCTAGATAAAAATGTAGAATGGTGGATGGAATAGAATAAAATCCCCTTCCTATGCAATGTGTGATGCAGAATAGTGCCCAAATGCAGTCCCTTGCCTTATGTAGATAGCTAGCCCTTAGTAGAAGTAGTCTTCCCATAAGATAGTTTGTATGTTGTGTTTATATAGGGATCTCTTACTCAAATTTTGACACTAATGACCTGACATGTTGACTAGTACCTAGGGGAATGGGAGGGAAACTCATAAATACCAACCTTGAACATCTAAATTAGAACCAAGTGTGACTGGGACCAAGGCACCTAGAAATGAGGACTGTGGGGCACCCAGTGCGCCTAATACCTTCCCGGGAACCCTAGTCAAAGACTAGAGGCGACAACTAAGTGAATAATGAAAACTAAGACTCCATGAGAGATGACTGGGCTGTGTAAGTAAGTGACGACTGTACAAGACACACAACGACAACGACCAACTAGACTGACGATAGGACTAGGGGATGGGTTATTAGTGAATACTTTTCTTACGCAAGATCCATATATAAAACAACATACTTATGGTTATAATTAAAGTAGTAATGTGACTACAAATCTTAGGATCAGTTGAGCGAGAAACCTTTTTGAATCAATTTTCCTATATAAATGCATAAACCCTTACCTAATATGGATATTTAGGGATGCCATATCAAAAGCACCTCTAAGAAGTATATCAAGCCAAACATTGAAGTATCTTATCTCTTAGAGAATATTCCAACAACGTTATTCTAATATGAACACATCTGTCATTATGTCGCTAGATCACATCTATGTACTAAAATCGAGCCAAACATCATTGCCAAGTGTTGAGGGTTGAATTAGGGCTACATATTTATTTACATTTTCTAACCCTCAATCCATAACAGGCCTTGGATAAATATGTGTGTCTTGATCCCACTTTGGCATATTGGTATGTAGTGTAGTACTCATCATATCAGTAAGGGCACATTGAGATCATTCTAACACATGTGATGAAATACACTCTTGTAAATCAATAAGGAAGGAAGATAAAATAAGTCACATACATGTCCAAATGATTCATCACAAATATGTAGGAAATGAAAACACATTTATAGACATAGGTGAAGCAGGTGCTATAGGTATATTGTAATACCCATGTTATGATTCATCCAAATTAAGGGATTTTTTTCAAACAAACCCCTTAAGTTCAATTAATGCTTTCAATGTTTTACATTTATAATTAGATTATTGCTAAATAATCCAACATTATTAAATTGTTCATAATCCATCTTGATAACATTAATTAACCATGTGCAACTGTAAGGGTCTACTAGATCTTCCCGATCTCCCTTGATCACTCTATATGAGTGTGTATACTATGTATACTTAGTTAAACCTTATATAGGTTTTAAGAACTTGTGCATCTCCTTAGTGACTACTAGAAAGATATTTAAACATCTTCCATCTAGTTCTTGACATTGTTGATTTAGGGGATTAGTGAATAAACAATTTAGTCAGCAATTACATTACTTTGGCCAAAGTTTTCTAGAATTAATTTGCAAGCTTAGTTTCAAAATTACACACTACCCTATGAAACTTGTCTTCTACCACCACACAACCATCTCAATATATTTATTTGGATTTATTTTTTTTTTTTAAGAAGATAATTTAGATTTGATGAAGAAGATCCCATGTCTGACTCATTCTACTAATCGAAAGGATCCTATTTGTACCATATTAGGATCCCTATAGGAAAGATAATGACCACATAATGATTTTCATCATTACTTCCTCACTACCCTTCCCATAGCCGTCCTGAGTTGCACGGCGGGATGCTAACGAGAAGACGAAGGGACATAACACCTATGCTACTTATATACTTTAAGTTGTCTTTGATAGGTGAAGTAACTAATTCTTTCTTTACAACACGTTTAAAAGGTATAGATACATGGTGTTAGATTCTTAAAAGAGGGTTATACTCAAAAAGTTACCATCTTTATTTAGTTTCTCTTATCATATTAATACAACATAGTTTACATTGATAAGTAAAGGTTTAATAATCATATTTCACGTCGAGTTATTTCATCACATTCACTTGTTAAGGACAATATTTGTTCTATTAAGTACATTGTTTGTCATGATTAGTTCATTTAATTCCATAAGGTACAATAATAAATTTAACTCATTTTCATTATATTATTATCTTTATTATTTGTGTCATCATTTAGTATACTTTATCATTTCAATTTAATCAATGAAATCATCATTTAATACATATCATAAGATTAATCATCTTTATTTATAATTAGTTGTATAACAACATATTCTTATTTTCATATCCAACAAGATAAGTCATAAATCAACCAAGTCATATATTTTGTTTTAAATAATGATAATCCTTTATTTTTATTAATAATGATATACAAATCATCAAAAATAATACATTGGATAAAATTCCCTTTACAAGATGTGAAGGCATTTCATTCGCATTAACAATTATCTACAATAATCCTTTCTAGATTCATATCAAAATAACATATGACGTAAATCAATCATAAACAATCCAAACAGTCACTTTAAGAGTGTCATCCTTTTCTGCAAACTGTAGGAGAGAGAATATATGGGTCAATTCAAAGAACTGACATGATTTCACAAAATCATATTCCATATTGTATTCATAATGAAATAACTTTGAATAAGTCAGGGTTAACTTGATTCCTAATCGCTACGATATAATTATAAACTTCCTATTTTATAATAAAATTACTATCACATACACATATAAAAATGTTACTTCATCTTAATATAAAAATAGTATGTTCACTTTCACCGAATGAAACCAATCTGGTTAAACTTAACATTTAGATGATAATAAGACATTACATTTGTCCTTCATTTCAATAATCCAAGATAAGAAATAACAACTCACTATAAATAGAAGTCAATCCATGTTTAATCAAACATCCATTCCTTTGAAGATTATAAATAACCACAAGTCATACTTATACTTTTATAAACTTAATTAACAAAATGATGAAGACAACTTGGTAAGGTAGTTCTAACCAATAGAGTTCATATGCATATATTTCAATTCCTCCTTTATTTTGTTCACAAATAATTTATATTTTGGAAAAGAATAATAAAAACTATATATCGAAAGAAATTTTCAATCATATATATATATGTCATGTTCAAGAATAAGATTGATAAAACTAACTCAATCAACAAAGTGCTCAAGGGAGAGCCACAATTCTATCTCATTCTTTAGTTTCTCGCTCATAAAAATAAGTTTCAATGAGATTTAAGAACTTATGAACAATGAAATAATAATAATATCTATGTTTTAATAATAATTATAAATTGATCCTCTATTTCCTATTGCAATCATACAAAATAACCAAACTACCACTCGTGATCAAGATAAACCACCAATACTCCATAAGATGTTATTTCTTAATTCCATATCCATTTTTTATTTAGAAATTAACCAAACCAAAAATATATACTTTTACTTTAATCAAATGAGGCAACAAGTGAAATCATTTCCAAGTTCCACCCAATTATTCAATCCATTAATGTATACAAAAGGTGAAGAATAACATTACAACTCAATAAACAACTATTCCGTTCTTATTACTTGTCTAGATTTCATTAATGAACCAAGATCAAAACCATATCATAAACAAGTTTTAAAATCATGCTCGTTAAGAGCCAAAAGAAAAAATAACAGTCAAGTTCAAGATGAACTAAAACCCCAAAAGTAACTATAACCCATAACGTATTCATCCCCAGATTCACCGTGATAACCCATGGCAAGACATTTTTCAAGGGAGAGAGAGAATCATGACAATCATTATCTACTAGAGCTAATGATAACATCTAGCTCGATAAGAGCTAACAATATTCTTTAAACATTGTCCAAGCTTGATTTTAAATGTATGCAAATACAAAACTCACACAACATTCATAATCCCTACATTTTATCTCTTTCCTCTTAACTTTTTCCATATTTCATAATAAAAATATCCAAAACATAATTACCTTTAAGTTCATAATGATTATCATAGTTAATTATGTTCAAAGAGAGAGAGAAATAGGTAAAATTAATGTTCTAAAGAACTTAATAACACCGATATCAGCAAAGCTCATAATGAGCTAAAATACCACATAGCAGTCAATCTCTCTAAGAGCTGAATCAAAATGGTGTTCTCAAAACTAAAGGAGGGTTGAATTTAAATAGTAATAATATCATAGCTCAATAAGAGCTTATACAACTACGAGTTGGACAACAATAAAAAACGACAAACTCACACCAAGCTGAATATAGCCTTCAATCATTTGAACAAACCAAAAATATTCAAAACTCAAACTCAAATATTGAATACAAAACAAACCCACATGTATTTAGTTCATAAACTCACCAATAAACATTTACCCATTTCGTGGTCAAATATTCCCTCAATATTTCCTAAGTTTGATGTACAAATCAAGACCCAAAATAACCAAAACCATAATACATTCAACTATAACATTTTAAAATCCAAATTTCAAGCTAAAGCATTCACATTTCCAGTTTTATAATTAAATATATGTAACCAAAAATGTCTTTATTATTTCAAAATAAAATAGCAAGGAGTGTGAGTAAGAAACCCGTGCCTGAATCTTCCTGTGTTTGCCTTTAATTTCCTTGAAATCCTTCTAGCCGAATGCTCCCAAAAACACCATTGAATCCTTCCAGGTATTTTAAAATAACATAAATGCCATAGAAACCATAGAAACAATAATAAACTCGACATGTAAAAACCTAAAATAGGATTCCAATAATATCTCCATAAAAATCTCCTTGCCCAACTCCATGTCGAGCTCTAAAACCAAATAATGAAAATTCCAAATACAATACAAACAATGTGAATGGGGGAAGTAGACTTACATGGTTAGCTTATTGGAGAAGCTACATGTTCCCAAGGAACCAGACTATCATTAATTCCCTCATAAATGTTAGTGTCATGTCATGGCCCATAAAACCACAAAAACCTCCCTCTAAATTTACAGTTTAAAATTTAATAAACTTGCATGGTAACAAATATATTGCCACATAAAAACTTAAACAGTATTTATGCCACATAACAACCAAATTTACCAATGATCGGATGATCGGTAACCATGTTAACCTTATTAACCAATGTTTATGCCAAGCAGTGTATGACCCATATTAACCAAACAAACCAACATGTTAACCATGGTGGTCTCAAAACCCATTCATATGCCAAATTAAACTTATACACATTACTAAGCAATTAGTGTTCCTTAACCTTTTTAAAAACAAAACATAATTATTAAGTTATCACTATATATGTGTGTGTGTGTGTGTGTGTGTGTGTGTGTGTGTGTGTATAATTTTATATATAATATATATATACTTATCTATTATTAATTAAATTATCGACAACCATATATCCATGTATTCATTAATAACTTAATATATCATCACAAACACTTCGATATGTGACGAGCCATAGTATTATCAGGTTTTTATTCTATTACAATGTGTATACAATAAGTTGGGATGTTACATACTTCCCCTCTTAAGAGAATCATTGTCCCGATGATTTAAATTTAACATTCATAATCATGTCAATCGTAAGCAAACTCAAAATCAACAAAAAAGAAAACAATTCATTTTCTCATTATTTGAATTTTTTAAGAATTTCATCCAATAATAGTTTCTTAACTCGGTTGTAATCAACCTTATAAGAGCAAGTTATTTCCAAATAGTCAATAATATAGCTTAAATTGTCATTCAATCATAATAGGTACCAAATAGTATAAATAAATCTAGAACAAATCATCTAAATAAGCTGTTTTGTTCAATAAAAGAAGGCAAAGTAGTTTTCATTTCATCCATGTTCTCCCAAGTTGTGTTGTTCTCAGAATATTGGTCCCATTGGACCTTATATTGTGTAATTTCATGATTTTGAGATGCAACTTGCAAGTTTCTAGCACTCTGTAAGGATATTACTTGTATATAAATCGAACATATACAATAGAATAACATGAGAGAACACCAAAATATAGATAAATGATGACAATATGCTCATATAATAGCCTTGCCACTTCGAGGGGCAACCTCCAATACCACTTCGAGGGGGTAACCTCCAAACCATACAATAACACTCCAATACTCAATATGATGATTAACTACAACCTTCTAACCCCTATATATACCATTCTAACCTATGGCCAATACTGAGGCCGACCTCCTAAGCATAATAAATCATAAATGAATGATATAATAAGATAAGGGGATGTGTGCCACATGTCGGCATCTCCATCAATACATATACATCATAACATCCTTTCCCTAGGTGCATAGCATTCCTTCCCTCCTTGACATGTTTCATCCCCGAAACATAAGAAGAAACCATGTAATGAGTGTGTTGTAAATTTTTACACACTTTGCGCCATGATCGATCATCCATCCATATGTGATCCTGGTAGATGATACATATCTGAACTAATATCCATATTTTGTTGCGCTACTCTGATTCCATTCATGACCATAGTTTATCATCCTTGGACTCCATTCATAACCAACATAAGGATTCAATGCATAACCATAATAAGGATAACCATAATAAGGATTCCATGCTTCATAATTGTTGCTCCATTGATCCCCTTTATAAATAAAATGATTATTCCTCCAATTACCTGTATATCTATATTGGTTGGAAATATGATGTGCCCTAGGTTATCTCCATGATTTTTTCTCTCATGTTGACATGGATTTCCATATGCTGCAATTGTAGTATCCTCAACCTTATCAACCTGTTTCTGAACTTTCTTTTCTTCTTCCACCTTTGCATTTGATATTTTCTTTTTCTCTTAAGTAGATGAATCATCATTTCCTTATTTTTCTTCATGTTCCTCTTTTGAATCATCCTTATTCCCTTCTTCTCCATATTCTAAATCATCCTCATGGTCTATATTGACTTTTCTTTGATTTCCATTAAGCCTGATATCCTGTAAAGTGACCTTCTTTTTTGTACCAAATCTTCATAAACTTATTTTTCATATTAATATTAATTGTCCCCAATGTCTCTAACCAAGGATACCCAAGAACAATATCCAAACCATCCATATATAAGGCAAAAAAATCTGAATGTAAAGTATATTTGTCCATAATAAGTTTTAAATCTTCAAAAACTTGAATTTTCTTACCATTCACTTGAGCTTCTTTGATATTACTTTCTTAAATATGTAGATGTTGAGCCATATCCTGGTTGATGAAGTTATACTTGCGGTTAGGGTTTATGGAAACAATTATCTTATTCCTTTGAATGCATCCATGAAACTCAAATATGGTATCTTCCTTCTTGGGAGCTATAATATCTTCTTCACATCAATATCTTGTTTTTCTTCCTCTTCTTCATAGTCTTCTTCAACTTCTTCTGTGTTTGATTCTTCAATATATGCTGCACCATCATCTTCCCTTGAATCTTCTTCACCTTCCTCTTCATCTTCTTTCTCGCTTGATTCTTCAATATATTCTTCCCCATCATCTTCCTTTGACTCTTCTTCCTCTTTGTGGTCCCATCTATCCATAAAAAGTTGTTCCATTTCCTCCCAAGACCAATCCTTCCTATCATTTTTTAACTCAGAAAACCAAATCCATGCAGGACCACCAATATAATGTGAAAACCTATTCCTTGTCATGAAATATGAGAAATATATATTCTTAAATTTTATCCACCATTCTTTAGCATCCATCTCACCATTTCCATAAAAATTTGTTATCCCCGTGATCATGATTAGGGTTTAGGAATTCTAAAAATATTTTGGTAGATGGATAAAAACACAGAACAAACCCTAACTGAAATTTCAAGAGATTTCCGAAAATATAAATTTTGCTAAAAAATACCACAATTTGCTTCCTGAAAAGTGAATTTATGAAAAAACCTAAAACACAAATAACATCCGTAAAACAGATCCAATGGAGCTGAAATTTTCAGATATTATGAACTTGAGTGTTTCCAAATTATGATGTAAAAATTGGGAAAAAAATAGATACCCTATTCAAGATATATTCGAAACAAAAATTAGGGTTTTGCCTAATTTTGGCCGAAATTGCTTTGATACCACTTGTATAAATCAAAACATATATAGCGAGAATAACATGAGAGAACACCAAAATATAGATAAATTATGACAATATGCTCATATAATAGCTTTTCCACTTCGAGGGGGCAACCTCCAATACCACTTCGAGGGGTAACCTCCAAACCATACAATAACACTCAAATACTCAATATGATGATTAACTACAACCTTCTAACCCATATATATGCCATTCTAACCTATGGCCAATACTTTTGAGGTTGACCTCCTAAGCATAATAAATCATAAATTAATGATATAATAAGATAAGGGGATGTGTGCCACATGTTGGCATCTCCATCAATACATATACATCATAACATCCTTTCCCTAGGTGCATATAAAGAACAATAGAACACCAAATAACACTTGATAAGAACTTTGCATATAATAAATCTATAAATTGTATAATATAACACAACACTAGATATATGGGGGGCCAAGATGCCCAAATATGCAGAATAATACCCTTAAGGTAGGGCGACACCATACAATGCTCCTTAATGAAGGAGTAACTCCACAATCTCCCAAGATGGGAATCCACTTCGAGGGGGACACCTCCAATAGACCTCTACCAAGTAGAAGAATCAACTCATACATACATTACATGCTCATAATGATACTCACATCCTTTAAATAGGATGGGTAACACCTAATCCCAATGTAGGCCGACCCATTACCCAATATAATTAATTCCTATGTGAGCCCATATAACTAACTAAGGGGATGTGTGCCACATGTCGACATCTCCATCAACCCATATATATTATATTATCATATCCCAAGGTACATAGCATTGCCTCCCTCTTTGACATGTTTCATCCCCGAAACATAAGAAGAAGCCATATAATGAGTGTGCTTTAAATTATTGCACACTTGTCGCCATGCTCGATCATCCAACCACCCATATGAAATCCTAGTGGGTGATGCTGCTCCAAACATGATTCCATATTCCATTGTGCTCATCTGGTTCCATACTGGTCCATATGTGTTCCTTCTCGGCATCCATGCATATCCATAATTATTATTCCTGTGATTCCATGTCATATAATTATTGTTCCATTGATTCCATGTATAGCCAAAAGTATTCTTGTGATTCCCTATATATCCATATGGATTTTTATCCTCATGTGTCCTAACATGTCTCCATGATTTTTTCCTCTCATGATGGTGTGGGTGTCGATATGGTGCCACCTTTGTATACTCAACCTTATCAACCTTTTCCTCAACTTTCTTGTCCTCTTCCACCTTGTTTGTTACTTCTTTTTTCTCTTGAGTAGAGAAATTATTTGTGACTTTATGTTCTTCATCCTCTCCTTCTGATTCATCCTTATTCCCTTCTTCACCATCTTCAAATGATCCAATTTTACATTACTTTTTTCTTTGCTAAGTGTGATATCTTGCAATGTAATTTTATTTCTCTTGTACCATAATTTCATGAATTTATTTTGCACATTAATATTAATTGTTCCCAATCTCTAACCAAGGATATCCAAGAACAATATCCATACCATCCATATCTAAAGCATAAAAATCTGAATGTAAAACATATTTATCCATAGAGAGCTTTAAATATTCAAAAAATTGAATATGCTTACCATCCACTTGAGCTTCCTTAATATTTTTGCTTGTACATGTAGATTTTGAGCTACATCCATATTGATGAAGTTATATTTGCTTGATAGGGTTTATGGAAACAATTACCTTTTTCCTTTGAATACACCCTTCAAACTGAAATATTAAAGCTTCCTTCCTTGGAGATGCACTATCATGTGTAACAACTTCATTATCAATATTGTCTTCTTTTTCTTCTTCTTATTCTTCTTCTGATGCTTCTTCTTCTTCTTCTTCTTCTTCTTCTTGTTTCCCATCTGTCCATGAAAACTTGTTCCAGTTCGTCCAAAGACCAATTAGACTTCTCCTTTTCTAACTCAGAAAACCAAATCTGTGCAGGGCCACTAATACACAACTTGAATAACCAAATATCTGATGGTTTAGAGAATTTATCCCTAAATTTTTCCACCATTCTCTAGCATCAATCCTGCCATCTCCAAAAAAAGTTACCATCCCCATGATCCACAAAACTAGGGTTTTAGGAATAGACCCTTTTGATCAAACCTTGTTCTAACCCTTTCGGATAAAGTTCAGCCAAAAATCAGAAATCACAGAACACAAACCCCAATTTAATTTTTGAGAGGTTTCCGAAAATGTAAGAAATTCAGGAAAATTCCTCAAATTGCGGCTTGTGGAGAAAAATAGTGAAAAAAATAAAAATGAAATAACTCTGACAAAATAGATCCAAAAATTCTGAAATTTTATTGGTATCACCTTTGAATATATTACCATCAACCCAAAAAAAATTATTTCCTAATTCGTCATTATTCAGAAGATATGGACAAAACCGTAGAATTAGGGTTTTAACCCTAAAACGGACACAACTTTTGTAAAACAGCTCCAAAAAATCTGAAATTTGGAGGGAAGATCACTTGAAATATTTATCCACTCCCCACAAAAATATCTGAAAAATTCCAAGTTGATCTCTAGATATAGATGAATCACCAACATTAGGGTTTCATCCCACAAATTGCCGGATCACCGCTCGATACCAAGTAGATGAGCACAAGGGAATATGGAATCAGGTTTGGAGCAGCATCACCCCATAGGATTTCATATGGGTGGTTGGATGATCAAGCATGGTGATAAGTGTGCAATAATTTAAAGCGCACTCATTATATGGCTTCTTCTTATGTTTGGGGATGAAACATGTCCCAAAGAGGAGGCAATGCTGTACACTTGAGGCTATGATAATATAATATATATGGGTTGATGGAGATGCTTGACATGTGGCACTCATCCCCTCAATCAGTTATATGGGCTCACATAGGAATTAATTATATTGGGTAATGGGTCGGCCTACATTGGGATTAGGTGTTACCCATCCTATTTAAAGGATGTGAGTATCATTATGAGTGGAGGTATGTATGAGTTGAGTCTTCTACTTGGTAGAGGTATATTGGAGGTGTCCCCCTTGAAGTGGATTCCCATCTTGGAAGATTGTGGAGTTACTCCTTCCTTAAGGAGCATTGTATGGTGTTGCCCTACCTTAAGGGTATTATTCTGCATATATTGATATTCGGGCATCTTTGCCCCACATATATCTGGTGTTGTGTTATCTTTTGAAATTTATAGATTTATTGTATGCAAGGTTCCTATAACACTCTTATTGGTTCAACCACAAAAATTCTCGGGTCTTGAACCTGTAATGAGTTCTAATTCATGTCATGTGTTATATCATAAACATATTTTTAAAGTAAAGATATATGAAAAACATTATGCATCTTGAATAATGCGGGAGGTAATGATAATCGGTAAGCCACTAGATTTATCACTTCTAGGATTTCAAAAGGTCCCACATATCTAGGTGATGGTTTGACAACCTTTCCAAATGAAATAGATCTCTTTTGGTTTTTTATGCTAAAAACGACCTTATCTCCTTGCTCAAATTTTCGGTCAACTTTGTTTAAATCAACAAATATTTTTTTACCTATCAATAGCTTCTTTCAATCACTCATAAATGAACTTAACTTGTACTTCCATATTAGTCAACAACATTGTTACCTTTAGATGCCTGGAATACGATGCATCATGAATTTTGTTCTAAGATCATTACCCAAGGGTACATATACTTTGTTGTCATACTCTATGCTTTGTATATCCTATCATTTGGATATGCTCTAACACAATTTTCACATGTTGATAGTACAAATTAGTTTGAAGTTATTTCCTAACTTTTTCCTTAAACTATGTTTTGAGGGTCACAATAGCAGAAATATGCTTCATGCAACTCAGTGCATCATTGTTTGATTTTCCTTTCCTTTGATGTAACTAATAGTAAATTCATATTGGAATAGAAATTCCAACCACCTACTATGACTTGTGTTCAAATTGGGTTGCTTAAAAATGTATTTCAACCCCACATGGTCTATTTTCAGTCCACATGGCTTTCTTATCAAGTAATGCCTCCAAATTTGTAAGGCATGAACTATGGCAGCAAGTTCTAATTCATGGGGAGCATATTTCTACTCATGCACCTTCACTTTTACTCTCATAAGTAATTACATGATCATTTTGAATAACTATTCCTCCTAAACCTTTACCCTGAGGCATCAATTACCACATTAAATATTCCATTAGGATCTGGAACCTTTAATATAGGTGTTGTTGTAAGTTTTTCTTTCAACTAATTAAATGTATTTTCATATCTATCAGTCCATACAAAAATTTTACCCTTTTTCTGCAATGTAGTAATTGGTCGTGAATTGGTCCAACCACTCTTGAAAAGTATTTTACAAATTTTCTATAATAACTAGCTAGTCCCCTAAATTTTTACCTCACGTATGTTTTTAGGTGATGGTCACTTAGTTATAGCCTTGATTTTCAATAGGTCAATTGAAATCCCATATTTTTTTATAATGTGGCAAAGATTTTGTACTTCATTCTGATGAAAAGAATATTTTGAATCTTTATATAAATTCTCCTCATTCTCAAAACTTCTAACATTATTATTAAGTGCTCATTGTTTTCCTTAAGATTCATTGAATAAATTAAAATATCATCAAGAAAACTAGAACACACTTGTCTAAGTATTCTTGAAAAATATTATTCATAAGGTTCATAAATGTAGTAAGTATGTTAGTGAGTTTGAATGGTAAAATAGTAAACTCATAATGTTATATCATGTTTAATGATTGATATTTTATGAAGATCTTCATCCTTTATCCTTAGTTGATGATAACCAGACCGTAAATCAATCTTGGAATAAACAGATGCATATCTCATCTGATCAAAAAAAATCATCAAACCCTAGCAAAGGATATCTATTCTTTATTGTTGCTTTGTTAAGCATGCAAACATCAATGCATAACCTTAACGTTCCATTTTTATTTTTAACAAAAAAATGATCCCCCAAGGAGACACACTAGGTCATATAAAACCTTTTGAAAAAATTTCTTGTAAATGTGATTTTAGTTTAATTAACCATGTTGTTGTTATTCTATAAGGTGTTTTTGATTTATGTTTTATTCCAAGTTTACTATCAATTGTAAAATCAAACTTTCCTTTAGGAGGAAGTCCAAGTAATTCTTCCAGAAAGACATCCTTAAACTCTCGTAAAAGTAGAAAATATTCCAAGGAAGTCATAGCTTCCTCACTAAAATCTGAAATTTTCATTGCATACATCATGCATCCTTTGTTTTTAGATTTCTTAAGCTACATTACGATATTGGTATAACTTAAAAATCTCTCTTAATGTCCTGGATGCTTTTGTTTTATGTATGTCATCAAGAATTTATATTCATTTTTCAAAACAGTCCAATGTTTCCTTATGTTTGGAAAATTAATTTACTCCTATTATGATGTCATAAGACCTTAAATGAGTCACATAAAGGTCAAGTGCAGTGGTAAAACTAGGTAATTCCAATGTTTCCTTGAAAAACATTGGTATATTGTATGAATAACATCATTCCCATATTGTACAATCCATAAGTTTTCTATAAATGCAAATTTATTAGATAATTTACCAACAAACTTAATTGAAATAAAGCACTTAGTAGCACCGATGTCAAACAAAACAAGAATTTGTTTTGATAACATATATGAGGTAGAAATAAAGGAGAGAGAATAGAGATTTGTTATCTCTTATTATTCTACTAAACAAAGGAACCACATACAATATTTATAGGTACATGAATAAACAAGAACCCCTAAATGGATGGAGAAGTTACAAACAAGAAGGAGAGAATAATGGAATAGATAGGAACTAGTCTAATAATAAAAATTAAGTACGTAGACTATGCTAACATTCCCCCTTATTACATTATTCTTGCAAATGTGACCTCTGAAGAGATCAAATTTAACTTTTCCAAGAGCCTTGGTGAGAATATCAACTACTTGTGCTTCTGTAGGACAGTACTGAGCTAAATATGATGGTTCAAGATGTGCTCTCGAATGAAATGACAATCAATTTCAATATGTTTCGTTCGTTCATGAAATACTGGATTTTGCACAAGCTTCAACACACTTTGATTATCAGTAATAGAGAACATGTGACTATTTTTCAGGAATTCCCATGTCATCCAAAATGCAACATAACCATATCGCTTCACACACAACTCCTCGTGCGGTGCAATATTCTACCTCTGTGGATGAAATAGAAACAACATTTTGTTTCTTGCTTATCCATGAGATGGGACCAGATCCAAGATGAAAAATGTATCCTGTAGTTGACTTCCTGTCATCAATAGATCCAATGTGGTTCAAGTCGACATATCCCTATAAGAAGAATTGATCATTCTTCTTATATTCCATACCATAATCAAATGTTCCTTGGACATATCTCAATACATGCTTTGTTGATCTCCAATGACATTGCTTTGGCTCTTACATGAACCTGGAAAGATAGGCGAGCGACAAAGCATAGATCAGTGGCAGTATATGTCAAGTAGATGAGCCCTCCAATAAATTACCTATAGAGAGTAGGATCTACTTGAGGTGAATCCTGGAATCTTGAAAGTTGTAAGTATTTCTCCATGGGAGTGGATATAGGTTTACAATCAGACATTCTGTACTTTTCTAGGAGTGTCTTGGCGTACTTTATCTGGGAGACAAAAATGTGATGCTCCTTTTGCCATATTTCCAAGCCAAGAAAGTAATGTAGTAGCCCCAAATCTGTCATGTCAAAGGTTCTTTTGAGATCATTCTTCACAATATCAACTTGATCTTCTAAAATGCCAGTGATCATAAGATCATATACATATACAATAAGAATGACAATTTCCTTTCCTACCTTCTTTATATACAAATTTGAATCTGAGGGCTACGAGTAAACCCATGCTGTAAAAGGTGATCATCGATCTTGATATACCATGTCCTTGGAGCTTGTTTCAGTCCATACAGATGATTTGATGAGATGACATACCTTCTTAGGATTCTCTTCATCAACAAATCCTTCAGGTTGGGTCATGTACACTTCTTCTTTCATATCACCATTTAGGAAAGCACTCTTGACGTCCATCTATTGAAGTCTCCATCCTTTTTGTGTTGTCAGTGCACAAACAATTCTGATGGTCTTGATCTTCGTAGTGGGTGCAAAGGTTTCTTCATAGTCGATGCCCTCTTTCTGAGTATATCCTTTTGCTATAAGATGTGCTTTATGTTTTTCGATGGATATGTCTGCCTTATATTTTGTCTTAAAAACCCATTTATAGCCTATGGGTTTCTTTCATGTAGGCAAATCGACAAGTTCCCATGTCTGATTTTTCATAAGTGATTCATATTCTCTATCCATGGCTTCCTCCCACAAGGTTGACTGAGTGCTTCATGAACATTTTCTGGCTCGGAGCTATTAATCAATGAACTCATGAGTGTAAATTTTACCTCATTTCTTGTTTGACTCCTTGTTTTGACTCTGGATGATGTATCTGGGAGTTGTTGTAAATGTGATTCCTTGATGGTGCTTTGTACCCACTTCGGACAGAACTTGGCTGCTTTTGAGAAGAACTGTTTCATTTCCATGTGGATTGATGTGGAGTCACATTCTCCAATTCTCCAAGGTCAAAAAATAGCTCTCCTAACAACATTTATTTTCTCTGAGTAGTCTCCTTTGGTTGTTCATCTGATTCAGAGACTAGTCGGTGAGAGGTGGTTAGTAATGGATCTTCTGATGTCACTACAGAGTCAAAGGATGACTTGTCACAAACCACGTCTTGACTCTCGTATATTTTTCTTTGTCTCAGGATCCATGAGACGATATGCCTTCGAGGTAGTGTTGTAGCTAAGTAGGATACATGGGAGTGTCTTTGGCTCAACCTTCTTTTCTTCTAAGCTGGGACATAAATGTATGTTGTGCAGCCAAATACTCACAAAATGAGAAATTAATGGATTTCTACCACTCCATACCTCTTTTGGTGTTTTATTTTGTAGAATATTTTTCGGTGCCCTGTTGAGAAGATATATAGTTATCTCATCTTTGCTTTCACCCCAATAGTGTTCCTCTAGCTTTACTATTGTTAGCATGCAGCGAGCCATCTCCATCACTGTGTGATTGCGTGCTCAACAATGCCATTTTTCGAGGTGTGTAGGGAGCAATCAAGTTCTTCTTAATGCCTTGTTGGTTCAGGAATGCCAAGAACTTATTTGATGTGAATTCCCCCTCGATCTGAGTGAAGTAGAAGAAGTGGTTGTCCAGGTCTCTTTCACAACATGATGATAGAAGTTCTGGAAATGTTGAAGAGCCTCACTTTTCTTCTTCGGAAAAACACCCACATCTTGCGAGAGTGGTCATCCACAAATAGTTGGAAGTACTTGTATCCTGAAAACGAAGTAGGAAGAGGGCCATTTAGATCGGTATGAACTACCTCCAGACACTTCTTGGCATGGAAGGTGCTTGCCTGAAATGGATCCCTATGTTGTTTTCCTGTAAGACAACCAGGGCACAAAGGTAAGGAACTGGACAATTTGGGTAGTCCATGAACCATTTCTTTTGAACTCATCTAATGCAATGAACTAGCCAACAAGTGTCCATATCTAAAATGCCAGAGTGCAGTAGATTGTATTGTTGATGTAGATAAAGCTATTGCAGAAGATGAAACAATATCTAAAGCAAATAACTTATCTTTTAGAAATGCTCTAGCAATAATCTTACCTTGTCGCGAGATCAAACATGATTTGATGCCATTTTGGACAAGAAATTCTACCTTTAGGTGATGATTCAATAGTGAGTCACTGACAGGAGGTTGCTTAGTCAATCCAGGAACATATAGTACCTTTGTAAGCATACATTTTCATGGTCCCAGAGGAATGGTGACTCTTCCTATTCCTTCGCAACATACTCTTTATCATCGGCTATCCAAACCTGATCACCAGTGGGTTGTTCGTCTAGTGAATCAAACAACGCCTTGTCACCTAACATGTGCTTACTTACACCGAGTCTATCAACCAGACTCTCTTTGTGGGCTATGAATTCTAAGAGACAAGCATAAGGTTCTTACCAGAATGGGCTCCTTCTGAGGTCTCCTTATTAGATTCATTATCTTGTTGGGCTGCGAGATGTCCCTTGTGATTTCTCTAGCGGGGACGTTGTTTGGAATTTTGAAAATCTTCGCACCCTATGTGTTTGTTTGACTTGAAGACCCTTGTTTCAAGCTATTGTACCAATAATGATCTGTGTCGTGAGTGTTGGATATGCAAATGTGACACCACCTCTTTGAATTTTGATATTTCTATTATTATTTTGGTTGCGCTTGATTTGGATTCTCTGGGGGACCCTTTTGATTATTTTGGCCACGGTATGTCTTTGAGAACAGGGCTTTATCGTTAGTCTCCTCTTGGGATGAATTGATGGCCTCTTCTTGCTAAAGCAAATTCACAAGTTCTTCGAATGCCACTATTTGTTTAGATACATTCAGTGTCATAACGAACACTTGAAATTGAGAAGGGAGTGCTCTCAAGGTGATCGAGTCACGAGAAGTTTTTCATCCACCATTTCACCGAGCTAATAACTCCGATCGTAGCTCAGCCACGCAACGTAAGAACTCCTTAACTTTCTCATTTGACCCCATAGAGAGGGTGTGAAACTTTGACTGAAGATGGAGGATCTTAGTTTGATTTTTGGATTCATAAATTGTTACCGGCTTGTCCCAGGCCTCCTTTTATTTCTCCTCATTTCAAACACGCGTTTTCACATTATCACTGATACTGAGCATTATCAACATCAAGGCTTCAACACTAGCCATTTCATACGTTATTAATTCATTAGGGGTTGTGGGAGTAGTCACAGATCCGGTCACGATGCCCCATAATCCTTCAAACTAAAGGATTGTCCTCATTTTTGTTTTCCAGGCCACAAAATTGGACCCTTTAAGTAACTGAGCATCGGAAAGAAGCAACTTGAGCAGACATCGTAAATTATTTATTTATTTATTTATTTATTTATTCAAGAGTTATTACAACTTTTACTCACTGATGAGAAGTATTGGCTCATAGATGCTCTCGATACTCACGTGTTGAGAGACGGCGATACTTGGTGGGGCATTCTTCTTTGTCTTCATAGTCGGCATCGTACCCGACTTCTAACTCTTCCCGAACTCACTTTTCTTGGTAGTTGACGTCGAAAAGGAAATATTCAAGAAGTCCTCATCAAACTAGCTTGTCGAAGACTAGATTGTTGGTGTTCGAAGCTTGTTTAGCAAAGAAAAGTAGAACCTAGAGCTCTCGAAGCTTCTTCATGGTGTTCTCTCTAGCAATGAGTCGACGTTGTAGCTTTTAGTAGTCTCGATCATTTCATTTACGCTTGACATTCAGCGTCACTTTGAGAGACTCCAAGTTTCTTCACTGGGTAATTTTTAATTATTGTAAGAGACTTTCAGGCTTTCATGAAGCCAAATTCTCTTCTCTTCTGTGTTTCACACAGTGATGAATGGAGTTTATGTAGAGAAGAATCACCTTTTTCACACAACAAACTCTTGTCCTTTTCATGAAGCTTCAATTCTTTCCATGCAGTCTCTCCTTTCTTCATGTACATGAAAATTGCGAGGCTTGTCTACCAGTCAAGTTTACGCAGGTGTAGAAGACTTCTTTGTCTTCACGCAGGCATAAAAGCTTCACGCACCAATATAATTTTAACACAGCTAAAGAAGACTCCTTGTCTCCACATAGAAGAGTGATTTTCTTCCACCCACGTGTTGTTTTCCACGCTGCTCCACATCAACAAATTCAATGGTTTTTTATTGAGCTCCACGTTATTTGCTTGTAGGTTGTAGAGGAATGCCACGCAACGAAGAGACAAATTTTCTCCCTTCATGCAACAATATTACCACGCATCTCCTCTCCATGCAGGCTGAAGGCTCCAATCACCACGCATCAAAAGAGTTTTTGTCTTTAGCGCAAGAGAAACAAAACAGAATTTCCACGCATGCTTTCAAATGACCAGGTGCACTGATATTGGTACCACGCAGAATTTTTGACCATTCATCTCATTCCCACGCTTGAGTGGTTTTAAAAAAAATGCAGATGCTGATATGATCCTCTACAATTCTTCCACGCACAGGCAAGAGAATTTGGTGCTCTGATACCAAAGTGTGAGGCATAAATAAAGGAGAGAGAATAGAGATTTGTTATCTCTTATTATTCTACTAAACAAAGGAGCCACATACAATATTTATAGGTACGTGAATAAACAAGAACCCCCTAAATGGATGGAGAAGCTACAAACAAGAAGGAGAGAATAATGGAATAGATAAGAACTAGTCTAATAATAAAAATTAAGTACGTAGACTATGCTAACAACATAAAGCTTACCTGACACTTCTATTGGGATAACCTGTTTCTCAGATTGATGATTACCCATTGCAACATGAATTATTTTCTGTATATTTTCCCCGACTCTTTTTGGGAACATTATTTTGCATAATACTCACCACCACATGTAAAACATCCCCCAGTAGGCCCTTTCCTCTCAAATTTACTTTTTCCATAAGCAACATTGTTCTGATCATTCTTTCTTATATTTACAACATGTTTAGCAGTTGTATTATTCTTTACAGTATTCATTTTGTTGCCCACTTTCTTCCACCAAGTTCTTCTAGGAGATAATGGTGCATGTGAGCTAATGCTTCTCTTGTGTTTCTCATTCCTAAAGGTTGAAATTGTCTAAAATTTCTATTCTTGTCTTATGGTCTTTTTCAAGCATTATTTCCATAGTAGATGGTCCATGAAAATCTACCTTACCTCTTATGTTTAGGTTTAATCCCATAATAAACTTCCGGATCTAAAAAAATTCATCATTTTGGTATTAGAGAACATATTTTAACAACTTAGAAAAACGTTCCCAATACTCTTCAACACCCATTTTACCTTGAGGTAAGTTCTTAAAATCAAACATTTTCTTATTAAAATAGAGTTGAGGTGACTAGTGTTGACGAAAATATTCTCTTGGATAGATTTTTACACAGCTAAAAACCTAGGCAGTCATGAGATAAATCTCCCTCATTTATCAGTGAGGCTCCCGTGTAAGATTTATATTTCCTAGTATCTATCTGTTGGTGTTACTTTAACTGCGTAGCTCATGAACCATAACTAGGTAATTTTGTAGCAAGTAAGTGGCTGTAAGAAATATGTACAGGAAAGGGAAATAATTAAATACGAGAAGAAAGGAAAGGAGATGTGCAACCTAACCAATAGTTGACAGAGTTGGTCACATGCACATAGATTAAACAAATAGATCTTGAAATGCATAATTTAAACCAAAGGAAATTTTCACATCCAGATCTAAAAAGATATAAGAAACAAATACACTGTTAACACAAAATTCTCCGAAATCTACCTCCTCTTTATTCCTCAGCTTTTCGAAAGCTATCAAGGGTTTCAGCTCAAAGTCTGGAACACAAGAATGCTGATTACCAATTTTGATCCTTTAACCCATAGGTTCTTCCTCCATTTATAGTGTATGGAGGGGAAATTACAAATAGGAAACTGCAACGAACTAGAACTTGCGGAAGTTGTAAAGGAAACAACTGGCAATATTTCTCCTAGAATTCTTCTTTGCATGACATGCATGATTTATAACTAAAAATAGAACCTTCCATTTTGCATGTCTGCCACCTATTTTCAAGTAATTGACTTCTTCAAGTAACGAATTTTAAACCAATCACTTAGTTTTATAACTTAATTGATTTTTGAATTACTTTGTTGGATAAAATAAGAGAAAGAAGAAGAAAGAGGAAAAGAAATTAGAATAAAGCTGCAACATTTCCACTCTTGTTCTTTTTCCATATTCTGCATGCGATTGACTCTTCTGCCTTTGATTCTCACCAAACTGGATCTGGAAGCAACTAACTGTGATTTGCTTACGGGTATTGCCTTTGACTTGTCTTCCCTCTTATCCTTGAAGCTTTTGTAGTTCTTCTCTAGTACATGCACCAATGCAATGTTTGCCGTAAATAATTTAGACAAAACTCATCATTTTTATTTTTAATTGCATATGAGCAATTTTAAATTCTGGAAAGCACTCTGGGTGAATGTAAATACAAGTAAATTCAATGAAGGCTTCAACTAGAAGATTGGGAGCACATGCACAAGATCCTGGAAGGAATTTTCCATGCACTGACTTCTACATGGGCTGCGTTAGAAACAAGAGGATGAATTTTTGCCCGAAAGCCTTTGCAATTATGAGATCTGGATCTGTCAATTAAATCGATGATAGGTTCAGGGCCTATGTCTGTATCATTGAATTCAAAAAATCTAGAAGCTATGCATGATTCTACTGATCCTTTTCTTTCATCATGCTTCATCATGGTTGGAACAATCTTTTTCTGAGATCTTTTTCTTTTAATTATGTTGGAATCCCTTGCAATTGGATCAATTTGTGTAGATCTAGAAATTTCTTCAGATTCGGAAGATATATTCAATGTACCTGACATTGATTTGAACTCCCTTTTACTTATATGAGCACCTATGATGAATACCTGCAATTAATTCAGACAAAGATGGAGTCCAAGGCATGAATACTTGATTTTTATCACCAAAATCTGCATATAAAGCCTGCTACCCTAAAATTTGAGGCTTTGCTTGCATGCAAAGAAAGAAAAAATATTATTTAATTCACCAGAGCACTTATACCAACATGCATATAATTATCATAGCAAGAATCAAGCCATTCCAACCCTAGGCACCAAACCTTGAAGCTCCATGGCAATGAAAAACACCTTTTGATGTAAAAACCTCCTTTCCTTGGCGCCAAAACCTGTCTAGACTTGCAATCCTTAGAAAAAATAATTAATTGCTTCTTTATTATGGCAGCCCATGCTTATATAATTGTCAGCATACTATTTTTAATAATTGCCCTTCTTATTTCTGGCAATTTAATTAATAAACAATCATGTTTATTCACCCAAATTAGGCGCGCAATTATGCATGTTGTTGGTTTCTTTTAAATAAATTTATTTTATTTATTTTTAGCATGCATCCTTGACTTCTCCTTAGCTCTTCCACTTGCATTGAATTTCCTTCTATTTATGGCACCAAAATTGGGTGAATAAACCATTAATAAATATTATTAAATGCATTGTTATTCACCCAAGGTGGGTCGCACTTTTTGGCAAGAGGAATTGCTAAAAATAAGAAGTCAACTTGATGGGAATTTCCACCCTGCACTGCAGCTCCAAAAATCCCCTCTTCCACTTAAGTTATTTGACTTTCATAATGAGAATTTTTACCTGCAAGGCAGGTAAAAATTCTCACCTTTTTAACATGCGCTTCATGAAATACCCACTCACAAATTAAAACATCTCCCAAAAAGTGTGACTTGTATTAAAAATAGCTTCCTTTGATAAAGTGCGACTTGCATGGGTGAATAAACCTCTTTGGTGGGAAAAGTTAGCCTGCTAGAAGACAAAAATTCCCATCGGTGCTTTAAGTGATTTTTCTTTATTTTATAATGGGAATTTTTACCTTGTAAGGTAGGTAAAAATTTCCACACAGTTCTTAGCCTCTAATATTCCCATTGCAGCTTAAGTGACTTTGACTTCATGGGAAAAAGTACCTTGCAAGGTAGGTAAGAAATTCCCGCCTGCCTGCCACTACCAATATTCCCATTGCAGCTTAAACCCATTCATTCCAAAAAGTGTGACTTGCCTAGGAGAGGCTTTTTGTGCTTGACTTCATCTTTTTTTGTCATCACCACCCTTCATCATCACGGTTCACCCTTCTTCTTACCACCACCTATTAATAAAAGGATAAGATGTATGTTAACGTTATGAACCCATTAAGTCCAAGACATGATAAACTTCAACTCTAATACCAAATTGTAACACCCATGTTATGATTCATACAAATTAAGGTATTTTTAAAACAAACCTCTTAAGTTCAATTAACAAGATTTCATTGTTTAAAATTATCAATTAACTTGCTACTAAATAATGCAACATTATTAAATTGTTCATAATCCATCTTGATAAAATACATTAACCATGTATAGTTGTAAGTGTTTACTAGATCTTCTTAATCTCCCTTGATCATTGTATACGAGTGTGTATACTATGTATACTTGGTTAAACCCTACATAGGTTTTCAGAACATATGCATCTCCTTAGTGACTACCAGAAAGATGTTTAAACATCTTCCATCCAAAATCTAAAACTGTTGATTTAGGGTACTGATGAATAGATAATGTAGTAAGCATTTACATTACTTGAGCCAAAGTTTTCCAATATTGCTTTGAAAGCTTAGTTTCGAGACTGCACACTAGCCTACGAAACTTGTCTTTCGCCGCCACACAACCGTCCCAATATAATTATCTAGATTTATTTTTAAATATTTAAGAAGATAATTTTGTTTTGGTGAAGAAGAGTTTGTGTATGGCTCATCCTACTAATTGAAAGGATCCTCTTGGTACCATCTTAGGATCTATATGGGAAAGATAGTGACCATGTAATGATTTTCATCATTACATCCTCATTACCCTTATCGTATCCATCCGAGTTGGCATGGGTAAGATGCTAACAAAAAGATGAAGGTACATGACACCTACGCTACTTATATACTTTAAGTTATCTTTGATAGATGAAGTAACTAAGTCTTTATTTACGACATGTTCAAAGCCCGTATATATACACAATGTTAGATTCTTAAAAAAATGTTATAATAACTCAACAATTTACTACCTTTATTTAGTTCATCTTATCGTATTAATACAACATAGTTTACATTAATAAGTGAAGGTTTACTAATCATATTCTGTGTTGAGTTATTTCACCACACTCACTCGTTGAAGATAGTCTTTATTATATTAAGTACATTGCTTGTCTTGATTAGTTCATTTAATTCCATAAGGTACAATAATAACTTTAACTCATTTTCATTATATTGTTATCCTTATATTGTCTATGTGTCATCATTCATTAAACTTGATCATTTCAATTAAATCAATCAAATCAACATTTAATACATATCATAAGATTAATCATATTTATTTATAATTAGTTGTATAACACTATATTCTTATTTTCAAATCCAATAAGATAAGTCACAAATTATCCAGGTCATATATATTTTTTTAAATAAGGATAATCCTTTATTTTCATTAATAATGATATGCAAATAATAAAAATAAAAAATTAGGAAAATTTCCCTTTACAATATGTGAAGGAATTTCATTTGCATTAACAATTATTTACAATAATCCTTTTTGGATTCATATAAGAATAACATATGACCTAAATCAATCATAAACAATCCAAACAATCACTTCAAGAGTGTTATCCTTTCTCGCAAAATGTATGATAGAGAGAATATATGGGCTAGTTCAAAGCGCTGACATGAGTTAGCAAACTGATATTCCATGTTGTATTCATAATGAAATAATTGAATAAGTTATGGTTAACTTGATTCATAATCTCTACGATATAATTATAAACTTCCTAGTTTATAATAAAAGTACTATCACATACAAATATTAAAATGTTATTTTATCTTAATATAAAAACAATATGTTCACTTTCACCTAATGAAACCAACCGATTAAACTTAACATTTAGATGATAGTAAAACGTATTAAAGTTGTCCTTTATTTCAATAATCCAAGATTAGAAACAACAACTCACTAAATAGAAGTCAATCTATGTTTAATTAAACCTCCATTCCTTTCAAGATTATAAATAACCACAATTCATACTTATACTTGTATAAACTTAACAAATAGAATGATGCCAACAACTTGGTAAGGTAATTATCTTAGCCAATAACATTCATATCTACATCTTTTATTTCCTCCTTTCTTTTTTTGCAACCAATTTATATTCCACAAAAAGAATAATAACAACTATATATCGAAAGAACTTTTCAATCATATATGTTTGTCATGTTCAAGAAGAAGATTAATAAAACTAATTCAATCAACAATGCTTAAGGGAGAGCCACAATTCTATCTCATTCTTTAGTTTCTCAATCATAAAACCAAGTTTTAATAAGATTCGATGAGTTATGAACAATAATAAATATAATATCTATGCTTTAATAGGATCTATAAATTGATCCTCTATTTCCTTTTGCAATCATATGAAATAGTCAAAATACCACTTGTGATCAAGATAAAACAACAATACTACATAAGATGTTATTTCTTAATTCCATATCCATTTTTTGTTTAACAATAACCAAACAAAAATACCTAATTTTACTTTAATCAAATGAGGAAACAAGTGAAAACATTTCTAAGTTCCACCTAATTACTCAATCCATTAACTTATGCAAAAGGTGAAGAGTAACATTAGATCTCAGTAAGAAACTATATCATTCGTATTACTTGTCGAAATTTCATTAACAAACCAAGAACAAAACTAGATCATAAAAATGCTTAACAGTCATGCTCGTTAGGAGCCAAAAGTAAAAAAATATGGCCAGGTTCAAGATGAAATGAAAGCACAAAAGTAATTATAACCCAAAACATATTCTTCCCCAGATCCATAATGATAACCCATAAAAGACATTTTTCAAGGGAGAGATAATCATGAAAATCATGCTCTACTAGAGCTAATGATAATGGCTAACTCAAGAAGAGATAAAAATGTTTTTGAAACATCGTCCAAGCTTGATTTCAAATGTATGCAAATGCAAAACTCACACAACATTCATAATCACTATGTTTTATCTCTTTCCTCTTAACTTTTCTATATTTCATAATAACAAAAACCAAAACGTAATTACCTTTAAGTTCATAATGATTATCATAGTCAATCATGTTCAAAGAGGGAGGGAAATCAGTTAAGTATGTGTTCTAAAGAACTTAATAACAATGATATCATCAAAGCTCGTAATGAGCTAGAATCCCACAAAACAGTCAAGCTCTCTAAGAGTTGAATCACAATGGTGTTCTCAAAACCAAAGGAGGGTTGAATTTAAATAGTAATAACAACATAGCTCAATAAGAGCTTATATAACTATGAGTTGGACAACAATAAAAAATAGAGAGCTCACAATGAGTTGAATATAGCCTTCAAACATTTGAACATACCAAAAATATTCCCAACTCAAAACCAGATCTCAAATATAAAACAAACCCACATGTATTTGGTTCATAAACTCACCAATAATCATTTACACATTTCGTGATCAAATCTTCCCTCAATATTTTCCAAGTTTGATGCATTAATCAAGACCCAAAATAATGAAAACCATAATACATTCAACTATCACATTTTAAAAACCATATTTCAAGTTAAAGCATTCACATTTCTCGTTTTAAAATCAAATATATGTAACCAAAAACGTATTCATTATTTTGAAATAAAACAACAAGGAATGTGATTAAGAAATCCATGCTTTAATCTTCCTTTGTTTACCTTTAATTTCTTTGAAATCCTTCCAACTGAATGCTCCCAAAAACACCATTGAATCATTCCAAATTTATTTAAATAACAAAAATGCCATAGAAACTAGAGGAACAATAATAAAGTCTCCATGCACAGACCAAAAATAGGATTCCAAGAATATCTCCATAAAAATCTCCCTTCTTAGCTCCATGCTGAGATCTCTAACCAAACAATGAAAATTCCAAATGCAATGCAAACAATGCTAATGCTAGGAAGTCGACTTGCATGGTTAGCTTCTTGGAGAAGCTATCGGTTCCCAAGGAACCATACTATCATTAATTCCCTCTTAAATTCCAGTGCCATGCCATGGCCAATACAACTGCTAGAAACCTCCCTCCAAACTAGCAGTTTAAAACTTAATAAACTTACATGGTGGCCAATATATTGTCACATCAAAACTTAAATAATTTTTATGTCACATAACAACCAACTTTCCCAATGCTTGGATGGTCGGTGACCATATTAACCTTATTAACCAATGTTTATGCCAAGCGATCTATGACCCATATTAACCATACACACCAACTTGTTAGCCACGGTGGTCATGAGACCCATTCATATGTGAAATTAAACTTATAAAAATTACTAAGCAATCGATTGTCCTTGACCTTTTTAAAAACATAACATAACCGTTAATCTATCACTATATCAATACATACATTATATATATATATATATATATATATATAAAACTTATTTATTATTAATTAAATTATTGACAAATATATATCCATGTATTCATTAATAACTTATTATATCATCACAAACACTTCGATATGCAACGAGCCATAATGCAATCGATTCAACATCCAATAACTTATACAAGTATTATCGGTTTCACTAAAACAATGTGTATACAATAAGTTGGGATGTTCCATATATTACATATCATAGTAGCAGAGGACATATTCATCAATTATGGGACAAATTTTATAGGTGAACCTATCCACCCTCAAGAAAACCTATCATGCACCTAGTTTCAAGCTCCTAGGTTTCATATGCATGTTTATGATGCTCGACTCAACCTTCTCATTTGATTTTATATCACTATCATACAGTTTAAACCTTTTTGGGACATCAATATGTTCTAAATCTTGACTCCGGTTACTCTTATTGATTTTCTTAAATTTGTGTTGAGTGAAATATCATTCTTACATAATTTTAGGACTAAGATTTTATATTTACTATTCTAAAACTATATCTTAAACATATTGCAATATCTTAATTATATTAACCCTAGTTTTTATATTACATTTTGTTGAGACCATTTTATCTATTAATCTATGCAATCTATAGCTTGTTCCTCATTATTAGCGTTTCATATTTTGATCCAATCTTGTTGACCTTAGGCATGTTATTATTATTTTAAAGGTTGTATCAAAACCCTTCTACATTATTTTGCATACTCAAATGGTTATTTCTTATGCCATATAAGAAAACTAGGTCTTCCACTCCCACTCATCATAATGTTTGATTGAGTGGGACTATCATTAATAATATTCAAGTGTCATTAGTTATACACCATCCTAAAAATGACAATTTTACATAATACACATGTTTATTCATCTATTTATGCTGTTAGTAACAAAAAAGAAGGAAACATTGTTTATGTTGATGATAATGATAAAAATGCATGTCACTAATGATACTATTATCATTGAGGCCATGTCAATCATGAGGGTTACCAATATAAAATTAATGACAACCAAGATCATATTTTCCAACAAATCCAACCTAATTTTCCAATTGATATATTTAATTGAGTTCTTCGAGATAAACCTAATAACATTGATGGAGTCTTGGCATTATAACCCGATGCCCATAAACACCAAACTTCACAAAAATATAAGGTGGGGGAAACATCTATTGAACCTTCAATAAATTCAAATCCACCTTCTATAAGCTATCCTTCCCATTTAGGGGCTATAACTCATGATTCTAGCCCATATTTTCGTGCATCTAATGTGCATACTATGGGATCATTTCATATGGCTCCCTACATAATACATGGCTTGTACTATGGTACTTAACACTTCAAATATTTTTTCACATCCCATTCCTAATTTTTATGTGCAACAACTCCAAGACATGTAAACTCATATTTCTCTTCTTACACAAATAAAATTATAAGTCACTACAAGCTCTATACAGTTAATAATATATTAGCCCCCGAGATCCTCAATTATCCATTACCATTTAGGTTTTCTCCACTCAATTTCTCCTCCTATGATGGAAATATTTATCCCCAATAACATATTTGTGTCTTTATGGCCTCGTCTATGGACTATGTCGGCAATAATACCTTATTAAATAAGTGTTTCCCACACCATCTCAAAACATATTCATTAAATTAGTTATATACCCTTCCTTCAGCTTTTTTATGTCCATTTCAAACCTCAGGGAATAATTTCCTTTCACATTTTTCTATTAAGATTGGTCAAAGAATATAATTTTCCCAAATCATATAAGTCAACCCAAAATATAATGAAAGGGTCTCAATTTACATCTTACACTATAAGATTGTGTTCTCTCGAGGTCCTACGCACATCGACGATGGTGAATTATAGGAAGTGCTCATTGCAAGCCTTATTCCACGAATTAAAGATTGGTCAAAGAATATAATTTTCCCAAATCATATAAGTCAACCCAAAATATAATGAAAGGGTCTCAATTTACATCCTACACTATAAGATTGTGCTCTCTCAAGGTCCTACACACATCGACGATGGTGAATTATAGGAAGTGCTCATTGTAAGCCTTATTCCACAAATTAAATAAAATTTCATATTCTCTACTTTTATATCCTTTGAGGACCTATATCAAAAATTTAAAGGTCTATGAGACCAAGCTCTTTGCAAAAAATATGATAAAATACAACAATAATACACCTTCAACCAATGGAAATAAATTCCAAGTGAAACCATGTTACAAAGACAAACCGAATGAAAAAAATAAGTTTGATTACAAAATCATCAATGTAGAAGAACCAACTCCACCTGCAGTCTAAATTTCAAATTGAAAATATAATGGATCCATTTAGAATAAGTTCTTCAAAATATATTGTAGAAAATCGTAGAGTGTAATCTCATAGATTTGCCTCCTCCCACTATAATCGATATGTCTAGTACAATAAGTGTGAAATTTGATGGAAAGTAGTATTATGAATACCATAGGTGGATTGGACATTTAACCAATATATTATTCACATTACACAAAAAAATCCAAGGGCTAATTGACACCAAGGTTATTTATATACAATACTTGGACACACCTACCAACATAGTGGTTACTCAACCCAATTATATGTTAAAGGTGTTTATTGATCCATTACCTAATCATATGAAGACTCATAAGGGTGATGACATATATTTGAATTATCATATTGTACTTCATTTTTAGACTTGTAAGACTGACCCACATCTTATCAATGAGATTATTAGTTTGACAACAAATATATCATAGTTCACATCAAAGATCACATTTAATGATTTATAGATTTCTCTTGATGATGAAGAAACATCTAGACCTTTATTCATTCAATCACATGACATTTAAAATATAATCATGATCATGATGGTAGCTAGTGGATATAATTGAAACCTTTGCATTATGGCACTTCATGGTACTCTAGGATATATCACACAAGATATCACTGGAACAATAGAAACAATTCAAAAATCTGGTTGACAATGGTAAATGCTACCTAGGTGCATCACAACACCTTTACAAGTTATACCTAAGATGATTACCACATAGTTTTTATTGGTCCCTTCTAATAACACATTCAACATGTTACTTGGATTCACCAAATTTACATTATCCCTTTCACTTTACATATGAACTTAAAGTATGTACACAATAAAATGATGGTTACCATTCCTAATGTTCATTATGAGTATTCTATTAGCCCTATCACAGTGACTGCTTCTATTTTAGCTCAATGGGTGGTGTGTCATACCAAGGCATTGTTAACCAAATTTCCCCTTTGGCCATTTTTTCAACCTCATGCCTTTATAGTTCAAGACTCTTTCTAAACTTCTTGTGTTTGTATATTATATATTTAGCGTTATTTTTATTATTTCCATGTATTGTTAACTATGTTGTGTAGCCCGCACATTATTGAAATGCCTTAGCTCACCTCTAAAATATATTAAGTTCCATGAGACCATATCATGTTTTATTGCCTCGATTTAGATCATGGAATGATAATGATGTCTTCCCTATAACACTTCTTCCTATTACAATAATTTTATACTAGATTTCATTTCCATTTCTCTTCCCCTTTCCACTCGTATCATGTGGTCATCCTACACGTCCTCACCAAGTATTGGTTTGATCCTTAAAATATTATCTAAGTTATATTGTTCTATTTAAAACCAAAAAATACTATATATGTTTATGAAGGCATTTGAAGTCACGAGCCATCATCTAAATCCACCCTATCTTAACTTTAGTTATAATATTTCATCTTGTGCACATTGTTAGTAACCACTAAAACCCACCACCGCTCCTTGATATACCAACAACTTTGTTGACCTACAATCCATTGTCTAGGTATATTTATGGTGTAGTATTCCCTTTTATACCTTCTTCAATTCAAAAAGATAATCAACAAACGTCTCATTTCATTGGCCACATTCTCTTCGCAGCACCATCCACGTAAATTGGTTCATCCACCTCTTCCATGTAGTAGATTGTTTCTACTCATTGTTGTTATTTTGCATTAATGTTGAGCTACCACTAAGCTAAGAGAGCACAATGATGGTAATGGAAATCACCCTAATGTTTTAGATTTGTTGCAGATTTGAATGATAATATATCACATGTAATGGAACTACTATATAATTTTTTATCATCTAAGATCCCTTTCACTATAATCCATATCCTGAAAATCGTATATCCCATTCCATATGTGTTGTTCACTTTCATAATATTCAATTTCCTTCCAAGATCAAATCTTTGTGTCACTTTAGACCTTATATTTGTAATGCCATAAATTTTTTTTAAAAATGCAAGCACACTAAATTTTCAGATTTTATATGTAATGCACAACTAAATATTTCAAGTTTTCAAGTGTATATTGCATAACTATATATTGTGCAGATTTCTAAACAAAACAACACCTTCCAACAAGAGACATTGAAGTAAAAAGTTCATGGTTTCATTTTGATCTCAAATGATAATATTACAAGATTTTAGCCACAATAAAAATAAAAACTTTCTTAGTAAAGACCAAAGTTTACAAGAAGCAATAAGTACAATAATGGTTATTTACAAGAGTGTATAGACTTGACAAGCCACATTTATTTACAAAGTGAAGGCAATGTCCTCCAAAGATGAGAAAGACCAAGATGGCAAGAGGCTCTACTATCTCCAACTTGAACGGCCAACTCCAATACTCCTACAAGAATCCAACTCCAAGAGAACATGGCTTGTTTACCACCCAACCAATAGGCATCATCACATGCCTTTCCATGGTTGGAAGTCATGCTAGCCTCCCCCAAGCCCATGGGAGAGAGGAACTAGCTTCCACAATGTGCACAAGTATAATGGGGATTTACACACAACAAGAAAAACATAAGACCATTTAACCACTTACTACACATGAAAACAACAACATGAGGATAACAAGGTCAACCTCACAAGGGGGAAGAGAAGAAGTAGGATGCCCAAATCAAAGGTGTCCAACCATAGGAGCACCAACAAAACATGCTTACAAAACTCCTTATACCTCCTAATCAAGCATCCTCCTTATTCCTCCTTTTTGCTATAGAAATCCTTCTTGGGAGGATTTTCAAACCCAAAAGGGTTTCCTCACCAAGAATGGGGAAAGGTTCAAGCCATATGAACCTTTCTCCCACCTCAAACCATATGAGGGGATGAGAAGGGACCTTCATGGCTTGACCAACAACCATGAGGTTTGAGAGGGAAATCCCTCTCTCTTCCCCTACATTCTCCAAAAACCATCAATCCAAATGATGGTGGAGAGAAAACAAGAAAACAACAAGAACAAACAAACAACTACATTAACCATACAACTCACAACACATCATTTCACACACACCATTCCATTGATTAAGCATAGTTAACAAGATAAGCACAACTAAGAAGAAGGTTAAGTATCCTACCTCTATAATGCTTTCCAAGACTCTAAGCTTTTCCCTTTGTCCAAGCTCACCTCCAAGCTCCCAAAATTCTCCAAGTGCTCCCAAAAAAATGAACCAAGAAGACCCATTCCTTCCACATGAGGAAGAATAAGAAGAGGAACCCAAAAGTTTCCTCACCAATGGGAAAGTGACAAGTGTCACCCCCTCTCCTCTCAAGAGTCAAAGATTCCAAAAACCAAATAAGTAAGAGTAAACTCACATTTTATCCCATATCACCCAAAATACCAAAAACTAAAATAAAACAAAGTGGAGCAACTTTTAACAATTTCACACAACCCAACCATCTTACATGGATGGTGACTAAAGAGGGAAAAATGGGAGGGAAACTCCCTCCAAACCTTGGAAATAGGCCCCCCTACCTATTAGGTAGGGTCCAAGGGCCCATTTTCATGCTAAGGGAACCCCCAAACTCAAAAGGGGTCCCTAAAAATGCCCAAAATAACCCAATTTCGGGTTTGGCATGCTTGGGCACAAGGGTAGAGGGTGTGGGGTCCACCCAAGGTTCACATGTGGTCCCCAATCCCTTCTACCAACACACACACACTTTCCCAAAACCAACACTTAACTTAAGATAAGATCATTAAACCCCTAAGCTAGTTTACTTAATAAAACACACCCTAAACCTAATTAATTTTACAAAACAATATTACATTACAATTGAGGGGTTCACCCATGGTGCCCAATTAAATACATCTAATCTAAGGCCTCAAACATTTAGCATGGTTAGGACTCAGCCCAGTGGGCCACTTGTGCACAATTGCGTAGCTGCCTGAAACCCATGCTCTCCTATACATGTCACCTGCACACTCATTGCACACATTAACCGCATCTGTCCAATATAATAAACATCATCTACACATCACAAATTCAATCTAACTTATAATGTCCTAACATTATTAAACAATTGATAGTGCAATGCATACAATTATTCACATAGTTTGCCATGAATCACCACCAAATAAAATTGCAACGACATACACTTAGGTTAGCATGAAAATTACCATCATTAAATCCAGAACACTATATCATTAATCAAATCAACCACAAGAGACTAACATCTAATCAATAAATCTACCATATAACCCTGTTAGTGTCATCAACATCATAAGAAATATATCAGTATACGAATCTAGTCCAATTGGCGCTACGCGCCCAAAATGCCATAATGTCCATGAGGATAAAATATCATAGTAAAATGTCCAAAGTCTATCAGAGTCTCAATCAAAACATGTCTAGGAATAAAGGAACCAATAGATAACTGGAGCTATAAAAATGTGGGCACTACAATATTCTTTGCAACAAGGATCACCTTGTCGCTTCTTCATTCACGGTGTGTGTGACTTAGTTCTCGTGTCTTTTCCTCTATTTCCTATAAAGAACAACTCTTTCTCTACGTTCTTGGTTCTTCTTTTCTTTGTATTTTTATTTAATTATCATCTTATGTTTATAGTATTCTAACATTTATATTGATGAATGTAATGCATCTAATTCCTTATTTGATAGTGTAATACAATTGTGTAAATTTGAGAAATAGTGAAGTTGTTACATGGCTTATATTTTTTCTTTTCCTTCCTAATCTTACCTACTATTAGATATCATTTTTAGGACTATACTTGCAATCATTTAATATATTTTGTAATTCTTGAAAAAGCAATCCACATTTCTCGGTGTATTAGCTTCCTTTTCTTTGTTTTCTCTTATCGCTTTTCCCCTATCAAGAATTTAGTTTAGGATTAGTAGTATATTAGGGATATTGAATAGAAAATATAAAGAACCAAATATCTCTAGATCTTTGATTCAATTCATAACTTCCTCACCAGAAGCATTCCAATGTTGTGTTGAAAGTGAAACAAAATTAATGAATTTTTTTCAACCACCAAATTTTTTGGCATGCTTTATGTGACCATTTTTACTCTTGTTATGAAAATTTTCAACGTTTCCAGATATGAAAAACTCTATTTTGAATATTATAACTAAGTTTTTTTGTGTTTCTTATCCTTTTTGGTTTTATGAGCCATATGTAAGTACTTTAATACTCCAATCCACTTTAATTTAGAATAATTAACGGCCTCAACACATTAGAAAAATAGAAACACGAACAAGTTCTTGGTAGAAAATACATTTTGAGTTCTTACAACTTTCCCCAAGAAGGAGAAAGAAAATTTTCCAAAGGGAAACTCCCCCCATCCATTGAACTCAATCCACTCCTACACAAAACATGCCCTTCACTATTTTTAGAGAACCCTTTGTCATATCAACTTCGATGTTGCACGAAGAAATCACCCTTTTTTCACTTTAAATGGAGGCGATTAACTTATATATATATATATGTATATATATATATGTATATATATGTATATATGTATATATATGTATATATATATATATGTATATATGTATATATATGTATATATGTATATATATGTATATATGTATATATATGTATATATGTATATATATATATATATATATATATATTCTAGTGTAATCTAATGTTATAGGAGCAATAAAATGACTGAATAAATGTAACAATAAAATACTAAAATACACCCAAGAAAACTAAACTAGAAAATATGAAACCCTAATGTGCAAGAAGGGTTAAGAAAAGCCTTAGCTGAGTCACATATATCGCGGGATTGTGTTACAGTGTAGACCAGGTGAACAGGAGGAGGAAATGACTGCACAAAAGCCTAATAAAGCATAGATTTGAACTATCTGACTTGACCGGGGCACCTAGAAAGGGATAGGGGTGCTCATGGGCTCCTTGTTCTAATATTTGAGCACCTTGGTCTATGGAAATGGCCGGAAAACCTCCTTTGAAGTGTCACTGGATGTTCTCTTGTGTTCACTTCCTATCACGTGAATGTCATTGTATGATCACCAATGTCATTGTAAGACCTGCAATAAAGAATCACCTACAAAACCCTAGGAAAAACATCAAAACCCTAAAAAATAAAGATATGAAGGGTCGATCAACAACTACCAAATGGATGGGCTTATCACCGAGCACCGCACTACATCTTAGACCTAATGTAGTTATACGTGTGTGTGTGTGTGTGTGTGTGTGTGTGTGTGTGTGTGTGTGTGTGTGTGTGTGTGTGTGTGTGTGTGTGTGTGTGTGTGTGTGCAATCATGCCCTAGGTTACTCTCGTGTCAGTCACACTTTTTGAAATAGTGAGCAAATAACTAGATGTAGAATGTAGTAAATATTTGCATGAAAACAATAGAATCCCCTTTTATGAAGTGTGATGCAAATGAAACAACCTTGTATGCCTTGTGATGGAGCTAGATGGATGCGAATGTAGCTTTAGATGCATTTGATGGATGTAACTCTAGATGATGATAGTATATGCTTAGTGCTTGGTCCCTCATTATGGTCACATAACTTTATATTTATACGATGCTCTTGTTCTAATTTCTTAATTAACCCCAAAAAGGCCTACCACTAAAAATATAGAAAGTTCAAATGGCTAGAAAGTGCCCAAAAGGTGAGAACAAAGTGCAAAGAGGATTAGGGTGCCCCAGTCTTAGCGAGGCACCCCAATCAAAAATAGGAAAAATATAGAATGACAATATAGACTAGGAAAGTGTTGGCGCAAGATCAAAAGTATGACAACAAGTAATGTAAAAATGGCAAAATACATGGGTTAATTATTTATCTTTTCACTTAAGAATCATATGAATAGTAATATGAGACCGAGACTAAATAATGACTTAAAGTACATGATTTTGTGTCTACATTTTCCCCCACTTTATGTTGGTGAGTGGAAATCTCGGTAACATAAAGTAGATAGAGATGCGTACCTGATAATCCATGTAGAATGATGTAGCAAATGTGCCGAAGGACTAGACAAAAGTGTGGATTGACCAAAAGATGGAGCATGGATACTAAAGATGTAAAAGTGTAAAAAGTGATGAGAGTGAACCTAGGGTGGAAGTGCATGTGTAGATGTCAATGTGTGTGATGTACCTACATGGTTAGTATCGTGTGTGTGATATACTCACCATGTGTGTGTTGTTGAATGTTTGCTTCCCATACAGATGAACCTGCAAAAGAGAAGATGATCAAGTAGTCAAATAGTCATGTCTATGTCTAATGTGTAAAAACACATGTATATATGTAAAAATCATATAAAGACATTACAGAAAATGAAAAAGGAACATGTGCACCTAATTCGTGATGAGAAAAAAGGGTGTAGAAAGGATTCGTAAATTTCGGTGAAATGCGGGTTTTTGGGTGATCTCACGCCACTGGACAAAGAAGTGTAGGGAGGAAAGTATGATGTTCCTCTAACTTGTAACCGCTTCCCGAGAGTTGTGAAGAGATATTTGTACTGTCTAGTTTTTTGGTGATCTGACGCCACTGACCGAAGAAGTATAGGGAGGAAATTCTGATGTTCCTCCAACCTGTAACTACTCCCCAAAATGCTAAGGAAAATATTCCCTGTAAAAGCCGTTGTGTATGGATTTTTATAGACTGTCTAGAACTCACTTGTTGTATAACCCAGTGTGTCATGGATGAAAAATATAAAATGAATTATACTAGTACTATGTTGTGTAGTGTGTAAACCCAAATGATTCCCCCTTTGGGGGCACATGTGACATCGCGGATAAGAGAATGTGGTCCCAAAAGAGGACCGATAGCTTAAAACTAAAACTCTTCCCTGCAAGGGAAGGGAATGTGCTTGGTAAAGACCAAGGCACACACAAACAAGTGGCTAGGAAACAAGTGTTAGTACGAACATGCATGTTAAAAACAAGTGTAATCCAAACAAATAATGTGTAAGCTAGAACATAAGTAGATAATGTAAACACCCAAGAAGACAATGTAGGATGCAAAATAAGTTGCAAACATGGGACAACACTCATGGTGTCACAAGACACTCAAAGCCGTAATGGCCGTAAACAAACAAGTGTGCACACAAAACAAAGGGCATAGGTCGTAAACAAGAACAAACAATAACATACAATATAACAAATAAGTATGGAAGCAAATATCCTTGCATAGAAAATGCTACACATGAAGCACCCATTAGCATATTTGAAAGATAAAGTGTATGTCAAATCGTGTATAAACCAAAGTAGTGTGCTATGAACAAAAATGAAACAATAACACTTGTAGTACGAATGTGGATGCCCCCAAGAGGTAGTGTGTCAAGCATCCATGTTGTGTGTAGAATCTTTGTATCTGCGATCACAACTAGAGAGAAAGTGAATGTGTATGTGTGTATGGTAAAGATAATGACATATAAGATATCTATCTAACATGTGTAATAAAGTGAACATGTAAAAGAAAGTGCAAGCAAGAGTAAATACAACCATAAAATGAAGTATGTTGTGGATGGATATAATGAAATGTAGAGTGAATGATGGGAGCCACGTGCCCCTAGAGTGAATGTAATTTTATGCAGTGAGGTTCATTTAATATGCCCTCTCAATAGTAAAAATGAACCATAAATGAGAGTGCGTCATCAGGAAATGGTCGAACTATGTGTTGTGGGTAACACGTTGTGATGATTGTGTAGTGATGAAATGTGACATAGAGATGAATTGTGTGTGACTCTATAGCCTAAGCATATATCACGATAAGATGAATATAAAAGAGTGGAGATGTATCCTAAAGCGTGTACCACTAAATGATGTAAAAAAATGATGATGTAACATATTATGAGATGATGGTAGAAGAAGTGACCATGTAGCCTAAAGCGTATATTACTTAGTCGAGGTATGTTGTATGAGAAAAGATTCAAGGATGAACATATAAAGGTGATGAGGTCCATTTGTGATGTATACCCTCAACATTCCAGTATGGACCATGAGACTAGAGTGCATCATCATGTAGTGATTGCAACACGTAGAAGAAAAAATGTGTAATGTGCATAGTATAATGTATGATGTATAATGCAAGATGCGTAGATGACCTAAGACTAGAAGATGAATAGTAGATGTAACATGTAAGATGTAATAGGTAAGGTGTAGGATTTAAAATGTAAGATGACATGTATGATGTGTGACGATGCGCAATATGTAGTAGCTATGGTGTAGTGTTTGGAGCATGTGTAGAGCATTTATGGTGTATGTAGGAAGACGAACAATGTGTATAAATTGTAATGTAATGTGTAGATGATGTAGGATCATGTGATGATATGAAGTGCCTAAGGTGTAATGACTACTGTGAAGTGTGTGGGGTTCATGTGTAGAGAATACCCTTAATAATCAAGTGTGAACCAAAGTACAAAAGTGCGTAATAGGGGAGTGATGATGCTAAGGTATAGATGAATATGCATATGCTATGATCAAGAATGTACTAATAGGATGGTGGGGGTAGAAGAGATAAGCGTTATGCCCCCTACTTGCATGTGATTGAATGATCTATCTAATGAAAGTGAAGTACAGAGGTCCCATATCCAATGTTGGTGGTGATGAAAGCGTATGACCATGCTCTAGTAGTGGTGGAATAGTAGATAGTCATTGTGTAGGTGAGTGAAAGCCTATGTGCATGTGATGGATGAGTGTATTGCAGATGGAATGGTGTAACAAAATATGTAGGTGATGGGAATCATGCAAAGCATAATGTGGCGGTGATGAAAATTGGCATGGAATGAAGTGAGGTGGAGACCCGTGTCTAGATGCAGTAACCATCCTAGGAATAGGTCTATATCGGTGTGTGGGACTAGAAAAATGATGAAGCCGTATAGATGGTGTGTGAGTAGGTGAACGAGGAGTAGATTGTGCTTAAGGCTCTAGAGGCCATAAAACATTAGAGGGAGAAGATGATGCACTGACGACTTTATGATGAGATCGGGACCATGGGGTAGATGAAGGCATACCATTGATAGTGATATATTGATTATTATGAATGAAATTTAGATGTAAATGATTCATGGAAATGATAGACTATGACTTCTAAATCTTGTTAAGACCTAAGAGCATATCACACCCGTTGACTACTTGTCCCACAAGAAAGGGTACAAGCATAGTAAGAGGTCCTACCATCACGCAAAGTTTGACAAAACCATATAAATTGTTCATTAGATATGAGATGTGTGAACGCGGATAACCGATAGCATCAAGAAGTGGCATAGAACATGCAATGATAGGCCATGATGGATCAACCTTAGTATTAATGATATGGAAAAATCTGATAGAAGCACTAATATGTAAATGATTAGAAGAGAACGTAGCATGGTTATCATAATCAGAGAAAGAAATAACCAAGGGAGAAATGTCAGTGTTAGCAACTAAGAAATCAAGGCCCCCCGATTTAGGTGGAAGACTTGTGTGATAAGTATAATTAGCCGATGAATCAACAACTTTCTTGTTGTGTTGTGGAGGTGGTTTACCAAATAATTTGAGCTTACAATTTTAATTAATTAGTGGAGAGTTTGTAGGCTCATGAAATTCAATCTTGTTGTTGTTGTTGATGAGATCCTAGATGATGGTGCGGATTTTGAGACACCAATTTGTAGAGTGCCCCACACAACAAAGTGATAATCATTATGGATCTAATTCAATGGATATAATTCAATCAAGTGGAGGAAGCGTGATAAGATTGCTTTTAAGAATTTGTTATAAGATGAGTTGTGGGGCAATAGGAAACTTGGTGAATGTATGCTGAGGTGGCTATGACTAAACTTCTTTATTAGTAGCTACCACATTGATAGTGATTTTTGCATCAGTAGGTTTAGTTGTAGATGATTTAAATGTTGAATTAATTTGAAAACGTGCAGAGGAAGATGCTTGCTCTTGGTATTTAAGATTTCCTATGGATAAAAGCTTAGTTTCACAAAGCTTGAGGGTATGACATAGTTGATTGAATGAAGGAGAAGTCTCAAAGAGTACACTTTCTTAGAGGGGTGGTAGTAGAATCTGTAGGAATAAATCCTAAAGGTCAGAGTCTACAAGAACATTTGACATATTGGCTAAGTTTTTTTTGTATCTTAAAACATAATTTGCTAAGTGTTCATTGGATCCCTATTTAAGTTGTGCAAGTTAGGCAGATGAGATCTTAGAGATGATATTGATAGAGAAGTGAGTGAGAAAATCATCGGCTAGATGCATAAAAGAGGTTACCGAATGGACAGGTAGGTCATAAAACTAACACATCACATAATCATGAAGGCTACTAGGAAAAATCTTAGTTAGAAGAATTTGACCATTCAAAAATCTTGACAAGCCACATGGAATGCTCGAGGTGCTCTTGTGGGTCACCTTGGCCATTAAAAATAGGTAGTTTAAGGGTAAAGAAATGTGGTAGGAGCGGATAAGTGGATATAACGGGTGCGAATGGAGTATGTAATAATAGAGTGGAATCCAAATTATCCCGCCATAATTAGTGAATTTGTGCTTGAAGGTCTTGATAAAGGGAGGCTAGATCTTGAGTGCTAGTGGAGGGAGGCTGTTGTATATGAGAAATAAGAGGTGGGATATGGTGATTATTAGGAGTAGGGACAGAAGCAGGAATGATAGAAATAGACAGAAGAGTAGAAGAAAGCAGTTGGGTAACAACTGTGGTGGGAATAATGACAGACACATTAAGCTCCGCAAGGTTTGTAGCTTCCTCATGAGAAGCATATAAAAACAAGTCTAGATCTTGAGGATGCTCAATGATATGATCATTAATGGATTTAAGATGAGCTTTGGTAAAATCTTCAGAAGATTGAGCCATAGTAAAGAAGAGAAAGAGAGCCCTAAGTGGAAGGTGGTGTCGAGTGTGGGTTCACCAAAATGATTAATTAAAATAAATATATATTCTAGTGTATCTAATGTTGTAGGAGTAGTAAAATGACTGAATAAATGGAACAATAAAATACTGAAATACACCTAAGTAAACTAAGCTAGAAAATATGAAACCCTAATGCACAAGAAGGGTTAAGAAAATCCTTATTTGATTCCCAGATGTCATGGGACTATGTTACACTGTAGAACAAGTGAACACGAGGAGGAAATGACCGCACAAAATCCTGAGAAAGCATAGATCTGAGCTATTTGACTAGACTGGGGCACCTGGAAAAGGATAGGGGCGCCCGTGGGTGCTCTGGTCTGAGATATGATCGCATTGGTCTATAGGAATGGCTAGGAAACCTCCTCTAGAGTGTCATTGGATGTTCACCTGTGTTCACTTCTTGTCATATGAATGTCGATGTATGATTGCCAATGTCATTGTAAGACCTGCAATAAAGAATCACCTACAAAACCCTAGGAAAAACATCAAAACCATAAATAAGAAAGATGGACTTATCACTAAGTGTTACACTACATCTAAGACCTAATGTAGTTCTAGGTGTGTGTGTGTGTGTAATCGTGCCCTAGGTTTCTCTTGTGCTAGTCTCACTTTGTGAAGTAGCGAGAAAATAATTAGATGTAGAATGTAGTAAATGTATGCATGGAAACAATAAACTCCCATCCTATGAAGTTTGATGCAAATGAACCAACCTTGTGTTCCTTATGATTGTTCTAGATGGATGCAAATATAGCTTTATATTCCTTTGATGGATGCAACTCTAGATGGTGATAGTAGATGCTTAGTGCTTGGTCCCTCATTATGGTCACATAACTTTATATTTATATGGTTCTCTTGTTCTAATTTCATAATTAACCCCGAAAAGACCGACCACCAAAAAGATAGAAAGATTAAATGGATATAAAGTGCCCAAAAGGTGAGAGAAAAGTGCAAAGAGGATCGGGCGCCCCAGAGGGGACCAGAGTGCCTAGGGCGTCCCGAGTCCCCCGGTGGGTGCCCCAATCGAAATAGGAAAATACGTAATGACAACACAGACTAGGCAAGCACTGGTGCAAGATCAAAATTATGACAACAATCAATGTAAAAATGGCTAAAGACATGGGTTAATTATAACTCTTTTCACTTAAGAATCATATAAATAGTAGTATGAGATTGAGACTAAATAATAACTCCAAGTGCGTGATTTTGCGTCTATAGGAGGTAATCCTCTATCTTTAATTGCAAGAATGATATCCATATATCTACTTTTAAAATCCTCCCATACTTGACTGGAAAAAGTGCAATCACCCCTTTGACCACATCCACGATAGTTCTAATTTATGCTCAATTCACTATGTCATTCAAGATGATGTGTTTGTAAGTTTTTTAATTACTTTTCCCAAAGGAAAATATCTTGATTGGTATATAATTATTCCCCCTTACTTAGTGCACGATTGGGATGAACTAGGAGAGTGTTGGAAAATAATTTTATCATATGCAAAATATGGACCTATGACAACAATATTGTGGGATGAAGTTCTTCCTCTAATATATGAGGAAGCTCCCATTATTGAAAAAAACTACATGAAAATGATATATACATTATCTACACTAATATGTCCTTGGGGTTTTAGGGATTCCATTCACAAATTTTGAAACTCGTAAAAAAGGAAATAATATAGATAGTAGGGAAGTAGAGTGAATAAAATAAGAATACATATGAAGGAGAGAAATGAAGACTTGCACTTTCTAATAGGAAAATGAAAAAACCTATTTTAATCACACACAAATAATTAACAATAAACATAATTTGTTGGAATAACAAATTTGTAAAGTGAGAGGTAATAATTCATTTGATATAAGTGGAAATGGTAATCAAAAGATCAATATGCAACATACATTTTTAATATCCATCTATATTCTCTTATTGAAAATTTTTAATACAAAGCTTCAAAATTTCTCTCTATGATTTCTCCCTCACCAAAAAATTCCCTTGATAAATACATATTTATAGAAAATTACCTCCTAAATTCTAACTACATGCAAGTTTGAAAAAGTCATGTTTCTAAAAATAGAAATTGTCATAAAAGCGTGCACTTGTTACAAATATAAAGTGACATTTTACAAACATGGAAATACCCGACATAGAATTTGTAATTGACTTGGTTTAAATAGTTGCAAATCAGGGATTTTCCCCTACACATTCTCATCTGGGCTTGTTATTTTTCATCCTAGACTTCAACTACCTTCTCTTTAGCAACTTGAATCCCTTATTTGTAGCCATCAAAATTCAATAAGATTTCCATGATTTACTTTTCATTTGAATTTATAGTCTATAAACTGCATACTTGGCAATCCATAGCTACATAAATCATTCATGAAGGAACCTTCTAGAGTGTCCTCGTGTCTTTTCAAGTTTATCATAATTTTTGATATTTCAGAAACCATTGAATTAAATAAATATTAAAACCAATCCTTGGAGTTGACACTTTTTTATCAGCTTCCTGAATTTGTCTTTGATTGTTTAAATCGGGAGGATGAGTCATTTCTTAGTATAAAGAGTCCAAGGAACATTTTTAATGAACTTGTCAATTTCATCCACCCCTTTAAACCAAATTTAATTTAACTTCTCAACACATTATTCTAGTATACAAATCTAAAATTTTGGCAACTGGAAGCTCCCTTTGTTCCCCATGATCCTCCTCACTTGGGACTCCTTAAAATACAAGAGTGTCAAATTTAACTCATTGAATCATCTCCAACTTAGGTAAGTACTATTATAGCATATTGACCTCATTTTCAAACTTATCCCATGTTTTATGTGTTGCTTCAACCTTTGAGTTGGTTTCTGCATAGACAATCATAACGACTTCAATGGATTTTTCTCCCTTTGCGATCAAAATTTCTAACCATTACCTTGGATACTTTTTTCTGCCACATTTAGATTATTGACATTGGTTAGTTGTGGCATAGGTTTAGATATAATAGAGTACTAGATTGGTTTGGTTATGTTTTACACAAATGTGGTAAGCTAATCAACCTTATCTTTTAGTAATTATTTAGTCATCTAATCCTTATCCATGTTCTCAAAAAGCATGCCAATGAAAGATGTCACATCTTACTTTGTACCTTCATGCTTAATTTTTCTTAGATACACATTGGAGATCCGATACTCCTATATTGAAACTTCCTCCTTAATTATCTTGGAGGAAATACAATATTTGCTTACCACTTTCCCTTATCATTGATGACAATTATAGAAATAATTTTAGGTTCCTTCAATATGTGGGAGGAAGAGATACCAAGTTCCAAGGTGTTGAAATTTATCACTTCTTCATGGTAAAATTGACTTCTTCTTAAACCATATTATTAATCCTTGGTCCAATTCTAGATGTATCACACTAGTATACCAATTAGGTATATGTTCCATAGTTCTTAAGGGTTATGGAAGACATGATTGATCATCAACATTAGCCACATCATCATCAATGTTATGATAAAAATAAAGATCACACATATGTTGCACAAAATAAATCCGAAGATTATATTGACTAGAAACATATTGCAATATTTATAGATATTTGTCAACAAGGTTACAAGACGATTACAACATTGTAAGAGCTTAATAACAAGTGTAAAAACTTTCCCTAAATAGAATGATGAGATTTACAAGTACAACGACTTCATAAAACATAAACAAGATGACACAAAATCCTTACGCAAGTGAAACACTACCACTAATGACACCTAATCAACACACTAATCACATGTGTTGTATTGAGTATAATGATGAATTAACTATGAAATAATAACAATGCATTATTATTTATGTCATTCCCCCTTAACTAAGCATGATATTAAGTGAACAAGTGAGAAGTTATTTGAATTCCTTGTATTATTCATGTTTAAGAGAATTGGTGAAGATATATGAATATTTTTTTTTTTTTGGAAAATTGGAGTTATATGTTGTGTTCTTTAATTTTTTTGCATATGTCATGAATTTACATTTCAATGTGCTTGGTACGTTCAAAAAATGTTGGATTACGAAAAGGTTTTATCACACCTTCATTGTAATAATACAAGATGGTAGGAAAATTCTGTAGAACACCCAAACCTTCAAGAATGTGACATAGCCATATCACTTCACAAACAATTCTTGCTACAAGATAATATTATGATTAAGTAGAAGAATGAGAAACAACATTATGATTCTTTCTCCCCCATGATATAAGACAACATTTAAATGAAAATACATATCTAGAAGTTTCCACTTCTTGTCATCAATTTTTCTTCCATAGGTGTAGAGATAGATTTGCAATCCCTCATCCTAAATTTATCGAATATTATCTTGGCATACTTCATTTGACTTGCAAAAATTGATTCTCTTTTTGTAATACTTTCAATCCAAGATAATAGTGGAGAAGCCCAATATTTTTCATGTACAACAATATTTTAAAATTTTCCTATGTTGCATTAATCATAGTCACTGAACTACTAGTGATTACTAGATCGTCAACATAGACTATTACGATCACCACCTCCCCCATTACTTTTTGAGTAGAGATTAGGATTGTAAGGATTTATCTTAAATCCATTTTGAATGATATGCTCATTAATCTTGATGTACCATTGTCAAAGTTCCTAGTTTAAACCATATAGTGACTAGATGAGTCTACAAAATTTTGTTTTTTGATTTGGAGTGACAAACCTTCTAGTTGTTTCATGTAAACTTCTTCTTGAAGATCACCATTCAGAAAAGAAATCTTTACATCAATTTGGTGGAGTTTCTATCCCAATTGTGTAACTAGATCAAACACCATCTTAATTTTTTGATCTTATCCACAGGAGAAAATTTATCCTTATAATCAATGCCTTATCTTTGTGCATACCCATTTGCAACTAGTCTTTCCTTATGCTTGTCAACACTTCCATTTTCCTTGTATTTGGTTTTCAAAACCGATTTACAACCAATTGCATTCTTTCCAAGTGGAAGATCTACAAGCTATCATGTGTTGTTTTTTTTTATCAAGGATTGATATTCATCCTCCATTGCTTCTTTCCAAATTATTAACTCTAGTGTTTCTTGAACCTTGGCGGGTTCATTTGTTTCAAAAAATCTACTCATCAAGGCCATGTTGATTTTTTCTCTTTCTTTGCTCTGAATTATTGGTCCAAAATCAGATGTGGTTAGAACACTATCTTGTTTAGTGTCTTTGATCAAATTTGTACACCACCTTGGAATATGTTATGTTGTGGGGCTTGAATTGTACCATCAATCCCATTATCATTTTCATCATTTTCTACATCATCAAGGTTGATCACAGGTTTATTTTTTAATTTTTATTTGAATTCATGGGGAATGAACTTGAAACACTTCTCTCATCAAACTCAACACTCCTACTTATGTAGATATTTCTTATTTTTGGATCCACGATTTATATCCTATAGAGTTTTCATCATACCCAAGAAGGATGTAAGTGTGGACTTATTTTTTTAACTTGGTTGATTTCTGTTTGGGGATCAACGTGTGTGCTTTACTTCCAAAAAACCGTAGATGTTTTACTAAGGATCTCTTATTTGACCATGCTCCATATGGATTCATGTTATTAAGTGAAAATATTGGTGACTTATTCAATAGATATAATAATATTTGTGTTGCTTCCACCCAATATGTTCTTGTCAAACATGCATACTACATACCATTTCTATGATAGTGTGGTTTTATCTCTCCGCAACACCATTATTCTATAGGATGTAGGGTGATGTAATTTGACGATGAATACCATTTTATTTCAAATATATAGATAACACTTATTTCACTAAATCAAGACTTATTACAGTCCGAGCTATTAAAAACCTCCAATATTGGAATATGAAATTACTAGTTTTGGATTCCAAAATGTTAAATATTGGAATTATCTGACTCCAAAATCACACATATTGGATTCCAATATCGCATATATTGGAATCTAGAATCACATATATTAGAATCTAAAATCACATATATTGGAATCCAAAATCACATATATTGGAATTTAATGCACTCCAAAGTCCCATATACTGGAATCAAATTCAAAATATTGGAATCCGACATTGATATGCAAAATAATAAACTAAACATGTCTCTTTCTGAGTGAGCTAACAGTGACACAACTTAAATTATTCCTTTGGAATAAAACTTCTTATCAGTTTTACAATTTATTTAAGATTAAACTATGTAGTTGTTGGAAAATCATTTAATGATTTCAGGGAATCCATGTAGATCTTGGGAAAATATTTGAATGAATTCATGGAAGCCAACATTTCTCTGCAAAATAATAAACCGGTCATGTTTCCTTTTTATACGGGCTAACGGCCGCTAGCTAATGACTTTCAAGAGATGTGAGACACTTAAAGAAATGGGAAAACTCGAGAAGTCAAAATAAAAGGAGAATCATTGAGTTCAAGTATAAACACTAAAAAACCTATAGAACCTAAAACAGAAATAAGTAAATGACTCCATAGAAAGAAGGAAAGATGCTTGCTTTTAAGTCTGTCTTGCTTTAATTTTTTTTTAAAAGTCTCCCTTAGAGTGGCCCATTCGACTCTGAGAATAATATTATCATAACCATATGCATTAAGCTTATTGATAAATCTCTAAGCATCCTCCCTGTTAACAACATTAACAAGACCAAATCCCCTTCTAATCCATGTGCCACGTAGACACACGTGACATGTCCAAATGATTTGAATGGATCATGCAGATTGACATCCCTCGTGGTCCTCGGATGGATTGGTAACTCAAATAGAATTTTCATCATTTCAATGGTGCATGTTGTTTCCAGAGCGGTCCATGCTGCCCTTGAAACTGGGAGGTGCCTAGCTGCAGAGGTAGCACTAGCCCCGCCAATGATGCTTTCGCGGAGGTGTGGCCCTCGATGACCTTATCCCTTAGTAAGGTGTTTGTGGCATGGGCGGAGGAAATATCCTTGTAAGGGAATTTTGATGTGTAATGATCGCCCTTCTCACTGCGGATATGACAAACTATGAGCACCACACTTCCCTTGGAGCGAGAGAGGACAAACAACACATCTTCGATGGACTTGGAATTGTCAGCCTTGGATCCCAATGGGTGGGTTCGCTCTAGTAGGGTTCCTTGTTGGTAGTGACACCAAACTTGTGCCACTCGTAGCATTCGAGAGTGCACTTATTAAGGCACGATTTTTTCAATTTTCTAATGCGCATGGTAGTGGTGCGAACCACCTTCTCGGCTTGCTAATTGAACTTGTATTCGAAGATCTTCTTTGTCCAGCTTGATGATATTCGGTGGTGGTAAAATAAATTCCTCATCTTCATTATCCTCCTATTCAATATCCCCACATCTCACTCTGTCGGATGCCATCATGGTCGTCCCTAACTCAAGAAATAGGAAAATTCAGGAAATCCTCACACATCTGGAGTAAACCTTAAGGGTTTTTAGACACTCAAATCTTCCTATAAATAAAAATAAACAAATGTTTCCATGAGAAAAAATGTCAAAATGAATTTTAAATATTAAGATTTGATAGGTTTTCTTTAGAGAAAACAAATAAATCATTATACTAAAGGAGGCAAGTCAAAATAAAAGGAGAATCATTGCGTTCAAGTGAAACATAACTTATCCTATCAACACTAAAAACCCTACAAAACCTTAACAAAAATAAGTAAAAGACTCCATAGAAAGATCTTTGATGATCTTCTTCATCTAGCCCGATGATATTCATCGGTGGTAGAATAAATTCTAGATCTTCATTAACCTCCTATTCAAGCTCCCCACATCTCACTCTATTAGATGCCATCACTGTCATCCGTAGCTTAAGAAAAGGGAAAAGTAGTGAAATCCTCCCGCGTCTGGAGAAAATTTATCACTAGTTTGTAGACACTCAAATCACTGGTTATCGTAATAAAACCCTACAAATAAAAATAGGAATACTTATGCTCACGTAATTTTCTTGTCAAGGGAAGACAACACATCTCCACTAGATTTACAATGGATGTGAACCTACTAGAAAAATATGGTACAAACATTTACCCTACTTTGCTAAATGGACTATTCATGGAATTAAGTAAATATATAATCATCGCTATTGCATTGATGTAATTCGTAGGTCATGATTGTTCATTAGCTACATGTTGTTGAATTGTCTGGTCTTGGAACCAAGACCTCTTAATTTTAGAAGGTTGGTTTACAATAATGTGTGTGTATGAATATGTATAACCCATTCATGTAAAGAGTGCAATACATAATGCTTTTCTCATTCTCCTTAATCATAATCTAGCATGTGTGTGTATCATGTAAAACTATAAATCGTCTCCTAGTGTTCATATATATTTGAAGAGTGTCATTCAAATATATATATTTTAATTTGGTTTAATCCCCACAGATATACTAAATCATCAAGTATCGAACAACATAGAATAACACTAGATAGCACAAGACACTCTCTTATGAGAACATGTTTATTAGAAGAACAAAGAAACCAACTCAAATCCTTTATATCATCATTTACATTAAATTCGGTGGAAGACATCAAACAATACATAACTTCAACATATTGCATTGTCTTAAGGGGTAAAAAAGTAGAATACAAATCATCTAGAAAAATATCACAACAGTTAAAATTATCTTCTTAGATAAAAAATTAATCAGGCAAATAAAATGACCTGCAAGGATTCAAATATGAGTAAAATAAGTTCAAATAAAGATTTGTTATAAGTACAAAAATGATTTCTCAATAGTAAAAGGTAAAATTAAAAGTTTAACTCTGAATTTTCCAAAATATACCATAAGAACAATGTCAAAATGATTTTAAAAATTAAGATTTGATAGATTTTTTTTTTCTAAAAAAACTAAGCATTATATTAAATGAGGCAATTCAAATAAAAATCTAGAATGACATGGTTCAAGTGAAACAAACTGATCCTATCAACACTAAAAACCCTAAAACAGAATCATCAAAAGACTCCATAAAAAGAAGGAAAGATATCTAATTTCAAGTCTACCTTGGAGTGGCCCATTCGACTTTGAGAATAAGATTATCATAATGATAACCATTAAGCTTATTGATAGATCTATGTGCGTCCTCCCTGTTGACGAAATTAACAAAAATAAACCCCCTACTAACCCCCGTCTTCTGATCCATGGCCACGTAGACACGCGTGATATGTCCAAATAGCTTGAAAAGCTTATGCAGATCAACATCCCTCGTGTCCTCGAGATAGATTGGTAACTCGATCAGAATTTTCATCATTTTTACAATGTATGATGTCAATGGAGTGATCCACACCACCCTTAAGAATTAGAGGGACACAGGTTGATCTCCCAATAGCGGAAGAAGTGGCGTGACTGGCGCTTCTCTTCCATCTATCATGAGGCCCTCAACGACATTATCCATTGTTAAGGTGTCTATGGCACCGGTGGGGCGATATCCTTGTAACTGCATTTTGATGTCCAGTGATCACCCTTCTTACCATAGATATGGAAAACCATGAGCACCGCACCACCCTTGGAGCTAGCCATGATGGACAACGCATCTCCACTAGATTTTGAATTATCAGCCTTGGATCCTGGCGGGTGGCGGCGCTTTAGCAGGATTTATTCTAAGGAGATGCCTAAAAATTTCACCAAGGGTTCTTGGTTGGCAGTAGTGCTGAACTTCCACCACTAGCGGTGCTCAAGAGCGCACTTGTTAAGGTGTGCTCTGGCCACTTTGCGGATGTGCGTGGTAGTGGTTTGAACCACCTTCTATCCATGATAATTGAACTTGTATTCCATGATCTTATTCACACCATTTTCATCTGGCCCAATAATTATCGGTGGTGGTAGAAGAAAATCTAGGTCTTCATTATCCTCCTCTTTAACTTTCCCCCATCTCACTCTACCGGATGCCATCACTATTTCTGTTTTATACTAGCTAGCGGTCGTTAGGCTTTATTTGTTGCTTTGGAATAAGGTTTTTAACAGTTTTAAAATGTCATTAACATTAAAACATGAAGATAATGGGAAAAAAATCTAATGATTTCATGGAGTCCTACATTTGTGCGTAAATTAATAAACCGATGATGTTTCCTTTTTATATGGGCTAACAGCCACTATGCTTAATTTTTGTTTGGGAATAAGTTTCTTATCAATTTTAAAAATTCCTTAAGATTAATCTATTCGTTGAAAAGATTGTTTAATAATTTCCGATGATGTTTCCTTTTTTGACTTCACAAAATTTAATTTTTGTTATCAATAATTTTCTTATCAAAATTAATAACTCCTCCTGCCATGTCCTAAAATACATTAATTAATTAATATTTAATTAATTTATTATCCTTTATTTGATAAAATCATTTTTTATTAAATTTGGGGTTTTTAATTAAATAACTATTAATATAATAATTATTAAAAGTCATTCGACAAATTTTTTATTTTATTGTCGGGAAGTAAGCTTGTGCTTCCAATGCAGGAATGCCAAATTGGCTTCCCGAACCCGATTTCCCCTTTCCTGGAAAATTTATTTTAATTTCCCGCTTGTGGGATTTTCTCCACCAATTGCCAAATCAATGAATTGGCAAATGGGCAAGAAATCTCCCGATTTCCCACATGGGGAAATTGAATGGAGATTGCCAGCCCACTTTGCCATTCTTGTTGGCAATTGGCCGTTGCTTTCCCCATTTCCCCTGGCAATTAATTCCACTACCCAGGAAGAGGGGAAGTCGGTTTAGCCTTCATAAATTCCTCCATCGGACTCGTTGGAAAGAGTCATACGAGGCTTTCTAAAATTGCTTCTTATTTCTTATTTGAAACATAATATTTTATCACATCCCTCAATGAATCATCACACATTCACAAAGCTAGATATTGAAGAGGCTCTCCACCTGAAGGAAAAATAATAAAGAAGACAAAAAATTCCCCATGCATTGGCGAGAAAAAAACAACAGTTACAAGAAAAGGAGGAAATCCACGCCATTTTTTGGAGAACAATTTTCAAAAAAAAACTACAGAAAGAAATAAAGAAGGCTCAACATGAAAAGGCAAAATAAATTTTCCACGCAGGAGGAAAGGACAATAAGTAGGCCACTCATCCATCCCGCATTGCATGACAACAAGGCAAAAAGACAACCACACTTAGGAGTTAATAGAAAAAAGTATGGCCATGCAAAGTTGTAAAGACCAAAAAAAGAAGATTCCACGCAAAGAAGATTAAAGTCATTATAAAAAAAAAAAGAAAAAAAGAATACCCACGTGCATGTTAAAAGAATACCCACGCATAAAGACACAGAAAAAAGGAAATTCTCACATTTGCATAAGAAAGAGAAAAAAAAAACTAGAATTTCACAACACATCTGACCAAAATAAGTAAAATCATTTTTATTCATAAAAAAAAGATTCAATGCATAAGAAAGAAATATCTACGAACAAAAATCAAATGTTTCAAAAAGAAAGGATAAGTTCCAAAGCGCAAAAGGAATTTCCAAGGAGAAAAATAAATCCAACGCCTAACCAAAGAAAGAAGACAAAAAAAAAGAAGAAAAGGAGAAGAGTTTCCATGCATTGAAAAATTTGAAGGAGGAGCATTCAAAGATAAAACAAAAAATTTCCATGCATTGACACAACATTCTCAGATAGTCCAAAACAAAGAATAAAAAAAAAAAGGAGTTTCCATGCCAATAAGTTCAGAGGGGGAATAAAAGAAAAAATAAATCATCAGGGCATGTGGTAAATCAAGAGCAAAGGAGAATCCCACGCCTTCACTTTCAGCAGAAGATTTCAACACATTTCAAAGGAATCTTTTTTCCACATGCAAGTTGTGAAAAATTGAAATTTAGAGAAAAGCAATCCACACATACCACAATATAAAAAAAAAGTGTATTCACGCATCGCTCAGAAGATCGCAAGGAAGAAGTGAATCTCAAAGTACACGGTTATTTAAATCAGGCCATTTTTACACATACCAGGGAGAATTTTCTCTAAAAATTAAATAAAAATCGATATTGAACTCGGGTGATTTCGTTTATTTAAAATAAATAAATAAAAAAAAGTTGTCGCCCGAGTCGAAAATTCAAACCTAGTCTCGGTGTGTGATTTTGTAAACAAGACTAGTTATTATTATTATTATTGTTTTTAAAATAATAATAATAATAATAATAATAATTAAATAATCATATTGTTCTTGCACCGATGGGGGGGTTTCGAGACTGAGACCCGACCCCACTTGCATTGTTTTATGTGCCCAGTCATTTTTCTGTGAAATTCATAATGGCTAAAAATCTAACAAATCTGCAGGAAGATCGAGGAAGCCAGTGGAGAAATCAAACAAATCCATGCTCAAGTATGAATTCCAAGGAATCATCCCTCCCAGTTCCATTAAGTCAACATATGACAATATCACTAATACAAATTTGGGTCACATCAATGTGCAACAATTCTGTGAACGGGTGAAAACTGAAGGCAAAACCATATTCTCGGATAGGCTTTACCATAGTGGTCTACCCCAAGCAAAACATTTCTGTCTCGGTGCAATGTCCAGAGTTGGTTATCGCTTGTGCGAGCATTATGATCCCGAAAGACAAGGAATTTTTAAAGATAACCGTGAGCCTTTCCTCTTAATCACACCAAGCATATTGAGGAATTGCTCGACATACCTGACTTTCCTAAGAATGCAAATATCACTCACTAGTCAGCACAAGAATTTTGGGATGAAGAACCCCTTAGATGGAGCAAGATGGTTAATAACAACTGGTTAGTAACCAAGAGGCCTCGAATTGATAGGCTTCCCAAAGAACTGTACCGCGTTGAGTTTGTGGAAGAAATCGGGGACATGATTACTCTCCTAAGTCAAGTTTTCGGTTTACCCTCTGCTAGGATTTTCCACCCATGGATGTATCAGTTTATCTGTATCATCCTTGCCAAGAAAGAGTTTGTGGATTGGGCCACCATCATCAGTAACACCCTTCACAAACAATTGATAGAAGTTAAGATGACTGGATGCTTCTACATGACATCGTATCTGACTTATGCAGTAGCAAGAAGAAAGCTATTTTCGGGACTTGAAACAAGAGGAGTCATGGGGCCGTCAAATAGTGTTTTTCATTATTACCCTCAACTCAGTTTCAAAAATAGCTCTCACCATTTTAGAAGAGTCAACGATGCATTCACCTTCCGCGTGATTCGGAACTTGAATCGAATACTAGAGGAAAGATTTTCTAAAGAAGCCATGAGTGTCATTTCCCAATGGGGAACCTGGTTTATTCAATTTTCATCATTTTCCTACATTCACGTGAGTGGCTTTGCTTGGTACCCATGGAAGCTTCCTAAGTACGTCAGTGATAGATGGGCATTAATGGAGCTTTGCGACAAACTATTCCAAGTTCACTATCTTCTTAGTGACAAGCACCGTTCAGGAATTCATTTCCCAATCCAAATCGGGAATACCAATGTCCAAATCTTTTCAGTGCACAACTCATGGAAAAAGAGTTCACCCTCATCACAATCCATCCATATGTGAAGAGAGCCCAGTTTGATATCAATGGATATATGCAGAAGATTCTGGGAGCAAAGTATCAACATAACCCTACCATGGAAGATTTATGGGCTGCCTGTTCGACGAACATGAAGTAAGAAGATGAGAGTTTTCTCACCTAACACTTGCTCAGATCAAGGCCTTCCGCATCAAGAACCCTCCCGATTCATTCATAAATGATGATGAAGATGTCATTGATCCCTCATATGATGCAGTTGCTTTTACCCCATTGCCTCGAATCGACTGGACCAAAAGAGATGAATTTTCTCTTGATAGCAAGAATCAACCAATTCTTGAAAGAAGCATATCTTGGTATGACAGAGAACTTGCCAAGTTACAATCAATTCAAGATCATGCTTCAGGATCACAAAAATTTCCAACACGAGGAGGCCTTCATTCAACCAAAGCCTCTTCTCGATCAACCTCTGTACCATCCAATCATACACAACAAGCAAGAAAGGAGTGGTTTCCAAAATCCACTTCACTAAGTAACGTGTCACGAGGAGAAAAATCTAAAGATCCTAACCCCGAAGAAGGAAGAGAGCGTGTATCAAGATTTTCTACCTCGAGTAGAGATTCTTCTACCCACATTGTTAATAGTGCTCAGAAGCTCGTGGCAAACGATCCTCAACCATGCTTTGAACAAGCATCCACTCAGGTGTAGGTAATTCAAATATCAAACACTTCGAGCATGTAGTTCATGAAGGGATTTCCCAAAATCTCCCAAATAATCAAGAGGTGGATATTGAGGTTGTTTCTCCTCAAATCGAGGTCGTAGATAGGATTCAAGTAGGATCTCATGATGTCGAGAACAATGAGAATATTGATTTGAGCTCTAGGATTTTGTATGCGGAAATAGTGCATGATACTCCTTCCTGGGTTGATTCTGAGGTTAAGAAAAGGAAGAGGGTTGTCAAGGCAATTGACATTGATTTTGATGCCCTTTTCAAACTTTCAAATGACATCATTCCAAAGAAGCCTAAGGTGCTTTCTCGAATAATGGTGGATAATGACGGAAATAGATTTGCAGATCTCACCATCCCACAAGTTGATAAGGAGCGTGATGCCATGACACCTGCTGATTATGAAGTTTCCAGACTTGGACTTGGGAGGTCTACATTAGAAAGTGACATGGTGATGGCTCGAGATTCAATTGATATCGTGCTAAAGAGACTTGAGAAATATAAGTCTCAAAACTCTCAGCTCAAGGCCGAAAAGAATCAATTGGTGGAATATGTTCAACATTTGATAAATCCCATATCATCCACTTTCCCAGTACCTGATGCAGTGGCTGCCCCTGATGAAGAAACTCTCAATTTTCAAAAGAAATAAACACATTAGGCCATGTCACTAAAACTTGGCTTTCAGAGATTCTCGTTTTAGGCCAAGGGATGATCAAGACCGCGTTAAGCTTCATGAAGATGTTAGTGCGTATCTTGATCCAATTCTTTCTTTCAAAGAAAACTTTTGTTTCTAATATATCAAATTTGGATGAGATATTGCCCAGTTTGTAGGAGATGACAAGTATGGAATCCTCAGTTTTAGCCATTGAAGGAATTCTCAAATTTGAACATCGAGGGACACGTTTTCTTTGGTGTCTGCATCTCAAATCAAGGAAGACACTTCTCAGGATTCTATGATCCATTATGAGAGCATGTGCAATGAAGCCTTCACTTCACTCTCCTTGATTCAAGAATTCATAGCTGAGATTCCTTGCAACCTCGTAAATGAGCATAATCAAAGGTGTTCATCGGAGCAGGTGGAAGAGCAATTTTCACAATTGTTTAAGGACATGTACACTCCCGCCAACAATTTCTCGTCAGTTTCAATGGAGCGGTGCATCAAATTAAAGAACTTATTTGAGAACGCTCAATCCAAAATTGTTAATTTAAATGATATGCCAAGTAGGATTCTTGAATTGCAGGTATTTTGTGAGGCTATTCTTCGACCAAATGAACCTCCAGAAGAAGAAAAAATGTTTGAAACTTTGGGAAGGTTTAGATCTTTTCAACTGGCAAAAGCGGCAGATCCTAATTTCACCATGGCGGTTCAGGGGGATAATTTTCTTGGTATCTAACAAAGTGGGAGAGTCCATTTCTCATACGCTTGAGATAGGTGGACCCCATTTCAATGGATAAGGCACTGGTTATTATTGTATATTTTAAAAGGTGTTGTTATTTGCTTTGGGAAACTATGGATATTTTAAGTAATTTCTATTTTTGGTTGTCTTTAATAAAGTTGGTTGAAAAAGTCAAAGGTCACTTAAGTGCCTTATTTAATGATCATGTAAAACCCTAACTACTTTGTAACCAACTTTTGGGTTATAAAAGGAAGTGAGGGGCTCATTTGTAAAGGTGACTTTGAGAGAGGAGAAGAAATACTTTTGTGTGCAAGCTTTGTTTCAAGAAGAAACTTTGTGTTCTTTTGTGAAAACATTTTGGAGTTAATGAAATATGAACTTTGTGTCTCATTCATTGTCTCTTATAACATTTGATGTTCTTATGTTCATTAGATGTTAGTGTTTTGAATCTTGCATGCAAATATTATCTTTGATCTTATTGTCAACGTTATTAATCTATTGTTCTAGTTCACAGTGATCAAGCTTTGATTATCTACTTGCTCATGTGTGTTCCCTTTTACACATTCTTGTTTGGCTAACTCAAACTCCATTTTATTTGTGTTGGTTATTCATCTTTCTTCTTCATGCAATATTAGGCTCTGTTTTTACCTAACTCTTGCATGTTCTTTCAGTTCATTCCATTCCACTCCTTTCCTTCATTCCATTCCATCTCCCTCATTCACTTTTCTTTCCATTGATGTTCCAAAACACCCCCACATACAATTTTGAATGTATAGATGTAAATACAGTTTTGGTTTTCAATAAAGGCAGCCTCACCTTCATTGAGGAGGGACTTCATTCCCACACTGTTGCATGTCATTTGCATGCGTGCAAATCCATATGCTAATAGTTTTTGGTGACTCTACTGGGGATTCAGGAATCGTTAACCAGTGCTTGGTTAAATCTTTATGACTATCCCCTCTACACAAGCTCCAGTTCTTCAACCGAACCTTGTGCCCGATGAATATTTTCAAGGAGACATTGCTTCCAACCTTCAAACAATAGCTTGGGAAAACCGTGAAAAGCTTGCAGCAATTTGTGGCTGTTGATAGAGCCATTGATAGAGAAATCTACATCAAGACCTTAGAAGAAGAGCACCCACACTTGTGGCCAGAAGACCTCCTGGACATGTTTTGATCATTGTTCACCGATGCGGTCCTCTTCCACCAAGGTAATAAGTTTATATGACTATTACAGGTAACCCACCTATCTTGCAACCAAATCTTGTTTTTGTAGATAATCAAGAAGATATATCATCAGATTTGAGGCAAGCTATTTGGGAAAAGCGCACGAATAACTATCATTTTCATCTCACCACATCAGTACTAGATAACGAAGAAGAAAAGCCATGAGAGTTTCTAGAGCTATTCAGGCGCAAATAGCTCAAGAAAGAGAGTGAAGAGAAAAGGCTAGAGCTGATCAAAACATGCCAGTGATCCCTTCACAATAAAGATTTCAAACTGGAAGGAAAGAGGTTTACGCGAGGAGAAAAAGCTAAAGGTTGATCTGATCCCATTTTTGACTTTCAAGGAAAGTTTGGTTTCAAGTTATCTCCTCCAAAGAAGAACACACCTCGTAGATCTGCAAGCCTTGCATCAAGTCCTTGAAAGAGCAAGCAAGGAAGGAATCACTACCAGTCAAGCACTTGTCCTTGCTCACATTGTTTTACCTTCACATACCACCTTTCCCAAAATGGCAGTCAACGTACCATGGGGAAATGCCATAGGCCCATTGGCCTTACCATCTCGACATGAACTCCCACGAGGATCAAGAAAGATTCTTCCCAAGTTCGATGGAGATGGGAAGACATCACCAGATGACCATATTTCTACCTTTTTCACTTGCATGTGTTGTTTTGTCGGTAGAATATGAAGATGTTGCTATTCACCTTTTCTTCAAACATTGCATGATGTTGTTGCAGATTGGTTTCATCATCTACCAAATGGATGCATTACAAATTGGAATGATATGAAAACTAAGTTTGAAGATCGATTCAAGATGGTAGAAGATGAACATGCCCTTCTTGCCCAACTATCTCAGTGAAGAAAGAGCCAACAGAACCCATGAGGAACTTCATGGCTAAATTCAACAAAATGGTGAACAAAGTTCCAGTCGGGATTCACCCGAACCCTGATGGACAAAAATGTTTCTTTATTAACGCACAACAACCAGAAGTGTGCTATCAGCTGAGAAGGGCTAGAGTGGCTACCCTAGAACTTGCTCAGTCCTTGGCCATCAAAATTGAGGATGACTTAATCATGGTGGGTAAATTCAAGAAAAATTCCCTCAAGGGAAAGAGTCAAGAAACCTCCAATGCTTCAGAAGCTATACTCACTAAGTTAGCTAATGATGTGCTAGCTTTGAAAAAGCAAGTTTCTCAGAGTAGTAAACCCACTCCTTACAAAGACATCCCAAGGAAAGGCTATGTTCCCAACAAAAATCCAGGATTGCAGGTCCTCCAACGAGGCTTGCTATTGAAGTAACTCCCGCAACTAACTCAAAATGTGATGTCATTGAAGAAAGTGATGATGAGGTTGAAGTCATCGAGGTTGATGAGGAAGAGCCGGATTCTAGAACATCTGAACCTAAAGTTGAAGATCCTGAGGGAGAAAGTAATAATCATTTCTTTGAGTACCATTCAGAAGAAGAAGATGGATACGAAGAAATTATAGAAGATATGAATAGTCAATCCTTCGTTGTCTTCACATGCTCTCAGAAAAAGGAACAGGATACCACTAAGGCGGGAGATAAAGAGGTTTCCAAGGAACTTCAAAAAGAATCTAAGATTAAGGAAACTTCCAAAGAATCCAAAACAAATGAGACTCCTAAAGAGTCCAAGGTGACTGAGGTTTCAAAGGTCAAAACTATCTTAAAGAAAGGAGGGCCTTTGTTAAATCAATCAATTGATAAATCAGCTACGAAGAAAGTTTCTTCTTCCACATCTATATCAACCAAGCCCAGACAAAGGTCAAAAGTGTGCCATCATCAAGTTTGAAAGAACTAGTATCTGAGACATCAAGTATGGTTACTTTGCCCAAATTTGATATCATTGATCATATCAATAAAACAAAAATTTCCATGTCACAGGCAAAGTACTTGAAGTCCAATAAGGATCAACTCGAGAAATTGGTCTAGTTTATCAAAGGTGACTCTACTGTTCATTCCTCCAAAGGAATTCTAAAACTCCCAAAGATGGGAAAACTCAAAATATTGTGGCGGCCACTACACCTTCAAATGAAAAGATTGAACCTTTCTTTGTGTCCTTTCTGATCAACGGATGCAAATTAAGTAATTGCATTATAGACTCTGGAGCCTCGGATAATGTGATGCCGGAAAAAGTAGCACATGCTCTTGGTTTGACTTGTACAAGAACATTTGGATCATGTTACTCCATGGAAACCAAGCAAGTTCCTTTGATCGGGTAGATTAAAGATGCCCAAATGGTTTTAGCCCAATTCCCTCAAAAGTGAGTTAAGGTAACTATTTTAGTTGTTGATATTCCCACCTCATATGGAATGTTGTTGAGCAGAAATTTTGCAGAGATCTAGGTGGAGAAATTCAAATGGATTGGTCTCACGCCATGATCCCTATCAATGGAGAAATGAAGAAGCTTATGCGGAAGCTCAGGAAAAGTTCACGGTAACTAAAACCAAAGATCCTCACGCATAGATCCTTTTCCAAGGCTCAAGTATGGGTAATTATATGATGACTGCAGAAATTCATACCCCTGAGATCACTTGCCAAGATTCCAATGAGATATGGACTCTTGAGTTTGATGGAAGTTGTTGTTCGATGGGTTCTGGTGCAGGAGTGGTGCTCATATCTCCAAATGGTAAAATATTTCCTTTTTCCTACAAACTTGAATTTTCAAATACTAACAACACTACAGAATACGAGGCATTAATCCTTGGCCTTCAAGTTGCTAGAGGAGAAAGGGATCAAAAATTTGGAAGTCTTTGGAGATGCGGAATTGATCATGAAACAGGTAAGAAATCAGTTCCAAGTAAAGAATGATCATTTGAGACACTACAAAAATAAAGTGTGGGACGCGATAGAAGTTTCGATGCTTTTTCCATAAAATTTGTCCCTCATGAAAAGAATGACAAAGTAGATTCTCTAGTAGTCTCAACTTCATTAATGATTCCTCATTCAGAGTTTGATCAAGTCAAATACACCATTGAAATGGTTTTTAGGCCAAGTGTTCCTGACAATGCAAAAAATTGGCAAGTATTTAATGATGATCAACAAATTATTGCCTTCTTGGAAAAGAGGGATAATTTTGAACAATTGTACTTTGAAGGAAGTGATTCTGCATTTCACGAATCAACTACCTCACCCATTCAGGAAGGAGTTGAGAATGAAGATCCTGGTGATGGCATCATCCAACTCAAAGGAAATAAAATTCCCAAAGGATTGGTTTCACTTGAAGAAATTTTTGACAAACATGACAGGTTTATCAAAGAGAAAGAGTAGGCAGGACCTACGAATTCTACTGACTATGAGCAAGTTAACATCGGTACCAAGGATAAACCTCACTGGTCAATATCGGTAAGTGTTGCTCACCTGAGGAGCGCAGGAAATTCATAAGCCTCCTTACCAAATATTCTGACGTTTTGGCTTACTCATATGAAGACTTGAAGTCTTTCCAACCCAGGGAAATGGAGCATGCCATACCCTTGAAGCCTGGTGCAGTTCCATTCAGGAAAAAGCAAAGACAATATAATCCCAAGATTGCAGGGACAATATTTCATGAAGTTCAAAAGATGCTAGATGCACAAATAGTGTTTCCTATTCGACATTCGACTGGATAGCTAATATTGTACCAGTTCGCAAGAAAAATGGAGAAATTAGGATTTGCATGGATTTCCACAATCTTAATCAAGCTTCCTTGAAGGATAACTACCCACTTGCTAGTCATGGACCATATTTTGTAGGTAGTAACTAGATCGAAATGCTATCTATGCTAGATGGCTTCTCTGGCTATAATCAGATTGAAGTGGCTAGAGAAGATCAACATAAAACCACGTTCACCACCCCCTAGGGGTACGTTCACATATAGAAGAATGCCTTTTGGTTTGATTAATGCTGGTGCTACTTTTCAAAGGGCTATGGATATGGCATTCATAGATTATAAAGACAAGATCATCATGATATACCTAGATGACTTGACAGTGTTCTCAAAGAAATGAGAGATCACCTAAGAGATTTAGAGAAAATATTGCAAAGATGCAGACTTCATAAGATTTCTCTAAATCCAAAAAAATTTGTTTCGAGTTACAAAAGGGAAACTCCTAGGTCATATTGTTTCTAAGGAAGGAACTAAGATCGATCCTGAGCGTGTTCAAGCTATCAAGAATCTTTCCTTGCCTACAAGTAAGCTTGAGTCCACTCCTTCTTTGGGAAGGTGAACTTTTTGAGAAGGTTTGTGCCATATTTTTCCAAGCTGACTAAAGAAATCACTGATATGATGAAAGGAAAAGAATCCTTCAAATGGTCAAAAGAAGGTAGAGAGGCATTTGAGAAAATCAAGGGTGCTTATTGCAAAGCTCCTACATTGGTGTGTCCCGATTTTAAAAAGGATTTCATAATTTATTGTTATGCTTCACCACACACAATCTCCACCATTTTGACTCAACACAATCAAGAGGGGATCGAATCTCCTATTGCATTCATGAGTTTAGATTCAAGAAACATGAACTTAATTACACTCCTCTTGAGAGACATGCGTACGCGGTGGTGAGAGCCCTGAAACACTTCAGGTACTATGTGTTGAATTCTCACACCAAAGTCTTAGTTCCGAGACACCATAGTTAAATCGATGTTGACACAACAGGAACCAGATCTAAAAGAGGTAATTGGGTCTCCAAGATCCAGGAATATGATTTGGATATCAAGCCTACCAAGTTGGTTCGAGGAAGAGGACTCTACCAACTCATCGCAGAGAATGAACCACGAGATAACTCGAAGAAGAACCAATTGAAGAAAATTTACCACTGGTAGTTTTTGTCAGTACCACAGATGAATGGTATTATGATATTGCCTACTTTCTCACATATGGCGAGTGTCCAGAGAATCTGATAGCTAAGGAGAAATGAGCTATCAAACTAAGAGCTGCCATGTACGTCATTTGGGACAACACGTTGTTCAAGAAAGGAATTGATGGCATGTTCCTCAGATGTGTTGATAAAGAGCAACAACCTAGATTGTTGGAAGCTTTCCACAATCATGCTTGCGGTGGTCATTTCTCTGGCCCAGTGATGGCTCATAAAATTCTTGTGAGCACATTATTACTGGCCCACTATGTTTTCTGATGCTCAGAAATGGGTGACAAAATGAAAGCTTGTCAACAATTTGTTGGAAGACCAAAGTTGGCAGCTTTTCCTTTGAAGCCAGTTGTCATTAAAGAACCCTTTCAACAATGGGGTTTAGATTTCATCAGGTTTTGAATCCTAATTCTAGTGCTGGTCATACTCATGTGCTCACCATGCTGACTACTTTACAAAGTGGGTAGAAGCTATACCAGTGAAACAAACATCTACTTGCGGTAATTTGTGACTTCATCAAAGAAAATATATTGGTTCGTTATGGAATTCCACACAAGATCATGACGGATAATGCCTCAAATTTTTCTTCTGCAGAGATGATAGGTTTTTGTTATGGGTATGGGATATCTTTGTCTCATTCATCAGATTACTACCCTCGGGAAATGGTCAGGCATGAATCTAGTAATAAAACATCATTACTATTGTGTGCAAGTTAGTCGAAGAAAATCAAAGAACTTGGCATAAAAAGTTATATGATGCATTGTGGGCTGACCACATAACTCCCAAAAGGGCAATCGGGATGTCTCCATTTCAACTTTTGTATGGAACCGATGCTCAAATTCCCATCACACTGGAGTTACCAGCATTAAAATTAGCTCAGGCAGTTGATGATGAATGCTTCACCAATGCATTAGATAAAAGAATCATGTTCCTAAGCAAGCTTGAGGAACAAAGAAGTCAAGTGGAAAACAGGATTGAGGAACATCAATCCAAGGTAAAGAAATTGTTTGATAGGAAAACTAAGGAGAGACAATTTCAAATCAATGACTTAGTTCTTCTCTGGGACAAAGATGTGAACCAAAAGGAAAGCATGGGAAGTTTGACTCGTTGTGGCTAGGCCCTTTCAAAATCAAGACATTTATGGAGATAACACCTATTACTTGGCATATCCTGATGGAACTCATTTTCCTTTGCCCTACAGTGGGCAATATCTCAAGCACTATCAAAATTGAAAACGGGTTGTTCCCATATGTACATAGGTAATTAGGATTTTGGTTTGTTTCTTTCCCCATTTTTTGGTCTCCTCTCTTGTGTCACCCCATTTTTTGTGCCCCATCATTTTGAGATCATGTTCATGAATATTTTGGTCTAGGTCCATTCTTTGCGTCCATGAAGTCCTTGTCCCCAATTAGAGCTAGCTATTATCAGCCAATTTTGACTTCACAAAATTAATTAAAAAAAATGGAAATTTTGAAATTTTCAAAAGTGTTACTTTGCATGATTTATCACTCTCATCACGATCATCTCATTTTTGTGATCGTTTGGTCTTCGTTTCATCCATTTCGGGCAAGAACTCCTCCCACCAGGTCTTAAAATGCATTAAAATTAATTAATTAATATTTAATTAATTTATTATCCTTTATTTGATAAAATCATTTTTATTAAATTTGGGGTTTTTAATTAAATAACTATTAATATAATAATTATTAAAATTCATTCGACAAATTTTTTATTTTATTGTCGGGAAAGTAAGCTTGTGCTTCCAATTGCCGAGAATGCCAAATTGGCTTCCCGAACCCAGATTTCCCCTTTCCTGGAAAATTTATTTTAATTTCCCACTTGTGGGATTTTCTCCACCAATTGCCAAATCAATGAATTGGCAAACGGGCAAAAAATCTCCCGATTTCCCACATGGGGAAATTGAACGAGATTGCTAGACCCACTTTGCCATTCCCATTGGCAATTGGCCATTGCTTTCCCCATTTCCCCTGGCAATTAATTCCACTACCGGGAAGAGGGGAAGTCGGTTTATCCTTCATAAATTCCTCCGTCGGACTCATTGGAAAGAGTCGTGCGAAGCTTTCCAATTGCTTCTTATTTCTTTTGAAGGAACAAAGTAATATTTTATCACATCCCTCAACGAATCATCACGCATTCACAAAGCTAGATATTGAAGAGGCTCTCCACCTAAAGGAAAAAATAATAAGCTCCAACCACAAAGAAAAAAACCACGAATTCCCACATGAGCAAATAAAGATCATAGACATTAGGTTGAAGGAAAAGAAAAATCCTACAAGTTCCATTGAGAAATTTGCATTGGAGATTTAGAGAAAGAGAAAGAAAAAAAAAAAATAGAAATTAGTAGAAATAGGAGAAACAAAAGGAAAAAAAATTTTTCATACATGAAGGAAAGAAATAATTTAAAATTTTTCATCAAAGCATTTTCATAATGGCAAAAAGGAAAGGAAAGAAACAAATTTTAGAGAGTTTTTAAAAGAATGTTCCAAGAAAGAAAAGGAAAAAAACAAATTTGAAGGAGAGCAGACCAAAAAAGAAAAAAAATTCAAAAATAAAGGAAGAAGAAACAAAAAAAAAACAAAAAGGAAAAAAGTCCACATGTGCAAAGAAAAAGGAGTTTTCCACGTGTAGGAAAAAAAGAAAATCCCATTTGCATAAAAAAAAAGGAAAATTTTAGTTTTAATAAAAAAAAAAAGGAGGAAAAATCAAAGTTTCATTGAGTAAGGCATTTTTTTAAAAAATCAAATGCCAAAAAAAAGTAAAAAGAAATTTCAAGATAATTGAGGAAGAAAAATCAAAATCAATCACTTGAAGGAAAAAAAAAGAAAAGATAGAGAGAAGGAGCATTTTAAGTTGAAAATCTACAAAGAAAATAAAATCAAAAGAAAATGCATAAAAAATTCCACAAAAAAAAAAACAACATCAAAGCAAGTCAATTCAGCCAGGTTGGAAATCAAATAAGGAAACATAAGAACAATTTCAACAAAATATCCATATCACACAGGGGTAAAATAATCCAAGAGAGGAATAAAGAAATATAAGGAAGAAAATAAAAAAAAAAAATTCCTTTAATTCACGCCATTCACTTGAAGAAAGATTCCACACCAAAGAGAAAGAAACATTAAACATTTGTTTTTTTCCCACAATTTAAATGAAATCAATTACAGAGGAAATTTCACACATCATGCATTTAAAAAAACAAGTCAATTACGCATCGCTCGAAAGATCATCAAGAAGAAGTGAATCTCAAAGTACACGGTTATTTAAATCAGGCCATTTTTACACATACTAGGGAGAATTTGCTCCGGAAAATTAAATAAAAATCGATATTGAACTCGGGTGATTTCGTTTATTTAAAATAAATAAATAAATAAAAAGTTGTCACCCGAGTCGGAATTCAAACCTAGTCTCGGTGTGTGATTTTGTAAACAAGACTAGTTATTATTATTATTATTATTTTTAAATAATAATAATAATAATAATAATAAAAATGAATCATATTGTTCTTGCATTGATGGGGGTTTGGAGACTGAGACCCGACCCCATTTGCATTGTTTTGCATGCCTGAGTCATTTTTCTATGTGAAATTCATAATGGCTGAAAAATCTAACAAATCTGCAGGAAGATCGAGGAAGCCAGTGGAGAAATCAAACAAATCCGCACTCAAGTATGAATTCCAAGGAATCATCCCTCCCAGTTCCATTAAGTCAGCATATGACAATATCACTGATACAAATCTGGGTCACATCAATGTGCAACAATTCTGCGAACGGGTGAAAACTGAAGGCAAAACCATATTCTCGGATAGGCTTTACCATAGTGGTCTACCCCAAGCAACAACATTTCCTGTCTCGGTGCAATGTCCGGAGTTGGTTATCACTTGCATGGAGCATTATGATCTGAAAGATGAGGAATTTTTAAAGATAATCATGAGCCTTTCCTCTTAATCACACTGGAGCATATTGAGGAATTTCTCGGCATACATACGACTTTCTGAGAATGCGAGATATCATCATACTTGTCAGCACAAGAATTTTGGGATGAAGAACCCCTTAGGTGGAGCAAGATGGTTAATAACAACTGGTTAGTAACCAAGAGGCCTCGAATTGATAGGCTTCCCAAAGAACTGTACCACGTTGAGTTCGTGGAAGAAATCGGGGACATGATTACTCTCCTAAGTCAAGTTTTGGTTTACCCTCTGCTAGGATTTTCCACCCATGGATGTATCGGTTTATCTATATCATCCTTGCCAAGAAAGAGTTTGTGGATTGGGCCACCATCATCAATAACACCCTTCACAAACAATTGATAGAAGTTAAGATGACTGGATGCTTCTACATGACATCGTATCTGACTTATGCGATGTAGTAAGAAGAAAGCTATTTTTGGGACTTGAAACAAGAGAGGAGTCATGGGGCCATCAAATAGTGTTTTTCATTATTACCCTCAACTCAGTTTCAAAAATAGCTCTCACCATTTTAGAAGAGTCAATGATGCATTCACCTTCCATGTGTGATTGAACCCTGAATCGGAATACTAAGGAAATATTTTCTAAAGAAGCCATGAGTGTCATTTCCCAATGGGGAACCTGGTTTATTCAATTTTCATCATTTTCCTACATTCACGTGAGTGGCTTTGCTGGTACCCCATGGAAGCTTCCTAAGTACGTCAGTGACAGATGGGCATTAATGGAGCTTGCGTGCGAAACTATTCCAAGTTCATTGTCTTCTTAGTGACAAGCACCATTCAGGAATTCATTTCCCAATCCAAATCGGGGAATACCAATGTCCAAATATTTTTAGTGCACAACTCATGGAAAAAGAGTTCACCTCATCACAATCCATCCATATGTGAAGAGAGCCCAGTTTGATATCAATGGATATATGTAGAAGATTCTTGGAGCAAAGTATCAACATAACCCTACCATGGAAGATTTCTGGGCTGCCTGTTTGGATGAACATGAAGTAAGAAGATGAGAGTTTTCTCACCTAACACTTGCTCAGATCAAGGCCTTCCACATCAAGAACCCTCCCGATTCATTCATAAATGATGATGAAGATGTCATTGATCCCTCATATGATGCAGTTGCTTTTACCCCATTGCCTCGAATCGATTGGACCAAAAGAGATGAATTTTCTCTTGATAGCAAGAATCAACCAATTCTTGAAAGAAGCATATCTTGGTATGATAGAGAACTTGCCAAGTTACAATCAATTCAAGATCATGCTTCAGGATCACAAAAATTTCCAACACGAGGAGGCCTTCATTCAACCAAAGCCTCTTCTCGATCAACCTCTGTACCATCCAATCATACACAACAAGCAAGAAAGGAGTGGTTGCCAAAATCCACTTCACCAAGTAACGTGTCACGAGGAGAAAAATCTAAAGATCCTAACCTCGAAGAAGGAAGAGAGCATGTATCAGGATTTTCTACCTCGAGTAGAGATTCTTCTACCCACATTGTTAATAGTGCTCAGAAGCTCATGGAAAATGATCCTCAGCCATGCTTTGAACAAGCATCCACTCAGGTGCAGGTAATTCAAATATCAAACACTTCAGAGCATGTAGTTCATGAAGGGATTTCCCAAAATCTCTGAATAATCAAGAGGTGGATATTGAGGTTGTTTCTCCTCAAATCGAGGTCGTAGATAGGATTCAAGTAGGATCTCATGATGTCGAGAACAATGAGAATATTGATTTGAGCTCTAGGATTTTGTATGCGGAAATAGTGCATGATACTCCTTCCTGGGTTGATTCTGAGGTTAAGAAAAGGAAGAGGGTTGTCAAGGCAATTGACATTGATTTTGATGCCCTTTTCAAACTTTCAAATGATGTCATTCCAAAGAAGCCTAAGGTGCTTTCTCGAATAATGGTGGATAATGACGGAAATAGATTTGCGAGATCTCGCCATCCCACAAGTTGATAAGGAGCGTGATGCCATGACACTGCTGATTATGAAGTTTCCAGACTTGGACTTGGGAGGTCTACATTAGAAAGTGACATGGCGATGGCTCGAGATTCAATTGATATCGTGCTAAAGAGACTTGAGAAATATAAGTCTCAAAACTCTCATCTCAAGGCCGAAAAGAATCAATTGGTGGAATATGTTCAACATTTGATAAATCCCATATCATCCACTTTCCCAGTACTTGATGCAGTGGCTGCCCCTTAGATGAAGAAACTCTCAATTTGTCAAAATAAATAAACACATTAGGCCATGTCACTAAAACTTGGCTTTCAGAGATTCTCGTTTTAGGCCAAGGGATGATCAAGACCATGGTTAAGCTTCATGAAGATGTCAGTGCGTATCTTGATCCAATTCTTTCTTTCAAAGAAACTTTTGTTTCTAATATATCAAATTTGGATGAGATATTGCCCAGTTTGCAGGAGATGACAAGTATGGAATCCTCAGTTTTAGCCATTGAAGGAATTCTCGAATTTGAACATCGAGGGACACGTTTTCTTTGGTGTCTGCATCTCAAATCAAGGAAGATGCTTCTCAGGATTCTATGATCCATTATGAGAGCATGTGCAATGAAGCCTTCACTTCACTCTCCTTGATTCAAGAATTCATAGCTGAGATTCCTTACAACCTCGTAAATGAGCATAATCAAAGGTGTTCATCGGAGCAGGTGGAAGAGCAATTTTCACAATTGTTTAAGGACATGTACACTCCCACCAACAATTTCTCATCAGTTTCAATGGAGCGGTGCATCAAATTAAAGAACTTATTTGAGAATGCTCAATCCAAAATTGTTAATTTAAATGATATGCCAAGTAGGATTCTTGAATTGCAGGTATTTTGTGAGGCTATTCTTTGACCAAATGAACCTCTTGAAGAAGAAGAAAAAATGTTTGAAACTTTGGGAAGGTTTAGATCTTTTCAACTGGCAAAAGCGGTAGATCCTAATTTCACCGGCGGTTCGGGGGATAATTTTCTTGATATTTAACGAAGTGGGAGAGTCCATTTCTCATACGCTTGAGATAGGCGGACCCCATTTCAATGGATAAGGCACTTGTTATTATTATTGTATATTTTAAAAGGTGTTGTTATTTGCTTTCGGAAACTATGGATATTTTAAGTAATTTCTATTTTTGGTTGTCTTTAATAAAGTTGGTTGAAAAAGTCAAAGGTCACTTAAGTGCCTTATTTAATGATCATGTAAAACCCTAACTACTTTGTAACCAACTTTTGGGTTATAAAAGGAAGTGAGGGGCTCATTTGTAAAGGTGACTTTGAGAGAGGAGAAGAAAATACTTTTGTGTGCAAGCTTTGTTTCAAGAAGAAACTTTGTGTTCTTTTTTGACATTTTTGGAGTTAATGAAATATGAACTTTGTGTCTCATTCATTGTCTCTTGTAACATTTGATGTTCTTATGTTCATTAGATGTTAGTGTTTGAATCTTGCATGCAAATATTATCTTTGATCTTATTGTCAACGTTATTAATCTATTGTTCTAGTTCACAGTGATCAAGCTCTATTATCTACTTGCTCATGTGTGTTCCCTTTTACACATTCTTGTTTGGCTAACTCAAACTCCATTTTATTTGTGTTGGTTATTCATCTTTCCTCTTCATGCAAGCGGTCCACACGCCCTTGAGGCCGGGAGGTACCTGTGGAGCAGAGGTAGTGGTAACCCCCGACAGCGATGCTTCGCGGATGTGATGCCCTCAATGGATTTATCCCTTGTTAAGGTGTCTGTGGCATGGGTGGGGTGAGATATTTGTAAGGGAATTTTTATGTGCATTGATCACCCTTCTTACTACAGATACGAAAAAATATGAGCACCACACTACCCCTTGGAGAAAGAGAGGCCGAACATTACATCTTCACTAGAATTGGTATCGTCGGCCTTGGATCCCGATGGGCAGGGTCACTCCAGTAGGGTTCCTTGTTTGTATCAAAGCTGAACTTGTGACACTCACAACACTTGAGACTACACTTGTAAAGGCACGAGCTAAAACCTTGATTCAAAGAGAGGAATAAATGCATATTAACATCCCCTTAGTAGTTATAAACCCGGATTCCAAGAGAGGAATAAACCCAGATTACAAAAACATTAACATCCCTTAATAGTGATAAATGCATGACGATATTCATCATCAACCCCCCGCATCATCTTCCGCCATCCTTGCGTGCCTTGAAAGAAGGGATAAGAAATCATTGTGGAATTTTTTCTCCCATTCTTAACACTTTCAATGACAATTAAAATTGTCCTTACTCCCCTTGTCAGGAGGATATATTTTTGTAATTAAATATAGATATGAAATAAATTAAAACTCCTTTTGTATTTTGTAAAGGTAGAATTATGGTAAATCATTTTAAGAATTATTTGAATTTCATGTGTTAAACTATTAAATTCTGCGGAATCCCATAGTCACAGAATAAATAAAAAAATTAAAATTGTTTTTAGGATATCTATGAACATTGATTGTTGAAGTGGCTGAGAATTTTTCAATTCCTTTATTCCTTAAACCGGTGTGAACAATTTGTGGAGTGGACAATTTGAAGTCGAGAGGATAATATGACTTTAGAAAATACAAGTAAGAGAGTTAAAACTTAACACTCGCTAGGTAATGCTAGTGTAGCTTATGTAGTTACATTAACATTAATCATATAAGAATTCACCAAAAATAAAAATGTTATGTACATTATTTGTATATATTAACATATCTATTATCGTTTAAATACTTTATTGTATTATAAAATTACTAAAGATAGTCACACATTTTATACATATTAACATTATTAAGATAATCACACACATTATACAGAAACTTGTTCTTAAATAAAGTTAGGGACAAATTACATAATTTTCTGTTTTAGATAGTTAAACGCTTTTGACCGGAACTATGAACTGGAAGGCTGATGGGTCCCCACCCTATAAGTATCGAAAGATTTGATCTATGAAGGGCTACATATAAAAACTAAAAACCAGTAGGAAATATTGTAAATAATGAGGCCAAAATGTAACACAAATGATAAAGAAACACTAGGGTTCCACCTTTAATTGGTCCATCAAGCCAAACGTTGTAATCTTCTTGAGAAAGGACAAGGATGAGGCAACATCAGTCTTCAATTGCACCACATGATCAGGAAGGAGTGGGGCAGGTTTTACGAGCACGACCAAGTCCAGGGATGGCACTCTGGAGATAGACGCCCCATTAGATTGATGGATACTTTGAACAGACTTGGAAAATTGGAGGGCTTGAATTTTCATTTTCATGGCATCACAAATCTTGTTATTAACCCAAAAAGGAGACATATTGGAAAAGAGGATAGGAAGGCATAATTCTTCCAGAGCTTGGCCAAACCCACACGATGATGTGGGTAAATGAAATGGGATGTGACCACCTTGACAACTTCCTTATCTGTAAAAAAGCACTAGGTAATTGAACACGAAGACACCTGCCATCTCGGAGTTGAAACAAGCTCTCCCAGTGCTTTAGAGATAATAAACACCCAAGAATTTCTCAATCACATTTAGAATAGGTGTGTAGCCTATGCGGAAGACATTATAAAGACAAGTGGAATACACAAGAGAGAGGAAAGCCATTTTTGGCTTCTTGTTGTGCAAAGAGGATGAAAGGAACATAGGTAGATGCCATGAGAGGGAAGGGGAAAATAACAAAGAGAAACTAGAGAAAACGAGTGAGGGAAGGTGAAAGCATAACCCAATTAAGTAATGTCTCAAACCATGTGAGGGTGGTTGGTAGAATAAAAAATGGCTAACATTATCAAGATTTTCCCATGCATTGGATAGATTTTGAATAAAGGCTTCCACTGATTGATAAACACACATTGTAGAAAATAACATTACTAAAGATAGTCACACACTGTAACGCTCAAAATTACTAGAACTGGAAAATGAGGATATTTTTTTTAAACATATAAAAATAGATTACATAGCTACAATCGTACATATTTATTTAATCAAATTATTTAAATATAATTTTTTCTTTTGATCTATCTGATAACATCCGTGTAAGCCATGTGCGGATGAGAAGGGTGTATCTAGATCTCCACGATCTCCCTTCGCCACTACTTCGAGGGATAATGCTTACTAGTATTTTGGCTCCACCT